>CM076582.1:301194182-301511942 GCA_034641835.2 Pinus albicaulis | reverse complement strand
TTCCACTTCTCATATTCCAGTAGTTCAATCAACCCCTCAAGCCGTTGTTAAGTATATCCCCATTATCATACATACTTCTCTTCCACCACCTCCTATTACACATCAGACTCTCTCGCCACCTCCACAACCTCTGATGGTTGTTCCTGGCTTCCTACTGAACAAATATGCCCCCCTGGTATTGCCTCAGATCCTGAATGACATGCCTTAGGATTACTTAAAGATCCTACCTTGTTTCAATGGAGAAAATGATATTGAAGCTCAGAAACGCCTGGAAGTTTTCTGCGCCTTCACAGAAAATTTCAATGTTGAACATATGGATGTGGTGTTGAGATTGTTTGTCCAGTCTCTAGATGGAGAGGCCAGAAAATGGTTCAAGACCTTGGGGGACCGCTCCATTAATAACTGGGAGGAGATGGAAAATGCCTTCACCAAGAAGTGGGGAAGTCACTTTTAGTTTAGTCACTTATTATCTAGTCATATATTTTATCCCTAGACTAAATTAGTCATTTAAGTTAGTCATTTTTAGTTCGGTCACTTAAAATTGCTCAAATTTAGTAGTAATTCACTTGAAATAATTGCGGTGACTAACTTTTTTAGTCTCCTAGTCACTAATTTCATCATTTTTTACTAGTGGAAGAAGCATCTACCTCCGGTCAAGATAGAGAGGTAGCAGATTACAAAATAGAGGAGATGAGCAAAATGATCAAGAAACTTTCGAGCAAGCTGGTGAGGCTTGAGCTCCAGGCAAAGAACTCACCCTCCAAGCCATTCCAAGCTGCTCCAAATAGGGGTTATAACCCCCAATATAAAAATCCTCCTCTACAAATATTACAAAGAGATCAAAAGGAACAACAAGATCACATACAACCCCCACTGTACTTGTAAGGGCAAATGGATGGCCCTGCCGAAGATTTTCCCAATGGGAAAGATGATCAATATCTTTCTTACTCAGATGGCGATGAAGTTGAGTCTTCTTTGCAAGAAGGTGAAGGAGTGGAGCTTTCCTTGCAAGAAGAAGAAGAAAAAACAAGTGATGCTAAAGATCTAGAGATCGATGATTACTATAAACAATTTGTAGACTTCATGCAAGCACAACTTCATAGAAAATATGATCTCAGGTACTCTAGAAAGAGAACCCACACACAAGAACAAGAATAAGAAATGCCTCAGAAGAGGACAGTTTTTCAGAAAATCAGAGATAAAGGTGATAAACCTGTGACCTAACCTTTGCATCCTAATGTCTCTGTTCCATCTTTTTCTAATATAGTCCCCAACTCAATTTTAAAATTCAAGCCTATCGCAAAGGAATAAAAACCTCTAGTTGAGAGTAAAGAGCCAAAGGAAAGTCTCATAGAGAATTCTCCCTCTGCTTTTAATCTTCAAAAAGAACTGGAAAAAGTTAAAATCCTAGTCCCCTTAACTGAACTCCTGAAACAACCAGTCTACCAATCTTAGGTGTCTTCTTTCATGCTTCCTCAAGGACCAGCCCCAATCCCAGATAGTTTAAACCTCCAGGAAGAAAGGCCTATGATAATGTTTGGTCCTCATGTTGATGACTTAGATGCTTCAACTCCTCCTTTCTATGTCTCTTTAGTAATTCATGATTTATTGTTGCACAACATTATGCTAGATTCCGGGGCGTCCCATAACCTGTTACCTCTGTCGGTGATGGAGAGATTGGTGCTGCAGATCAATCACCCATATAAATATATCTACTCTTTTGATTCTAAAAGAGTTAAATGTTTGGGGATGATCAAGGATCTGGTGGTAAACCTAGCCCAAATCCCAGCTAAAAGTGTGGTAATGGACATAGTGGTGGCTGACATCCTAGCTCGATTTGGGATGCTTTTATCTAGATCGTGGGGTACAAAAATCTATAAAGCTGGACCTAACCTATGTGACCATCCCTGTGTTTGGAGGCCAAGAAAGAAGATTATACTAGGAAACAAGGTTTGTGAAGATGGTGAATAAAGTCGATAATTCAATAAATTCACTGGTGTACAACAAAGAGGGTGAGTTTTCTTGTCTAATTCTTGAATAAGACAAAGATTACTTGCAGGAGCCATCTTTCTGTCAAGTAAAGACTGAGCAGTCTTCAAGTAATGAAGAAGGTGGGATTTGGACCTTGCACTTTGATGGAGCCAACTCAAAGGAAGGGAGCGGAGTTGGGATTCTCCTTATCTCCCCTACTAGACAATTGGTCCCATTATCTTTCAAATTGGAGTATGAAGCCATGAAAAATGTGGCTGAATACAAAGCCTTGCTTCTAGGTCTACAAACAGCAAAGAACATGAATATTTAGAGCTTGAAGGTTTTAGGAGATTTAGAACTGGTGGTGAGACAAGTAAGAAATCAATTTCAAGCTAAGCACCCATGACTAAGGGCTTATAGAAATGAGGAAGGTCATGAACAACACATTTCCTTTTTTAGCCAAGTGCTTCACGACGCTGAGCCAAAATATAAAATCCTAGAGAAACATGATTATGTTAAAGATAAAGAGATGCAGATCGGAGATCTGGTGTTAATATGGGACATAAGGAGGGCTGAGAAAGTAAAGCATGGAAATTTTGATCCTCTATGGTTTGGACCTTTCAAAATTGCAGAAGCTAGAGGAAACAATACTTTCAGACTGGAAAACCTGCAGGGTGATCTACTCGAAGCCCCTGTGAATGGGCAATTATTAAAACCCTTTTCCAAGTATTGATTCAGGCCGAAAGGTCTGCTATATGATATTGTACATTATTCAGTTGCTTTTATTATGATGTTTCCTATTTTGATTTTTCATGAAAAAAGAAGAGAAGGCATCAAGGGATTGTGTTCGCAAGAAGAAGGGTAGCAGATGGTTTATGGAGTACTCGATGCGTTCAAGCACAAAAGGGTCGTCCCCAAGTGGAGCCAATGTTTTTATGACATCCCTCACTGAGCTGGGAAGTCTAATGATAAGGAGCTTCATTTTGCAAATAAAATACAACAAGGACTGTATAGACTGTCACAGCCCCTTTTTCACTTTTCAGAACACTTGGAAAGGCTAAAATCCACCTTTTGGATATAAAAGTGCTCATTTTTAACATATCAGGCCTCTAAGCACTTTTCATCTTAAGCCCTTAGCCCCCATTTCTCATATGACCCCGCTCTGTCTCCGACGGCTAAAAGTCCTTAAACCCTCTTCAGCCATCGGACTTCGCTGGTCCCCAACTTCACTCATTTTCTCTTTTGTTTCACCGCTGAGGTTCATCATTGCCAAAGAGATCCTGATCGTTGATCTTCGTAGATCCAACGGCCTTTGTGCATTCCGTTTTTGCCTGTCGGCTATTGCCTCGCTCATTGCCCCCTTAACATTCCTTATCCATCAAATTACTTTTCTGTTGATGTGCGAAACCCCTACGCAATCTCGACCGTTCATCTCCACATATCCAACGGTCATCGCTCATCGCGCTTCACCCATCCATCGCACATCGCACATCGCTCTTTCCAAGTTCCTGCTTCCAAGTTTTGCATTTCACCCAGGTAGTAGATCACTCAGATAAGATCTGGACCATCCATTCCCCAAGATTCGACGACCATTGCATCACTCCATCGCATCATCGCATTGCATCTGGGTTCACCCTTTCCCTTCTACCATCCCTTCTCCGTCGATGATCATCCCTTGCCGATGGAATCCTAGCCGTTGATCTCTCCCAAATCCAGCAGTCCTCGCTCTATCACTCATCAAACATCATAATAATCCATTTCCACTCTGCATTTCTCTGCTGATATGCCGATCTTCTGAGATAATCTCCACCGTTGATCTCGTCCCCAATCCAATGGCTCCTGCGCCATCACATTATCGCTTTCCTCCCATCCAAGCCCCTTCTTCTTACTGTTCTTCAATACTATCCAAGCCGTCGATCCTCCTGATCGGACGTTCATCACTTCATTGCCGCATTTTCCTTTCACCCCTCCCCTCGCACCACTCATGCCTTTGTTAGATTCCGCGATGCATCCCCCACCATCCGATTAACCCGAATCTATGGTGCAGGATCACTGCGGGGACACCCGACCAAAGTGGCCCATACTCCCCAGTGCCCCTGCAGTTGACTCATTTTACTCTGGAAGATATTCATCCAACGGTCCATATTCACTACGGAGGCACCAGGCCCACAAATCCGTCCGTACCCTCCATCCCCCCGCGTTTTATCTCAGCCGTCTACCTTCTCCAGATCCGACGGCCATCGGTTCTCCTCCCATATAATCCTGCCAGTCCCACCCGACCGTGCTGAGCTTTTCATCGTGCTTCCGTTCAATCTCCACCATCTTTTTCCCCAAATCGAATGGTTCGCATTCATTTTCATGTTCATTTCTCCCACACCCCTCCATAGTAAATTTTCAACGTGAAATAGGTAGTTTTCCCATGGACACATGTCAACCACCAAGCCGTATCACGTTCATTTGGCCCATTACTTCTAACCACCTTGACCCTATGCGAAAACCACTTGCGGTTTCCCGCAAAACTGCCCATCATATTTCCACGCCATATTTTAATTTAAACCCTGGTTTTTGCCTCCTCCATGGTTTTAACTTCCATTGATGCATTCGAGCTTCCTTTGCATCACTCCATAACCTCTCACTGAGCCATCTGAAGTAGTCAAACCATAAACGCAGGATTTATTTAACTGGTTTGTTGTCTGTGCAGGTTTTCATGGAATTTTAAGTATGCGTGCCATCTCATAGCCAATTACAGTGGCTTGTGGCTGAGGATGATGATCCTCCATGCCCAGGAGGTAGAGAAAAAATATGCAGAGGGTTAATTTCATGTCCAAATCAATGGATCATGACCATTGGCCATTCTATAGGACCCTCCAGTGCAGAATGCCAACTCATCCACTACCAACAGTACCGCACCCTCCAGCGTAGAAGGCCAGTCCTTCCGACGACTAATGGTATCTCTTTCGCCAACAGAAACAATGGCTCCACCTCATCAAACATGAATGATAATTCATGACTGGGCTTGTGTGGCCTTTTTACCTTATGTTCTTTTCACTTTGTCATTTCGGGTGAAATCCTTATTTCACTCCTGTAGTTTTCACTTTCATTTTAGTAACTTTTTTACATTTCAGTTAGAAACGGATTTAGTTCTGCATTGTAAGATGATCAGAGGTAGTTCTACCTCATCATCGTTTCTGTTTTTTATTTAGACCTTATACAACATAAAAGCACACGGGGAAGACATTTTCCCAAAATATCTTCTCGCGCATAGGAATCAGAGGTTATAAAAACAAGAAGAAAACACTAAAAAAAGGTTCCAGATTTTCCAAAGGACTCACTAGCTCGAGTATTCTGTATGTATTTTGTATGAGCTTTGATAGTGAATGTTTGAATATCCTGTAGGGATTCAGTAATAAGAAGTTTTGCTAGAATTGGGGATTCCACTCTGGATGATTCACAATTTGTAACTCTTCTCCATGTTTTTTAATACAAATTTTCATTTCGTATCTCTCTACATTTCTTGTATCTAATGCTCTAGAATGCGAGTGCTCCCATGTTTAAATGTGAATTTATCATTACAGATACTCATATTTACTCATACATAACACTTTAAATATGGCTCAGGCATGATACTTTGTTTCATTTTCTATCTCTTCCGTCATTCTTCTAATACTAACTACAATGGATTCTTATGTTTGAACGAGCACAGATATATGGATTCTTATCTCTGAATAAGCCCAATATATATGGATTCTTATCCTTGGATGAGTCCGGGTATAGTTGATATCTTCATCCATCTTTTGCCATAGTCATCGCTCATATTAAACTTGATAACTGTGTATTCATTTTAGAAGTCAGCCCCCTTTACAACATTTTGTTTTAAAGTTGTCTCATGCATTTATTTTTTGCAGTTCATGCTTAGTTTCTGCAGTTTTCCTATTTTTTGAGTTTAACTTTGGGGTTTTCCACCCTTATTAAAACCATTCATCTGAGTGATAGTTGCATGAGAGCCAAACATTTCCAATTGCAGTCAGTTGAGTCATATGCTCCTTTCATTTAATATGTCCTAGGCACTGGTCTTTATACAACTCAAGGTTGTCTCTAGGAGCTACAACATCCTCAAAGAACACAAAGAAAAAAAGAACATCTAAAGAAAAAATATTTTTTTAAATGAACTTCGTGCTTTTTGGGGGAAATAATAGAAAATTTTAACTTAATCTATATTATTTTGTTGGTTTAATTCAAATATATATGATTATTTGAATATTTTTAAAATTTAAATTTTAAAAAAAATATAATTTTCAAATTTCAAATATAAAACTATATATATACTTTCAAAGCGTTGATGATTTTTTGCTAATTATATATTTGATATGCAAGATTTTTTTTATTTTTTTATTTTTTTAATGATATAAATTTTTTAGTATCTTAGAGGAACTTAATAAGCCTGATATGTAGCTATCAATAAACTTGGTCAAAATCATGGGATTTTAACCTTGGATCTCTCAGTATGACATAATTTATTTGTTAATGTTGATTATCTAAATTATTAAATTTATGTTTTTTTTTTAAATAAATAAATAAATTATTAATTAAACATTATTTGTCAATGACATGGTGGACATTTACTAAAACTATACAAAGTAGGTCATGAGGTTGAATAGCCATGGACAAGAAAAATTACACATGAGCGGTACTATATAGTACCCAGTCAATTTTGATTTATCAAACAATAACACAAATAAATAGAAGAAAATAACATAGTACCCAATCAATTTTGATTTATAAAACATTAACAAAAATAAATAGGAGAAAACCTAGCTAGGAGACAAGGTCACTTTGATCTATTTTTTTAGGTATGGAAACATGTAAATACAAAGGAAGTGAGACCAGTAATTACAAAGGAAGCTGTACTCAGGAAGATGTACTCTCTGTGGCATTATCAAAGTCCTCTAGCCTACAAGGTTGCTACAAAAATTTATCCCTCTTTGTTTTTCTCTCCAACGCCCCACTTGTACTTTGTCTACTCAAATACAAAATAAAATATGATATAATAGAATGAATCCCCTATCCTCCTAGCAACATGATCCTTAGCATAGCTTGATCACCAAATATGGCTAAGATTTAACTCCAACCCTCAAGTGGAGTTACATTTTTTGACCTTCTAAATTATTCTTCAAATTCCACATGTGGTTATCCCTCAATATATTAGTAATTATGGATGACGTAAAATTCTCTAATAGTATGGTAGATCAACTGGTGGGAGTCATAAATTTTGCATACAAAATTTAACTGATGTGAATCATGCATCATTGGAAAGGAATTTTAGTATATAAAGGCACTATAATTTTTATTAAAAAAATGGTTTTGAAAGTTTTTAGTCCCCAATTCTCCATGATCTTAAAGTGGGTAAACAAGATCTTTCTAACTCTTGACAGAAATGCGAATAGGTAAGAATATTAACTGAATTAGTGGTTTTTATTTTAATAAAACTACTTAAAACAGAGTGTTTGAAAGGAAAGAAGTTAATTTTAATGTTAAAGTTATAAACTTAAGCATCGTGCATAACATAAAAATATAATTACTGCAAGAATTAGTGACAGAGTTCGTCCCTTCTGGATTATGTCTCTGGGTTCGCTTCAAAGGTGTGCGACTGTTATATTAGGAAAGCTGAGAGAAAATGTTACATTGAATTGTTAGCTGATCAACGCCTATTAACACTACTGAAAATGTGGAAGACAATTGTCTAAACAGGATTTTCAAATACTAACTCTTTTCTTGATAAGGCCCTTAGATGGCCAAGAAAAGCTAGTGAAAGTCAGCACACTCTATCTAGTGAAATGAAGCAATTGGACCTCTGCATGTTTGTAGAGGGACTGATTTTGATGTTATGATGTTGAATTAAGTGCTCTACAATGATCTTCAAATCATATTGTATAAAATAATTGGTGCTCGCCACCTCCACAAAAGTCTGCAATATAAAACTCTCTATAATGTGCTTAGAAGCACCTCCAATGCTGCTCAAAATCACTCTTAGTTCTTCTTCTCTCAATACCTCCTCCTCCTCCCTTCAAAAATCTTCGTGTTTTAACTAGGATGAGAGAAAATGACATTAAACCTATCCATTCCCACATTTCTATCTTCATACATCGAAGATAAAGGTTCATTAGGTTTAATTTGAATGCCACATTTAGATCAGGGATTAATGAGTATCCTTTCAAAACCTATTTCAGACCTTGTACAGATCTTGATGGATTTCTTGAGATCATCGAAGCCAAAATTGGATATGAGTTGAACCCTTGAAGTTTGTTGACCTCGGGCTAGATGACACCTAAGGTGATAAAGGATAAGGTCCTTTAATTACATTAGCGCCCTTTATTTTGAAAAAAAAAAAACCCATAAACAAAATTTAGGATAAAAGAGAACGTTGACCATCATCCAAACCGGGCAAAGGTATAAGTTGTCGACATGTGACCAGGATGGTTGGCGGCTTTCTCTGTGGTCCAATCTAGGGGTCACGAGCCTGCACTTTCAGATAACATTAGCATGTGATCAGCTTCAGAAGGCGGCTTTCTCTGTAGTCCAATCCGATGGTCACGGTATTATCCTCCACCACATTCACATGTGAACCTTCTGATGATTACGATTATGTCCAGTGGATCCAGTTTAACCCTTCTCTGTTGCCACATTCACATGGAGGATAACACCAACATGGTTCAAACTGTGGTTTTGGGCTGGCGGTTTAACTATCTATGCCTATGGTTTAATTACCCGATCACATGCCATCACACATCTTCTGATGCGGTATAACATGTTGCGGTTAGACTATTGTTTGTTATTATATTTTCATTTATGTTTATAATGTTTAAAAATGCCAAAAGCCATAGTTTTAATATTATGCACCTCAGGTTTAGAACTAGGACTTAGACCTAGGACTTAGGCTTAGGTTTTTTAAAACATAACCTTTTGTGCTATACTTAGGCATTTTAGGATTTTGTCCTTAACAACATGTTTTTAATACTAATCACTAACGTTTTTGCCTAGAACTAACACTTAGTTTAGACTCCTAGTGCTAATGTTTAGACTTAGGATTTTATTTATCCTTAGGTCTTTTACATAGATTTAGCACTTTACAAATTTTCACCATTACTATGCTATTTAATGTTTTCATGTCACAGGTCGACACAATTCAACATGATGGCTTTCTACATTACGACATTTTGGACTTCAATTCATGAAGAGAAATAGCATTGGCGAATATTGTCGAAGTTACTAAAGTTGATGTCGAAGCTGACGACGATCATGTTGAACTGTATTCCTGCACATATCAAGAATGATGCATGTGACCATCTTGGTCGTTTACCAATTTGACAAGATCCTGTTGATGACATGAGTCGATGAACCATTTATTATAAGGCCTTCTTGGTCGATGCAATTTTGGCACAACCTTCTTATTACGAATGTTGATGACTAATTACTTATAATGGAACATCTTGATCATTTTGCAATTTTGACAGAAAACTTTAGGATCCAATTTGGATCACTCCAAAATATGACCTACTATTAAAATTTTCTTACAAGAGGGTTCCTTCAAAATTTTCCACTCTAAAAGCATCAAGATATATTCCTAATAATACAATAATCCAATTTAAATCACACTTTATTGCAATGCTTTTATAGAAATCTAGAGAAAAATGGAGAAAATTCGAAAGTTGTTTATAATTTATAACATTCAAATAAGAGTAATACTTTATGTCCCAAGGTTATGACAAGGATCCTCATGTACATGAGTAAGATAATGAACATAATAATTAAGTATTCCTAGATTTGTTGTATATGTTTATTAAAAGTTGCTTAAGACTTAAGAAATGATAACATAAATAAGCTTTTTCCTAATTAAAATAGATATTATAAAGCTAATATTTTCTATCTATATCATTAGAATATTTAATAGACACAACTTGTAAAAATATTGACAATGTAACAACAATAAATAAAGTTAATTTATTTTTAAGATATTATTTTAACGTCAAATTAAAAAATCAAGACCTATTTTTCAAAACATTTAATTAATCATTACTTTTTTCAAAACATTTAAATAATCATTATTTTTGTTAATGTTCAATAAATCAAAATTGATTGGGTACTATATAGTACCACTCATTTGGTTTTTTCTTGTCCATGGTTATTCGACCTCATGACCTACTTTGTATAGCTTTAGTAAATGACCACCAGTGAGGAATAGTAGTTTATTTAACAATTTATTTCTTTATTAAAAAAAACATAATTTTAATAATTTAGATAGTCAACATTAAAAAATAAATAATGTCATACTGAGAGATCCAAGGTTCAAATCCCACTGTTGTGACCAAGTTTATAGAGCCTCTCTAAACCCCAAAGGTTTACTGATGGCTACGTGTTAGGCTTATTGAGTTACTCTAGGATACTAAAAAAAAGTATATCTTAAACAAGAAAGTCTTGCGTACCAAAAATTACATAATGAAAGTGGAAAAAATGTATAATTGGAAATATGTCGTCAACTTCTTTGAAAGTGTTTACAACCTCACTATAGCTATCAATAAACCTATGAGGTTTACAACCTCTCTCTAAACCTGGTCACAATTGTGGGATTTGAAACTTGGATCTCTCAGTATGACATAATTTATTTGTTAATGTTGATTATCTAAATTATTAAAATTATGTTTTTTAAAATAAAAAAATAAATGATTAAATAGATGACTATTACTCATTATCTTGGTGGTCATTTACTAAATCTATACAAAATAGGTCATGAGGTCGAATAGCCATGGATGACAAAAAAGACATATGAACCGTACTATATAGTACCCAATCAATTTTGATTTATCGAACAATAACAAAAATAATGATTAATTAAATGTTTTCAAAACTAGGTCCTGATTTTTTAATTTTACATTAATAATCTCTTAATAATAAATTAACTTTATTTAGTTCTTTTACATTATCAATATGGTTATAAGTTGTCTATTAAATATTCTACTTATATAGATAAAAAACATTACCTTTATAATATATATTTTAATTATAAAAGTGCTTATTTATGTTATCACCTCTTAAGTCTTAAGCAACTTTTAATAAACATATAAAGCAAATCTAGGAATCCTTAATTATCATTGTTAATGATCTTACTAATGTACATGAGGATCCTTGTCATAACCTTATTTTCAATGGTTGAATTACTAGTTTTTCACAAATTATTGGGACATAAAGTATTAATCTTATTTGAAGTTTAAAAATTATAAATAACTTTTGAAGTTGTTCCATTTTTCTGTAGGTTTCTATAAAATCATTGCAATCAAGTGTGATTTAAATTGGATCATTGTATTATTTGGAATCTATCTTGATTGTTTATAGTGGAAAAAATTGAAGGAACCACATTGCAAGAAAATTTAATGGTAGGACAGAGTTTGGAAAATTGGGGACTAAACGCGTCCAAAACCAGTTTTTTAATCAAAATTCTAGTGCAAGTATATACTAAAATTTCTTTCCAATGATGCATGATTCACATCAGTTAAAGTTTGTATGCAAAATTTATGAATATGAAGACTTGATCTACCATAGTATAAGAGAATGGTACGTCATCCCTAATTACTAATACATATAGGGATAACCACATGTGGAATTTGAAAAATAATTTAGAATGTCCAAAACTGTAACTCCAATTTAGGGTTGGAGTTAAACGTTAGCCCTACTTTGTGATCAAGATATGCTAAGGGTCAGGTTGCTAGGGGGAATAGGGGATTCATTGCAGTATATTGTGTTTTATTTTGTATTTGAGTAGACAAAGTAGTAGTGGGATGTTGGAGAGAAAAAAAAAAGAGAGATAAAGTTCTGTAGCAACCTTATAGGCTAGAGGACTTAGGTAATCCCATAATGAGTACATCTTCCTTTGTAATTACTTTTTTCCATAGTAGATAAAATAGAGAAAAGTGAGTGTTTCATGGAGAAAAATGTATGACTATTATAGATATTGTGTGCCTTTATTTATATTCTATATTTATCATGTTTTAATTAATGAATTAATATAATCATAAGAAAAATAAACAAAAGAATATAATATTTAAAGGGAATTAACACTCATAAGTATATTTTAGTATTTTTATTATATGTGTTTTTTTTTTCCAAAGTAAATATTTTATTCCTAAAATTTATAGTGCTCATCAAAATAGTTTGAATTTTCTTCTAGCTCGATACTTTGGAAACAATATGAGAGACACAAATTAAATTTTAACAGTATACAAATAAAAATTTTATTGATGTTATTCAATATATAAAAAATTAGTGTGTTTTTCAAGGCCTATAGGGACATTCTTAACTTTGAAAATATAAAGGCATGATCTGAATATGGGCAAACTAGTTTTGTTGTGTTAGCTCCCTCATCAGTTAAAAAGAAATGTGTTTAGGATCGTCTCAAGTTAGACAATTGTGAAGGGGTTTATGTAACAAGTTTTGGTGTCTTTTATGAGAAATTAATTGATTAAATTAGTTGTTAAAAACACATGTACAAAAAAAAAAATGCAGAGAAATGAAACACAAATACACATTACACAATAGTTGATAACGCAGTCCACCCCTCTTGGGATACATCTCCATGGACCTGCTTCAAGAGGCTAGGCCCTCTTGGGATTAATGATCAATTTTTATATTACATGCTCCTACAATTCTCTAATTTCTATGAAACCTACTCCATTGGCTTTAGAAGACCCAAAAATCTCAAAATAGACTCCTCAAGCTCTGCAAATGGTCTTTAGCTGATCTAGGAATGACCTCCTCTCATGGTGGCCCTAGGCTTATTTAATCTTCAAAGTGGAAAAATAACTTACACAAGTGATCCAACGCCTTTTCAATATCCACCATCATGCTTAGAGCATCCAAATCATCTAGGAATGACTCTTGTTGAGCCAAAATTAGTCGAAATATGCCAAAGTTATGGCTCTTTCAGTTTTCCCTAGGAAAACTCCTCCAACTTTGGAAAAACTCTAGTTAAGTCTGACAAATGTGGAGGTGGCACTGAAATTAGTGGAACCTCCAAAACCTCAGATGAATTAATCTCGGGATTAATTAATTTAAGTGGAGTTTAAAATTTGGTTAGTGATCTAAGCACATTTTAACCAAATCCAAATTAGGAAAATCGGATTAGCACTAATGATGGTTTAAGGTTAAGTAACTTATTTAGCACTTTAATATTCCCATTAGCATTGGGCCTCTATGCCTGGTCACGCACCCAAGTAATATGGTATGGGAGGCTCACCCTGTGGAGCTGGCCCCATTTCCATCCGTGAAAAACCTTTGTTTAACATAAATAAATGTTTATTGCATAGTCAATTAGGAAACATGCTTGTGGTATGGTGGTAAGACATTTGGCTTGCGTGGGGGAGGTCGCGGGTTCGACTTTGACCTCTGCCCAATTAAAATTTGAAATTTTCTGTGAAAAATATATTCAAATTTCTCGCCAAAACAAATTCAAATTATGACCACGAATTAAACCAAATTCGACCTTGGTGGCCTCTTGGCTTGCCATGTTTTCTCTTCCCATTGGCTTAAAAATTAAACCAATAAAAAAATTCACATGTGCCCATAATTCAGGCCAATGAGAATATGACACTTGTCATCCTGTCATTGAGCCTCTAAAAACCAATTTTTTTACCTTTGAGCCTGTTTGACCTTCTTCTTTTTAAAATTTACCGGTTTGACATGGTGATAAATAGGTTATAACTGCCTCATACATACTTTGTTTTGAGTGAGATAAAGTGCATCAGGTTCCTAGTGACGGGCCCAATCTGGTCATTCTAGTTTGTTGCAACTTTGAGCACTTAGATTTTTTATCAAATTTTTTCCCCTAATCCAGATTTTGATCACTCCTTCCCACTGACAAGCTTTTGGACCCACAAAATTTGGTTATCTCACGAGAGATGAATACTCCCCTCTTTCCCAAATTTTATCATCTTGATTCTACTTGGAAAATATTCATGAAAACCACTTGGGTTCACTGGCATGCCTTGCCTTGCAAATGGCGTGGTGCTTCAACCAATGTCCTCCTTTTGCTACTGACCCAATCCAACACTTGTTGGCTGATAAAACACTTTGATGTACCAAATCGATCTCTCTATGCTTGGAAAATGAACTGATGGCCTTCCCACTAAGAATATTGTTCCTCCTTTACACAAACATGCATTTGATGCAAGCTTCTCCTTGGGAACCACTTTTCTAGTTTAAGCCCATCTGAATGAAATACAAAAATGATTTCCAACATCAGTATTAACAATAAAATAAATGACCATTCATTTACCTCCATGGTACCAAATTCCACATCTGGAAGAATGTATTCACCATCTCCTTCGCTTCTTGGCATCAACACATCAAATGGTCTACAATGGCTGATGTTTTGGCTGCAAATTCTTTGACATCTTATCACAAACACAACCTTCAATATGAAAAATAGATCATGCAAGAAACCTAACTTGACGACATATCCTTTTTCTCCTTCAAAGAAAAACAATTCACATCACGTGAACATCGCCATGTACTCTTACATCTCAGTGTACAAATGCATCGACCAAACACAAGTCGATAAAATATGCCTCTTCAAACAACTGACTCTCAAGTCAAACAAAAATATGTGGAAATTTCCATCTTTGCTGCATCTAAGTGAGTCAACATAACTCTAATTTCAAACACCTTCTTGATGTACACATGCAACATGCATTCAATCGGCAAATAAATACATCAAACATAAAAATACATGCAAGGCCTTAATTGGATAAGAGATGTAACCATCTCTTACCAAACAATTTCAAAGATGCTTCTTTTAGCTGCACATCATCATGTGAATCATCCTGACCCACATCGATTATGGAATCCTCTTTCCCATTCTTGTCAATATCTCTTTCCACCTTCTTCAAATATCGTGGATGACTTGTTGGATACAAATTCCAACACTTGTTTACAATATGACCTTGCTTATGGAAATGAGTGAAAAATAATTGCATCTTCTTTTGAACATGGTTTTTCTTGCCCAATGGACCTTTGGCTTCCTGTTTCCTTTGTTTATAAAGTTTCCTTTGTATGGATATCTTCTTCCAACATATTGAAACATTATGGTTATTCAAACCACAAAAGGAACATGCAAACTTCTTCCAAATCTTATGTGAAGATTTACCATGTTTATCATAATCAAAAGCAACTTGATTAAAGGAAGATTTATACCTTGAACATTCACCTTTGGCACCTTATTCAGGAGGTGAATTTGATGAGGTAGTGGCTCTCTTCCAAATACCAACAATGGCTTCAATGACTTTAGAGATTTAAACATCCTCTTGTTTTCCTTTCTCATTAGTTTCATGCTTATGAGCACCTTCTTTCAAATTTGGTGTAAAAATTTTGCATTCCTTATGGAAAAAATATTCACAAGCTTGAGGTAATGAACATGAAATAAAATTCCTTCTTGGAGCACCTTCATTTTCCTCCTTGGATTTGGAGCATTCTCCATCATGTTTTCCATAACCAAGACCCAAATACTTAGGCCTTTCCTGAACAAAAATTTCCTGAACTATGCCTTATGCATTTTTTCCCAATCCTTTACCTTCATAGCCCATTTTCATCAATAATTTGGACCCTATTACTCTAGCATGTCTTTCAAAAGTACCTACTCATTCATCTTGAGAATAAATAGAAGATAAACTTGAATTGGATACCTATTTTTCAAGCACATTCTTGGTTAAGGTTTCTTTGGCATCATGGATTTGAGTCTCCATCTCATGCATCCTTTCAAGGGTTTCATTTGAAATATGGAGATGATTCTCCATCTCATGCATCTTTTCAAGAAGCTATTTCTTCTCCTCCTTCATGGAAATAAAATGCTCTTGAAGTATAATGTTATCCCTCTTATCTTCATAAATCTCTTGGACCATATCATTCATGATGTAGAGCTTCTGCAACATCTCTTTATCAAAGAGTTTTTCTAAGGAACGTTGACTAGAAATAGTGCTTGATGAAGCTACCATCACAATTTTAATGCATAAAAATTATTTGTTGTGATTTTATAACTGAGGTCTCAATCTTGACATTCTTTTCACACACATAAATTTTCACATATTTAAATTCTCCTTGCACAAATTCAAAACCAACATATAAATATATAGCTAATCTTGGAAAATTATCTCAGGCTAAAATGAGCTAAACTGTTCTCTAATACCAATTTGATCTAAATATGTGAAAACTAGTTTTGTTTTGCTAGCTCCCTCATCAGCTAAAAATAAATGTGTTTAGTATCATCTCAAGTTAGCCAATTGTGAAGGGGTTTATGTGTCAATTTTTGTTGTCTTTTATGAGAAATTCATTGATTAAACTAGTTGTTAAAAACACATGTACAAAAAAATAAAATGCAGAGAAATAACACATATTACACAATAGTTGATAACGGAGTTCACACCTCTTGGGCTACAACTCCATTGACCTGCTTCAACTCGTTAGGCCCTCTTGGGATTAATGGTCAATTTTCTGATTACATTCATCTACAGTGCTCCAAATGATTTTCAACCCGCTCCATTGGTTTTAGAAGACCCAAAAACCTCAAAAATAGAATCTTCAAGCTCTGGAAATGATCTGCAGCTGATCTAGGCATGACCTCCTCTCCTAGTGGCCCTAGGCTTATTTAATCTTGAAATGGAAAATTCACTTACATAAGTGCTCCAATGCCTCTGAAAGCTACACCATAATGTTTAGAGCATCCAAATCATATAGGAATGACTCTTCTTGAGCCAAAATTGGTCACAATATGCCAAAGTTATGGCTCTTTTAGTTTTCCATAGGAAAAATACTCCAAATCTGGAAAAACTCCAGTTAAGTTTGAAAAATGTGGAGGTGGTGTTGAAATTGGTGGAATCACAAAAACCTTCACCGAATTAATCTCAAGATTAATTAAGTTAAGTGGAGTTTAAAGGTGGTTAGCGCTCTAAGCATTTTTTAACCAAATCTAAATTAGGAAAATCAAATTAGCGCTAACCATGGTTTAAGGTTAATTAACCTTGTTTAAAACTTTAATCCACCCATTAGCATTGGGCCTCCGCGCCTAGTCACGCATGCAAGTCATATGCTATGGGGGGCTGGCCCCCATTTCTCACTGTGCAATTTTTTTTTTAACATAAATAAACGTATATTGCATAGTCTATTAAGAAACGTGCTTGTGGTATAGTAGTAAGACATTTGGCTTGTGTGGGGGAGGTCGCAGGTTCGACCTCGACCTTCGCCCAAAAAAATTTCCACCCAAATAAAATTTGAAATTTTCTACCAAAAATAAATTCAAATTTCTCGCCAAAATAAATTCAAATTCCGACCACAACTTAAACCAAATTTGCCCTTGGAGGGGGTGGCACGTGGCAGCCTCCAAGCTTACCACGTGTCGTCTTCCCATTGGCTTAAAAATTAAACCAATCACAAATTTCCCATGTGCCCAAAATTTAGGCTAATGAGAATATGACACTTGTCATTCTATCATTGGGCCTTTTAAAACCTGAATTTTTACCTTTGACCCTATTTGACCATTTTTTTAAATTTTCTTGTTTGACATGATGAACAACAGGCTATAACGTCCTCATACAGAATCCGTTTTGAGTGAAACGAAGTGCGCCAGATTCTTGGAGACGAGCCCTATCCGGTCATTCTAGTTTGGTGCAATTATGATCACTTTTATTTTTGTGGAATTTTTTTTCAACTAATCTAGATTCTGATCAAATCATATAGATGGGAATATAAAAACAAAAAAACATAGAAACTATAATTCATACTTATTAAATTAAAAATATTATACTATAACGGGTTAATTGATTTTTCCTTAAGAGAAACCTGCGTCATGTGGAATGATCATATGAGTCCCTATATTTCGAGCCTTCGATCCATGGATGTCATATGATAATAAATATCATCCAACAATAATAACATTTCATATTTCAATTCATTCATGTAAAACAAAACTCTTCATAGCATTAAATTTAGATTTCATATGTATCAATAGTGTGCATGTATTTGTTGTAGTGGCCACTTATATGGCCCATGTATAGGACCTATTTTTCCTCCTTAGCCACCACTCCCAAGTTTATTAAGTAACGATGCTTGTCAGCTATTTCATGCTCCATCTATTTTATATCATCATGGAATGGCTGAGTGGCGTGCTATTAATACCTATAAGTAGAGTTCTCCACCCATTTTTCGGTGCAAGATCTCCCATGCTCATGGTAATATGTTGTCAGACATCAATTTTTTCTTGAAAATAGTGAATTATGACCCAAAAAATAAGATGATATGCTTGGCCACTAAGAAGAAGTTACTTTGGGAAAGGGATAACATGAGACAAAAAAATAGGAGGCTATGTTAGAAAGGAACTGGGAAATAAATGCCAGCCATAAAAGATGTTATGGATTTGATGTTATGGTTGATTCCCAAACATTGGATTAACATTAGAAGCCATATGAGACAAGAATAAATTGAAACCATAGCCAGGGAAATAATAAATATGAAAGAAAAAACCCAGCCTCGCCAACCAAGCCTATGATAACACAAGCAGGAAATCCCAAACAAGACCATTGAACCTGCTATAAGGCTTAAGGAATTGAATATCCAAAAACCATTAACAACAAGAGATATAAAGAAAATCCATCATAATACCTAAAGGGTAAACATTTGAATTTATTTTTCCTAGGCATAAATGACCATAATTTAGATTTGAAAACTCTTGGAGATTCACATCATTTTCCTTTTGTATAGGGTGGTGTTATTATGAAAAATGAGATCCTCCAACCTATGGAAGTGACTAATACATGTAGGGAATTCTAGCTGTAATGTATCACCTCATGGTTGAGGATGGTTCATCCTTTTGTCCCAAGATGTAAAAAATCTACACTAAATATCCTGCATTAATCCCACATTGGAGTGCTTACCTTGCCTAATGAAAGAGTGGTGAATTCCCATGAAGTTCCATGTAGAGGACGATGATGTATCATTGTTGTCAGGTGGAGCCATGCTGCTATTGAGAATTTGGAGGGCTGGTGGTTAAAACAAAATTATCTTCTTAATAATTAATTATGAGATTACTTGGATTAGTTATGTATTCTCTTCTTTAGCTTAGTTAATATTTCATCAAGTCAATTATCAAAATACACGAGACACATAAATTAGGCTCCTAGAGCCATGGTAAAACCTCTCCCCCTTGGAGAGGAAAACCCATGAGAAATTCTTCTTATTGATCTTCAAATGACAAGTACCATGATCCAGACTTAGACCCTTGCCTTATGAATGCCTCCAAGACCTTGTCTTTACTTATTTACTTGCCTTCAACACTGAACCTTCTCTTCTTCTCGAATCTACACTGATATGCACTTCCAGACTCACTACACTTCCGCACTCACTACACTTCCGCACTCACTGCACTTCTTTTAATCTGCACTGCAACTACAAAGATAATCACACTGCAATTACATAGATAATCCACACTTTAATTATTTAACAGTTTCTTACTTCAATACAAAAAAACTACCCTTAACATTTTCATGATGTAGTAACTTCAGATTTATCCGCACTGCTTCAAATGGACAATTAGCACTCCAATTTCGGTCAATAGTGGCACTCCTATTCCGCTGCACTTTATTATGATAGCATAAAGTATATATATGCTTCTTTTAAAAGTATTAATTCTCCGTCAGATGCTGTGCAAAGGTCTGCATGCTATCTTAGATATATCCGCATTGTATACCCTATAACGGCTTCAAGAAAATCTGCATTTTATACTCTGTCATAACTTCAGGAAATATGCATTGTTTTCACTTTTGAGAATTTGAAATCTACTTCAAGTTGTTCATACTTTTGTTTCAGAGAGATCTGCATTCTGCCTTAGTGTGATCTGCATTTATTCCTTAGAGTGATCCACATTCCTTGGTCTGTTATCTGCATACTACTTCAAAGAGATTACCAAAACTTGTGTGTATCAATAGACTGCAAAACAATGATATCTATAGGGACAGATCCACCATCTTGAGGCCCATCATACCTTTATATTTTAGGCCAACTTTCCAACATTAGGGAGGCTGACTTGACACATCATTTAAACTTGTCTTCCAGCATTTGAGTGAGGGATGATTAGAGCCATACTTCCACAAGGTCTTGTAGCATTTAATGACGAATAGGATCTTCATATATATGGTCCACCATTATTCCATGCTGCTTTCCTTCAAATCATCTCCAAGGAACATAAATCCTTTCTCATGATTAGCAACCCTACACAAATTCATTCCGATAAACATATACATATGAACTTTTAAAACAAAAGTTACCTCAGTGATTATCTTTCACCATGACATCTTCCTATAGGAATCAACATCCTTTATTCATATTCACACATATCCTAATTATATGTTTTTTCAAGGGTAATATTCTTTACCAAACTTCTGTCAGAGTGTACATATCATCCCAAGAAATCTCTTAGTCACGTATTCTTGGATTTCAAATGATAACTGCCTCTTGACATGGTTGCATTTCATGATCTTTTCCTTTCTACACATTCTTCGTTCCCAAGAACTTATACATTTTCCAATTCCTCATTCATATACAACCACCTCATATTCCATGAGGATATATATTATGTTGATTTCATATGTTAGTGCATTGAGAGATCCTCCTTCATAGATCATACTTATAAATATAGAAGTATATTTACCTACAACCATATCCAATGTCAGCATATAAATATATACATACCTCATACCTTTTTCATTTAAGTCATCCTTCAGCGGTGTTACTAGAATGAAGAGCTTCATTCTCTTAGCCTGCTCCATCAATATGTCATCACATCCCAGAATTTTGTTTTTCATGATGACTCTTGATCTTGATGACTTCCTTCCGTTAGTATTGTTATCAGAGAGGTTTTCCATGAGTTTTTCTATCGATAACTCTTGTCATGCTTCAATCATGATGCTATAATATACACTGCTTCTTATCATACTATTTTACAACCAATAAAAATCACTTAAAGGAGAGGATGATCTCAATTATAGTAGAGATCCCTCGCTCCTCCTTTCTTAGATTTATTTGTATCAGGTTCTTTGCTCATATCTGAGATATTTCTTCTTCCCTTTTCATGTTGTCCTTTTCATATTTAGAACAATCTCTTTTACTATGCCCAAGTTCATTATATCCAAAGCATTGTACTTTTTCCATATTTATTTTTTTATTTTGAGGACCAAATTTACCGAATCTTCCTTTATTCCTGAATGCTACTGCAAAGGCTAGATTCCCTTCACTTAATATTGTATCAGCTTTGGCTTTCAATCTTGTTTCCTCTATTTACATAGAGACCATAAATCATGGAATGTTGTGGCTTCTTTATTCTTGTATAAAACTAAAGTGAAGTTTAGCCCATTTTTCTAGCAGAGCATTCAGAACCACTGTAGTTATCTCAATGTTAGACATTACTTCTCCCAGTTCCCGTAGTTGATCTCATATTTCTTCTCCTGCAGTACTCAAAGAGAATAGCTCCACCAATTTCTCATATATTTCTTTCGATGATTTTTGGATTTGATACATCGAAGATGAGAGAGTGTTTTATGGATTTTGTAAGAATCCTTTGGGCTCTTATATCTCCCTTCTTGTATTTGGCATGAATTCATTGTCCTTGTCGTCCATGTAGGATGTTTTGAAACCCTAACTAGTTTTTTTCTTTCTTCACAAAGAAAACATTTTTATAGATTCATATGAAGTCATAGAGATACTTGAGCATATGCTTTTCTTCTTCTATTAGCTTCCTTGTTGAAGATGATGCCAAGAAATTCCTCTTAGATTGATTTCAAAGTAGGTGATCTTGGTTCCTTCATGCTCAAGGATTACTTCAGAATGAAAATGTCTTCAATATTATTGATTTATGCTTAATGATGTGTCTTAAATATCAAGCATCGTTGATGTCAAAGATTACCTCCTCGATGTGTGGATCCTTTGAATGGCTTGAGGATTTCCTTGCAAAATGATTTTACCTTTCAATGTAGACTTTGATGTTTTCTTTCATGCTTTCTAAAAGATTGAATTTTGAACGTTGAGTGTCTTCTTGTCAAATATCCCTTTGTCTTCAGTAACTTAGCTCTGATACCATGTTGAGAATTTGGAGTGCTGGTGGTTAAAACAAAATTCTCTTCTTGATAATTACTTGCGAGCTTACTTGGATTACTTATGTCTTCTCTTATTTAGCTTAGTTAACCTTTCATCAAGTCAATTATCAAAATACACGAGACACACAAATTAAGGTCCTAGATCCAGGGCAAAACCTCTCCCTCTTGGAAAGGAAAACCCACGAGAAATTATTCTTATACATCTTCAAATGAAAAGAACCATGACCCATACATAGACCCTTGACCTATAAATTCCTCCAACACCTTGTCTTTAATTATTTTCTTGCCTAAAACCCTGACCCTTCTCTTCTGCTCAAATCTGCCCTGATATGCACTTCTACACTCACTATACTTCCGCACTCACTGCACTTCCGTACTCACTGACTTTTTGCATTCACTGCACTTTCATACTCACTACACTTATTTTAATCTGCACTGCAACTACAGAGATAGTCTGCACTATAATTATATAAATAATCCACACTTTAATTATTAAACTGATTCGTAATTAAATACGCAAACACTGCCCTTAGCATTGTCATGATGTAATAACTTCAGGTTTATCATCCCTGCTTCAAATGGACAGTCTGCACTCCAACTTCGGTCAACCATGGCACTCCTATTCCACTGCACTTTATTATGATATCATCAACTATATATACTATTATTTTACCAGTCTCAAGTCTCTGTTAGATGTTGTCCAAAGGTCCACATGCTAAATTAGATATATCCGCATTGTATACCCTATAAGAGCTTCAAGCAAGTCTGCATTTTATACTCTGTCATAACTTCCAGAAATACGCATTGTTTTCACTTTTGAGAATCCACAATCTGCTTCAGGTTGTTCGTACTTCTATCTCAAAGAGATCCACATTCTACCTTAGTGTGATCTGCATTTATTCCTTAGAGTGATTTGCATTCCTTGTTCTGTTATCCGCATACTACTTCAGAGAGATTACTGAAACTTGTGTGTATCAATGGACCGCAGAACAATGATATTAATAGGGATAGATCCACTTTCTTGAGGCCAACCATACCTTTAGATTTTGGGACGACTTGTCAAATATAGGGAGGCCGACTTGACACATCATTTAAACTTCTCTTCCAGCGTTTCAGTGAGGGTCGATTAGAGCCATACTTCCACAAGGTCTTGTAGCATTTAATGACGACTAGGTTCTTCATATAAATTACTCTTAAACATATTTTTAAACAAAATACAAACCTTAAATAAACGTCAATAAGAAGTCTATTAACTTAATATAAAATCTTGCTAATGAAATCCATGAATAAAGTACAACAAATATATATTTTATTATCTTTGTCTTCTTCTTTACATAAAATACATAATTACATAGTCAATATGAAGACCAACCTAGCTACACTTTTCAATAGCTACCACATCCACCCTTATTAATAATTGGTGTTTTGGTGATATTACACCCCCCACCTGTCCAAAAAATGTCATCTAGAGAGTCTTATCAGATCTATTTTGATGAAATATTCTAGTAAAATAGCCATGAAATTTTACCAACCATATTGGTATTAGAGCCATGTTACTTTGAGATATTTTACACGAATTTGTAGGGATTGAAGAAATATAAAAAAAAAAAATCATGAAACCCTAGTCATAGATGATGAATCTATTCACAATAACCCTTACGATCTAATAGAAGAGATATTTTTGAGTTTATAATCACCAGTGGAAAACATTAGTCAGAATATGAATATGAGTTTCCACGTGTAAAATTTATCAATCAAGCTCAGGACTTTTAAATTTAGGTTTCCATTATGTATGTGAAAAACCCATTTTTGGTCAAGACTTTTAAATATTTTATTATTACTGTGCAGAGATGAAAATAAAGAGTAATTTTTGTGGATTGGAGTACTTTCAAGTGTTAGAATGTTACCGAAACATTTTCAAGTGTTAGAATGTTATTGAAACATTTTATGTGATAGGATGAAGACAATGTTTACTTCATCCTCTTCCTTAGTCAATAATTTCTTAGTGATCTCCATTTTTGCTCCATAAAAGCAATCCCTTTGGTTGAAACATTATGGGTCTTTTCTATTTATTCTACTATACTTATCCATTAGTTATCAATTGTTTGCACTTGGCTCCATATTTCACAAGTAGAATTGCATGAAAACATGATGATGAGAATGAACATGTTTTTGGAGATAGTTAAACCTTAGTGGGTGACACCAATACTTTTTTTACTAACTTGATGAGACACTATTGAATCTTTCTAGATATTTTGTACCATATATAAAACTAAGGACTACATAGTTAAAACACAATTAAAAGACAAAATTCGAACTTAACAATATTGATATGGAGTTTTTGGTTAAATTCACGAGTTTAATGATATATTCTCTTCCATTAAATTGGGAGGAAGATAGACCAAATTGGTGGTTAGAAGACTATGAAATGTATCTAGTTTCTTCCTCAATGTGGTTATTAGTGGCTCATTTGAATGCTACTTCTTTATTTTTAAAGTAGGTAAATGTGAAAAAACTCCTTATCCTTTTAGGATGAATGTATGGAAATCCTTAAAAATGACATCAATAAATTGTTCCTTCATTTGTTAATCGAACATATTATCTTATTGGTTGTTTCCTAATTATAGTTAATAATACTTTATAACTCCATACCTTGATTTAAAAGAGAATATTGTCTCAATGAGAGCTAGGTATCTCAATTGGAATACATTATTTCAATTACATAATATAATAAAATGTGGTTTATAAAAAGATTCAAGATTAAATAATATGTGATAATAGCAATAACATGATAAACAAATTTCACATTTGTTATGATGAAGGATCAAAACAAAGAAATATGTATTAATCCAATTTCATTTGGGTAGATAGTGAAAAATAAGATAATTCATGTTTTTTTTCCATGAAAAAGGACATATTTCTATTTGACATAAACAAAATTATAATAGTCATGTGCTCTATGAATGATTTAGAATGGATTATTCAATGTTATATATTTGCAGAATCTACACTATCATGGTACATCCAAAAAAAGTCTAAAACTTTCATAATATAAGGTATATTATCTATTAAGTTTTTGATAAGGAATTATGGCCCAGCATTGATTAGAGGAAATTCTAGCTTAAAAGTGGCATTTTAATGAAAAATCAAGAAATTAATAAAAAATGCCATGTATACATTTTTTTTTGTAAGATTGGTAGACATACATCTTTATCATGTCCAATATATAACCCCAATATGGGTGGAGAATTGAATGGGTGAATTCACATCGATGAGTGGAAATGAATGGGTGACTTCACATCAAGGAATGCATTGCCTTGACACAACACCGGATCACCATATAATTGAATGGGTGAATTCACATCAAGGAGTGGAAATGAATGGGATCACCATCTAATTGAATGGGTGAATTCACATCAAGGAGTGGAAATGAATGGGTAACTTCAGATCAAGGAGTGCCTTGACAGAGCACCCCATCACCATCTATTGAAGACCCGTGGACATTTTTTCAATAATATCTTACTTTATATTTATTAGCATGATATTTAATGATTTTTTTAATATATTATTTCTAATTCTTTACTTTTATCCAAAGTCCCTCAATTTATGGCACTTTTATTAAAATAAATGTCTATATATAATTTATATTTAAGCTTAACTATCTATATTTAACTGTGTATATATATACATTTTATATTTAACTATTTTATGGTTTTTTTAATGGAATTGTCTACTAGAAACATATTTTTTTTGGAGTTGTCTACCGAGGCCGCGTTTTGGCCCGGACGGCAGAAATCTGCCAGAATCCGGTCAACTAAATTTTAAAAAATCAGATAGTTGCAGTGCTTGGAATCCATTTTTGATAGTGGAAATGGATTCAGCACTATCAAAAACCCCCGGGGCACTCAAAATACTAATGTTTAACAACTGTAAACAAGATTCCGGGCAAATCTTTGCCAGATTTTCTAAAAATCGTTACCGGATTCTGGGTCAAAACGCAGCCTCGGTAGACTACGTGATTTTTTTTTGGCTGGAAATAATTTTTCCTTTCTCAAATATGTTTTTAAACTATTTAAATATTTTATATTTAATTATATTTAAATATTTTATATTTAGATATATATTCTATATCTTTCACTAAAATCTGGTAATTTATCTTTTTGGAATAGGTTTTTCAACTAATTTTTAATTAATTAATTATTTTATATTTAAGTATATTAAACTATTTTATATTTAACTATATATTTTACAATTATTTTTCTAAAATCCCGTAATTTTTTCGTTGTGCAGTACATTTTTTAACTATTTAACTATCACTATATTTTATTTTTAACTATTCAACTGTTTTATATTTATCTATTATTTTTGTGTTTTTTGGCCCATGGTTATTAATGTCAAATGGGTCTACATTTTTAATGGAGTTATCTTTTTAAGTGTGACTTTTTAGACTTTCTAGTGTTGGAATCTAGTGGAAAAGTTTAACGTGAAATCTTGGTTTCTGTTATTTAAACTTAATTTTTGACTGCATATATGGATTTAGCGCCCTGAAAAACCCCTAGAACACTTCGATTGTGTAGTGGTTACTCATCAAACTTGTGATTATTTCAATAAATTCCCGCCGGATTTCAGAGAAATTAGACCGAAAAATTCAACGGAAAAGCTTCCAAAAATTCACACTAAAGACAACTCGATTTTTAATTATATTTTTCACTAATATCAATATTTACATTGTATTAATAAATTTTTCGATATTCTGATTCATATGAGTAGGTAGGTAAAAAAATGATTAAAATATTTCTCAAACACCAAATTTAATAACATGTTTCACAGATACCCAAATTAATAATAAATATTTGACGGATACCGAAATTAAACAATTTAAAAATATGTAGGACATGTACCTTTTTTTTAATTTTAAAGGATTTTGATTGGTTTACATGTTATGACATGAAAACTACATGAAAATTTCATGGGAACTATCTAATCTAGTATGATGTCTCAACTAGACTTGACACCATTTGGGATGAAATACCTATAAATATTTTAAGTTGTCTTTAGTGCAATATTTTGGAAGCTTTTCTAGTGTATTTTTGGGGTCTAATTTCTTTAAAATCTGACAATAATTTATTGAAATCACAATTTTGATGGGTAACCCTGAACAATCAAAGTTCCATAAGAGTTTTTCAAGGTGTTGAATCCATATATACATTAAAAAAAACCAGTTTAAATAACACAAATCAATATTTCACCTCATTTTTCCTACCAGATTTCGACACCAAAAATCACATTAAAAATAACTCTTAAATATTTTGACTTGGTAACCATTCTCGATTTGAGAATTCCTATAATATATAAATAATAGCCACAACAAATGGAAATATAAATTTTAAGCTAAAACTACCTTATGTGGACACAATTACAGAAGCAAGGAAATACTTAGTCATAATCCAAGACAACACAAAGATTTAACTTGCTAGAACATCATTTAAATATATAAAAAAGAATTAATGGGCGGAGAACGTATCTCGACCACCTGGAAGAATTGGCTGTCAAATATGTCATGAGCAACCCGCACCCAGGAATGAAATACGAGGTTGGGAACAGGAAATTCACCAGGAACCAGAGGAAACAGAGACTGAAGCAGAAATACTGGATTTTATAACAGATCCAGGGCATACAAGAGGCAGGCTCACTTTGTTTAACCAGACAGTCCATACCTATTGGATTGTAAAATGCCTGCTAGCAAAAGCAATCCAGAATAACCACCCTGTCCAAGTAAAGACAGAAGCAATGCAACCGGACCAACGCACCCAGAGTCTTCTCTTGGAGATTCAGGACAATCAGCAGCACCTAAAGATCACCTAATATCAAACTGCAGATAAGGTCAGCAGATTAGACGAAAAAGTGGGGCGTATGGAGAAAACTCTTCAGCAGATCCTTCAGCAGTTGAACCAAGCAGAAATGCCAGGGCCAAATGTCAAAGACCCTGCCCCTGTCTCATCATCTGAAGTTTAAATGATGTCTGCTCTCATGGTTGTTTGTAAATTTTGATTTTAAATTACTGTTATGTTTGTAAATATTAAAGTAGAAACTCAGTTATTACAAGCTAGTCATAGACGCAAGAGACAATTCCAATTTTGGGATGCAAACCATGTTTTTAGAAGGCCAATAAACCTGGTTTCACCGAACTTACAAAAAAAAAGAAACTACCTCACTAATAGAAAAAAATAACTTAATTTATGTTATTTTGTTTGTTTAATTCAAATATATATGATTATTTAAATATTTTTAAAATTAAAAATTAAAAAAAAAAATACAATTTTTAAATTTCAAATATAAAACTATATATATACTTTCAAAGAAGTTGATGGCATTTTTATAATTATATATTTCATATGTAAGAGTTTTTTTATTTTTTATTTTTTTAATGATATAAATTTTTTTAGTATTGTAGAGGAACTCAACAAGCTTAATATGTAATTATCACTAAATATGGTGTGAATTATGGGATTTAAATCTTGGATCTATCACTATGACATAATTTATTTGTTAATGTTGATTTTATATATATATATATATATATATATATATATATTATTTAATAAATGTCTATTCCTCATTTGCTTGGTTTTCATTTACTAAATTTATATAAAGTAGGTTATGAGGTCGAATAGTCATAAACAAGAAAAATTACATATGAACGGTACTATATGGTACTCAATCAATTTTGATTTATCGAACATTAACAAAAATAAATAGGAAAAAACAATATAGTACCCAATCAATTTTGATTTATCTAACATTAACGAAAACAAATAAGAGAAAACCTTGCTATGAGACAAGGTCACTTTGCTCTCTTTTCTGAAGAGAGACAAGTAATTACAAAGGAACGTGTACTCAGGAAGATGTACTCTCTGTGGCATTACCTAAGTACTCTGGCCTATAAGGTTGCTACAAAAATTTATCCCTCTTTGTTTTTCTCTGCAACATCCCACTTGTACTTTGTCTAATATTTCTCATGTTTTAATTGATGAATTAATATAATCATAAGAAAAATAAATAAAAGAATATAATATTTAAAGGGAATTAACAAAGTTCTGCAAATTAACTGTGAGAGTCGCTGCGAGAGCAGATATTGTGAAAAGAATTTTGTCTGTCAAGATAAGAAGATCTGCCTACTGCCAAAAATTTAATACAAACAAAAGGGCGTGGACCAAAGAAGAAGACGAGTGCTTTATCGCTCACATTCTAGCCCATGGTGAAGGCTGTTGGCGTTAGCTTCCCAAAGCCACAGGTTTCTTGATCAACCTTTTTTCTTCAATGGAATTAATAATTGCTTCTGAATCTGAGAGATTATATATATGAATTTGCAAAATGAAGAATTTATACTTATCGTTTTCATGATTTTCTGATGGAAGAGATTATACGTTTTCTTGATTTTCCTATTGAAGAGATTATATGAAATTTTCTTATTTTAGGATTGAAGAATTTTTTTTTTTTTTTTTTTTTTTCTCACTGAAGAAGTGATTTTCTTGATTTTCTTAGGAAATCCAAATTATACCAGAACTTCTTAAGAGCAATGGGAATTTCTGAGCAGTGTAGACGCTGCAAGAGTTTTGTAGAGCCGTCTCTTTATTTAGAGGAGGAATTCAATTTTCTTGACTTTGGCTATAATTTCTACTAGAGAAGGTTTCAAAACGCTCAAGCATTAGGAGGGCACCAGAATGCTCATAAACAAGAGCGCTACTCCCAAATAATTATGTGCCAAAGTTGAGAGTTTTTTTAGAGTTGTCTCTTTATTCAGAGGAGGGATGCAATTTTCTTGAATTTGGTTGTAATTTCTGTTGGAGAAGGCTTCACAACGCTCAAGCATTAGGAGGCCACCAAAACACTCATAAACAAGAGTGCTACTCCCAAATAATTGCGGCCGAAGTCACATTTCTCTTCGGCACATGGTAAGAAATTAGATTGATATTAATCCATATGTTTCAATGCTTCCAAGTGCATGTTCAGATAAGAAAATCATCAGGACTGGGTCTTCATATTCCAATTTCAACAATCATGGGTATTTTAAGTTCAGAAAGCAACCCACGACAAAGCCATGTTCGCAAAGCAGTGGCAAGCCTAAAATATTCATTTAATTTTAATGGCGTGAAGGACGAGACGATATCTCTGTGCTAGATTTTTCTATCAGTCTTCTCTGAACTTATTAGCTTGGTAGTTTTTTGGAATATTTTAAAATAACTTAGTAGTATGGTAGATTTTTGGAAAATTTTAAAATTGGAAGACAGTTTGTATGACCTCGCTTATGTTCAGATTCCAAAATATTCCAGTGATCTACTATAGATATTTATCTATCTTTAATGTCTTTTTCTTTTCCAATTTACATAGAGTAAAGGCATTGTCCAAGACAAATATTAAGTATCATGACCATTGCCTCACTGTCTTTTCATTTTTGTAAAATAAAATCATATTTAATGGAAATGAAAAAATAAGATAATAAAAAGATAGTATGAAAAGGAAAAACAAAACTTAGTGAATGTGATTAATATTTATCCATTACTCGTAATCACATTATCATTATCGTTATCCTTTCTTCCCTAACAAAGGAGCGGTTGTAAGTACTTTCTGAAAGAATTAGTGTAAATTCAATCCATGAGATATGAGTTATTGATTTTAGTTCACAATAAACCTACTCACCATTAACAATAAGTGATTGACATTAAGCACCAGGTTGCAAGTCTGTACACCAAGGTTATTATAGATTCAACAGTAAGGTATTTTAGATTCAATGATGTGCAACTTTTTATTGTTCTTCAGACTCACTGCGAATCCGCTACTTGGTTTTAGTTGTGAATATCCTTATTTTACATTTTTGAGAAAAAGCAGGTTTTTCATCTTCTTTGATATAGAGAAACCAGGTCCAAATACTGTTTGATTGGATGATAAGTTGTCTTAGCTAAGTGTCAAAGTCAGAGGCAATAAGTATTAACTTAATGTATGTTATCAATAGTAGAGTCAAATTATAGTTTGCGATCTTTCGATCTTTCTGCTCAAGTTTTGATAGATTATAGTTTTACCAAAAGTATTGTTTTAATATAGCTAATTTAAACGTTTAAAGTTCAAACATTCCACTATAAACTTTTTTTTTTTTTGTGTGTGAATCATTTTGAGTTAATTTTATAGCAAATACTTTGAATAGAGGTGTTATTTCCATATTGATGTGATGATTATATTTGTATTATTATTTTATTGATAACGACAACTTATAGTATTATTTATAATTTTTATGTTGTAAAGAGTTTTTTTGAAAACAACTTTCCTTAATTGCCACTTGTACTATTGTGTACATAAATTATGTTTATTGAAATTTTCGGATTTATTTCACTTAGCTTTAGAATTTAGTTCTTAACTTTGATGTAGGTTGAGAAGAAGCAAAGATAGAGGCACTCAAAGAGAGTCAACACTAACATTTATTTGGGGGAGAAGATATATTTGTTGATCATTTGGGATAGTGGCCTATTTTTTTTATTATTTGTTGATATTCAATTATTGGATTTTCATGTGAGTAGTTTAGATTATTGATTTTCTCAAAATGATTTTCAATTATGTTTTTTTGTTTTACAAATATGTTTTTCCTTTAAAAAAAAAAAAAAATTATTTATATCTTATTTTCCTTCATTCCTTTGTTCCTTAACAAGGGTTTGAAAGAGTATTTCAAGGAAAATTGGTTCCATAGTGCATAATCAAACATCACTGTGAAAGGAAGATCCTGCGTAAGTTATAAAAAAAACCTTTTTTATCCAAACAATTCTCCAAACTTATAATTTATTTTAAATAAAATAATTAATATTTATAATTTAAATATTCAATTAAATCACATAACATATCACATATTTTTTCCTCTATACTACTCCTTCCTATATTACTGCTTTATAGTGTTTCCTTTGCAACATATGGTGCAATTTCTAGTATATGTTTTTTTCAAAATAAATATTTTATTCCTAAAATTTTAGAGTGTTCGTCAAAATAGTTTGAATTTCATTCTAGCTTTCTAATTTGGAAACAATATGAGAGACAAAAATTCAATTTTAACACTAGACTGTAATATTCCAAAATTTTCATCTGTTTATTGGAATATTAGAGTTCTTAATAATTTTAATTAATTAAGTAAATAAAAGGTGGCGGGACCCATAACCCCTTAAGATGAATAAGATCCACTTTTTTCATGTGAATGTGGATTAATTAGATGTAGATATACACTATGGAGTAGTGGAGTAGCTTCTTAATGTGAAAGGAGTGGAGATCATGTCTCATTTATGAGAAAGATCATGGGGGTTGAAGCATTCAAATAAGATCATGGAGGGAATCAAATGTAATATCATAGAGCATTCATGATGAGATGATGGAGGAAGTAGTGCATTTAATGCACACATGATGGAGAGGGTGATCATTACATGCAAACATGATGAAGGTCATGGCAGAGAGACAATGAAGTCAACATGGAGACCTATGCCCACATGTACAACACAGTTACGAGGTGAGCCAAGGCACGGGAAGATTCACAAACTATATAATGAAAATGAAGGCAACATTAGAGGCATGATATGTATTATTTATTTTCAATCTATTTAGATCTAGATATGTCATGTGACATTTCTATGCACGCTTATGTTGTTTAGCTAAGTCTGCAGTGTTGTTTAGCACAGGGCGTTTCCGAGTGGAAATCCCACCCTTACCCACGAGGTACTTTGAGTGCCTACTCTACGAAGGTTATTATGAGCTTTCATTCATCATCAGGCATTGGTGCCACATTATTCCTACTTTCTGCATCCTATACATCTTCAGAAATAATGCATTTCTACATCAGGGTTTGAGAGGAGGAGGTTGTCCTTTAGTATTTCAGTTGAGGAACCAGCGAAGGGTTCATTATTTCACTTTGTGCTTCAAGATCAGCCTTCCAGTGCTTCAGATATATATCAGGCATCAGTCCATCCATCATACATCTCCTAGAAGTAGCAGTTCCATTAGGAATTGCATAGTGCAGTCTTGCAGATCCAAGGGATAAGGGAAGTTTCTAGCATTTTAGCTAGGAATCCTATGAGGGATCATCCCCTCACTTTGGTATCACTGTTTGCATCAGCCTTGAGCTTATTTTCTTCATTTTGGATCAGCCTTGAGCATCTCCCTCCCTTACAGCGTAGTTTTTCCAGCGATTGTATATTCAGTTGCTGCATCTTGAGGAGGAGGAGGAAGAAGCAAGATCTCAAGCTTCCAGTTAGGAGATCTGAAGAAGGGATCAACCCTTCAAGCTTAGATTTGGTTGTATCACACATTTCATCCATATTTTAATCAAATATAGCTTCAGATCTACATAACCCAGTAGTCAAGGGATCAAACCCTAGGAGGGTGAATTTCCAATCTCATAGATCTGGAATTTCATTTCTGGGTTATCTTGGATTTCCATCATAGTGCCCAGATCTAGAATTTTGGCATCATCAAAGATCCAGATCACCATATATCTGCATTTCACTTTTATCCAGCAGTTATATGTTCATCATCTACTGAAGCGACAACGCAGTATTTTCTCCAACAGCTCTCCAGTTATGTAGTGCCTCCTTTGAGGGGATTTCAGGGTCATTCTAGGCTATCTGTTTGGCTTGAGTGCTTCATATTTTGAGCATTTTTGTAACCATAATACATATCCAATAATAATAAAAGGCTCATCTATTTTGTATATTCTACGATTGTTGAATATTTATGTGTACATGATCTATGTTTCAAATATTGTGTTTTTGTATCAATGCATTATTCCATTTTGGGATATTGCAGTGGTATCAGAGCATGATCTTTGGCTCAGCTTGTGGACGTTATTGACATTATAAGAAAAAAATAGATAGTAGAGATCTACTATGGAGGGATTAATTTTTGCCTCATATTTCTTTAGAGCTATGAAGGATCTCTCCAAAGAGATCAATGAAAAAGAAGAGAAAGGCAAAGAGAAACCTCAAGAAGGTTTCAGAACGAAGAAGGTCCCAATACTTCTTATCAATAGAAAAGAAGACTGGAGAAGCATAGATCTCCTCAAAGATCTACTAAGCCCACTTTCTTTGAAGAATATGAATGGTATAGAAATGATGAAATAAAAAATATGGAACCTGAGACTCATGAGACTCTCATTCTAAATCTAGAAGAGTACAATTCATAGTCTAGAGCATTTAGGGACAATCTAAATCTCCAACAATTCTTCAAACTCGAAGAAGAGATAATATCCTACATTGACAACAGAAGAAAGAGGCATAATCACTATTTGCCTACATTTGATGCATCTTCCTCAAGCACTACAAAGGCTTGGAGGAAAGATTTAGATGCATTTTTTAGGTTACATCATGTAGTTGAAAGAGAGGTTGTTTAGATTGCAGCACTTCATCCTCAAGGTGAAGCCAATGGTTGGTGGTTTGGTCACATGGAGCATGAAAAGGTGACTAAATATTCATATTTCTTTCAAAGGTTAAGGAAGAAGTTTGATAGGAGAAAACCAGAGACATCTAACAAAGAGACATTTCCTAAGAAATCAAAGGAGAATGTCATACTTTTCACTCTGGAAAAAGAGTCACTACATTCACCACCAGCTGCAAAAGCACTTGTATTCGGAGGAGAGACACTTGAATATTTTCAGGATAGACTTAATCTCTTGCCATATAGAGTATGATGCATGATTCAGGAGATGTATAAGGAAGAGGAGGTAGATTCCAGTGTTGGTACATTGATAGAAGATCATCTATCACTCTTACCAGTAGTTGGAGATATCATTGCATTGGAAGAAGGAACTCTTGTGGTCTTGCAAGATGTTCTCAAACATCATTTGATCCAAGTTTTGCAATAATTTCCATACCATATTGTTTCAATACCTCTTTTTTAAGCTTGTGGTGACATGCCATCAGGGAAATTGCATGACCAAGGATTAGAACACCATTCTGATTTGAAGTAGCAACATTTCATTATGTAGAGGACCCTTGACTTGATCAAGGAGGAGATGAAGAGCTATCCCCGTTAATCATTTTTGTGCTACATTCAACCCTTTGAGTTGAAATTCAGAGTTTGAGAAGAAGGGATGAGCATGATCCTATGCAGTACAATACCAGGACATGATTTATGCATTATGCCTTGACATGAGATAGTAGATGCACCAACATAGAGATCAACAGCATTGGCTATGAGCAGCAGTGATGAGAAGAGGACCCATTCCTTATGGGAGTATTCCAATGGTAGCTTCACTCATGAAGCAATGGAGAAAAATATGATAGATGGTAGACATGTTGAGATGGGCAATATTTTCCCCGTTCAAGATGACTCTTTCTCAATGAGCCTCTCATAGATCAAAGAGAAACTTTTACCTGGAGCAGATCCATAACCTTATTGGTTTTGGACGGCCATTGATGAGAAAAGGATCTCATGGAGAGATCTCATCAGAGGTCCACTTCAACATATCATGGAGTGCAAATATCTTCAATAGTTTTAGGATGTTGGTGTCCTACAATGGGAGGATACCAAGTTTATGCTTAATGAGATCCATCACCCACATTGGGATGAATGGATTTTGATGTGGAGCAAGAGGTTTCAAGGCCACTTACAGAACTATGAGACAAGCCAACAAGAAGCTTGGTTGTGTTGGTTTCTCTTGGGTGAGTATGGTTACTACCCAACAACACATATTTTCATGATCCATGCCTTGCAAAACACTGATGTAATGAAGGAGGAGGCATGGTTGCACTAGTTTCTTTTGGGTGAGTATGGTTCTGTTGTTGATGTTTTGTATTGTTTGTAATATGGCATAATACTCTCATGATGTGTGATGATGGAGTTTATTTGTATTGGGATGATATAAAATTCCACATATCATTCGGTATGTTGTTGTTTCTCCATGATTCACATGATGATGTGAAGAGGTAGCAAGAGATCTTGTTGCTTTGGTTGCTTTTGGGAGAGTTTGGCTTGACATACTCCCCTACCTTGCATGGTAAGGATTGAGGATGGCACCAAAGGGCCTTACTCTGATGGCTCCTATTAGGAGAATATGGACATTACACATGGTATGATGATGATGTGGTGGGGCAGCAAGATGCACTATTTTGGTGGCTTCTCCTAATAGAATATGGCCAACTCACTTGGTACTTTGATGGTGTGGTGTGGCAGCAGGGAGCATTGTTGCAGTGGTTACTATTGGGAGAATATGGTTTGACATATTTGTCTACCCATATGTCTCTACTTCTTATTTTTCACAATATTGGGATGATGCTTGGATACAACAAGGCCAACAGGGCTAAGGATGGAGGCATGAAGATTCTCTTTCTACTTCATGTAGCATGGGATGGAGGTATACTTTGTGAGTTGGAGCTTTCCTTTTATGGAAGGAAACACCTATACTTATGTATCTCATGTATTCTGGAGGATGTTGGATAGCTTATGGTTGTCACTTGGAGATTCATCATTGAGGAGGGACATCTAGCTACATAGTTAGAGGTCACTCTAGACATTCTAGAGAGGCAACTTTGGTGATGGGCTCACATAAATCATTGCAGAAAATGGGGATACCTTCTTTACGGGGATGCCATTTGGAGGGGGACGGATTTCTCTAGCATCTAATTTGGCAGTTGCTTATGGTCAAGCAACATTTTGGCAGGGAGGAATGTAATACTCCAAAATTTTCATCTATTTATTGGAATATTAGTTCTTAATAATTTTAATTAATTAAGTAAATAAAAGGGTGGATGGACCCATAACCCCTTAATATGAATAAGATTCACTTTTTTCATGTGAATGTGAATTAATTAGATCTAGATCTACATTATGGAGTAGTGGAGTAGCTTCTTAATGTGAAAGGAGTGGAGATCATTTCTCATTTATGAGAAAGATCATGGGGGTTGAAGCAGTCAAATAAGATCATGGAGGGAATAAAATATAATATCATAGAGCATTCATGATGAGATGATGGAGGAAGTGGTGCCTTTAATGTACACATGATGGAGAGGGTGATCATTACATGTAGACATGATGGAGGTCATGGAGAGACAACGCAGTCAACATGGAGACATATGTCCACATGTACAACGTAGTTATGAGGTGGGCCAAGGCATGGGAAGGTTCACAAACTATATAATGAATATGAAGGAAAAATTAGAGGTAGGCTTTGTATTATTTATTTTTGATCTGTTTAGATCTAGATTTGTCATGTGACATTTCTATGCATGCTTATGTTGTTTAGCTAAGTCTGCATTGTTGTTTAGCATAGGGTGTTTCCGAGAGGAAATCCCACCCTTACTCACAGGGGACTTCGAGTGCCTACTCTGGGAAGGTTATTCTAAGATGCCATTCATCATCAAGCATTGGTGCCACATTTTTCCTACTTTCTACAACCCATACATCTTCAAAAATAACACATTTCTACATTAGGGTTTGAGAGGAGGAGGTTGTCCTTCAGTATTTCAGCTGAGGAACCAGTGAAGGGTTCATCCTTTCACTTTGTGCTTCAAGATCAGCCTTCTAGTTCTTCGGATCTATATCATGCATTAGGCCATCCATCATACATATCCGAGCAGCAGCAGTTCCATCAGGAATTGCACAGTCCAGTCTTGCAGATCCAAGGGAGAAGGGAAGTTTCTAGAATTTTAGCTAGGAATCCTATGAGGGGCCATCCCCTCACTTTGGTATCATTGTTTGCATCATCCTTGAGCTTATTTGATGCATCTGACATCATGATTGAGCATCTTCCTCCCTTACAGCGCAGTTTTTCCAGCAGTTGTATATTTAGTTGTTGTATCTAGAGGAGGAGGAATAAGAAGCAAGATCTCAAGTTCCAGCTTCAATATCTGAAGAAAGGATCAACCCTTCGAGCTTAGATTTGGTTGTATCACATATTGCAGCCATGTTTTAATCATATATAGCTTTATATTTGCATAACCCAGCAATCAAGGGATCAAACCCTAGGAGGGTGAATTTCCAATCTCATAGATTTGGAATTTCCTTTCTGGGTTATCTTGGCTTTCCATCATAGTCCATAGATCTAGAATTTTGGCATCATCAGAGCTCCAGAGCACCATAGATCTACATTTCCCTTTTATAAATAGTGATATGTACATCATCTATTGAAGGGACAATGCATTATTGTCTCTAGCAGCTCTCCAGTTACGTAGTGACTTCTTTGAGGGGATTTCAGGGTCATTCTAGCCTATTTGTTTGGCTTGACCACTTCATATTTTGAGCACTGTTACAACCATAATCCATCTCCAATAATAATAAAAGGCTCATCTATTTTGTATATTCTATGATTTTTAAATCGTTATTTGTACATGATTTGTGTTTCAAATATTGTGTTTGTGTATCAATGCATTATTCCATTTTGGGATATTACATAGATCAACAAAAATTTTATTGATGTTATCCAATATATAAAAAAATAGTGTATTTTGCAAGGCCTATAGGGTCATTCTTAACTTTGAAAATATAAAATCATATAGATGGGAATATAAAAAAAAAACAACATAGACACTATCATTCATACTTGTTAGATTAAAAATATTATATTAGAATATGATAATTGTTGATTCCTTGAGAGAAACCTAGGTCAGGGGGAATGATCATATGAGTCTTTATATTTCGAGCCTTCAATCCATGGATGACATATTCTACTACATCTCATCCAACGACACTAACATTTTCTCTTTGGATTTATTCATGTCAAACAAAAATATTCATAGCATTAAATTTAGATTTAATATATATATCAATAGTGTGCATGCATTTGTTGTACCAACCACTTATATGGTCCATGTCTAGGACCTAGTTTGCTTCCTCAGCCACCACTCCTATGTTTATTAAGTAACGATGCTTTTCAACTAGTTCATGCTTCATCTATGTTATATCATCATGGATTTCCTGAGCGGTGTGCTCGTAATACCTAGAAGTAGATATCTCCACCCATTTTTTGGTGCAAGAGCTCCCATGATCATGGTAATATGTTGTCATACATCAAATATAGCCTGTAAATAGTGAATTATAACCCAAACAATAAGGTGATATCCTTGGCCACTAAGAAGGAATTTCTTTGGGAAAGGGATAACATGAGACACAAAATTAGGAGGCTATGTTAGAAAGCCAAGTGGGAAATAAATGCTAGCCATAAACAATGTTATGGATTTGATGTTATGTTTGATTCCCAAACATTGTATTAAGCTACAAAGCCATAGGAGGCAATAATTTTGAAACCATAGCCAGGGAAATAGGAAATATGAAAGAAAAACCTTAGTCTCGCCAACCAAGCCTATGAGACCACAAAAGGGAAATCACAAACAAGACCATTGAACCTGCTATAAGGCTTAAGAAATTAAATATCGAAAAACCATTAACAAAAAGAGATATAAAGGAAGTCCATCACAATACATAAAGGGTAAACATTTGAATTGAATGTGTCCTAGACATGAATGAACATAATTTGGATTTGAAAAATCTTGCAGAGTCACATCATTTTCCTTGTGTATATGGTGGTGTTATTAAGAAAAATGAGATCCTCCAACCTATGGAAATGACCAATACATGTAGGGAATTCTAGCTATAATGTATCACTTGACGGTTGAGGATGGTTCATACTTTCGTCCCAATATGTAAAAACTCTACACTCAATATCCTGCATTAATCCCACATTGGAGTGTTTACCTTGCCCTATAAAAGAGTGGTGAATTCCCATGCAGTTCCATGTAGAGGAGGGTCATGTCTCATTATTGTCACGGGGAGACATGCTACCACATCCACCCTCATTAATAACTAGTGTTTTGGTGATAGTACACCCCCCACCTGTCCAAAAAATTCCATCTTGGGAGTTTTATCAGATCTATTTTGATGAAATATTCTAGTAAAATAGCCATGAAAGTTTACCAACCATATTCGTATTAGAGCCATGTTTCTCTGAGATATTTTATGGGAAGCTGTAGGGATCAAATAAATATTTTAAGAAAAAAATCATGAAACCCTAGTCATAGATGATGAATCTATTCACAATAACCCTTACGATCTAATATAAGAGATATTTTTGAGGTTAGAATCACAAGTAGAAAACATTAGTCATAATATGAGATTCCACGTGGAAAATTTATCAATCAAGCTTAAGACTTCTAAATTTAGGTTTCCATTATGTATGTGAAAAAACCATATTTGGTCGAGACTTTTAAATATTTTATCATTACCATGTAGAGATGAAAATAAAGAGTGATTTTGTGGATTGGAGTACTTTCGAGTGTTATAATTTTACTGAAACATTTTATGTGATATGATGAATACAATGTTTGCTTCATCTTCTTCTTTAGTAAATAATTTCTTCGTGATCTCCCTTTTTTCTCCATAAAAGAAATCCTTTAGTTGAAACATTATGGGCCTTTTATATTTATTCTATTATACTTATCCAATACTTATCGAATGTTTGCACTTGGCTCCATATTTCACAAGTAGAAGTGCGTGAAAACACGATTATGAGAATTAACATGTTGTTGGAAATACTTAAACCTTAGTGGGTGACACCAATATCTTTTTTTCTCTAACTTCACGAGACACTATTGAAACTTTCAAGATATTTTGTACCATATATAAAACTAAGGACTACACAATTAAAACACAAAATTCAAACTTAACAACATTGATATGGAGGTTTTGGTTAAATTCACAAGTTTAATAATTTATTCTCTTACATTAAATTAAGAGGAAGATAGACCAAATTGGTGGTTAGAGGACTATTAATGAAATGTATCTAGTTTCTTCCTCAAGAATAATCCTACATAGAGTTATTAGTGGCTCATTTGAATACTACTACTTTACTTTTAAAGTAGGTAAATGTGAAAAAACTCCTTATCCTTTTAGGATGAATATATGGAAACCCTTAAAATGACATCAATAAATTGTTCCTTCATCTGTTAATCGAACATACTATTTTATTGGTCTATATATATATATAACTCTCTATCCCTTGATTTGGAGAGAATATTGTTTTGATGAAAGCTAGGTATCTCAATCGGAATATATCATTTCAATTACATAATGTAATAAAATGTGGTTTATAAAAAGTTTGACAATAGCAATAACATGATAAACAAATTTCAGATTTGTTATGATGAATGATCAAAACAAAGAAATATATACTAATCCAATATCATTTAGATCATCATAACTGATAGTGAAAAATAAGAAATTCATGTTTTTTTCCATGAAAAAAGACATATTGCTATTTGACATAAACAAATTTATAGTATTGATGTGCTCTATGAATGGATTATTAAATGGTATATATCTATATAATATACTCTTATCATATTACATCCAAAAAAATCTAAAACTTTTATAGTATAAGGTATGTTATCTATTAAGTTTTCTACAAGGAATTATGGCCCAATATTTTTTTCCACAAGGAATTATGGCCCAACATTGATTAGAGGAAATTTTAGCCTAAAATGGTCTTCTAAGGAAAAATCAAGAAGTTAATAAAAAATGCCATGTATACATTTTTTCAATATATTATTCTTTAAGCTTTGCAGGACTACATCTTTATCATGTCCAATATATCACTCCAATCTAGTAGGGAATTGAATGAGTGACATCCCATCAAGGAGTTCCTTGACAGAGCACCCGATCACCATCTATTTCAAGATCCATCTATTCAAGAGAATAGGTGACTTCCCATCAAGGAGTTCCTTGAGAGAGCACCTGATCACCATCTATTTTAAGACCCATCTATCCAAGACCATGTAGACATTTTTTCAATAATATTTTACTTTAATATATGTTCCAAAATATTTATTAGCATGATATTTAATAAAAAAATAATATATTATTTTTAATCTTTTACTTTTATCCAAAATCCCTCCATATATGGCATTTTTATTAAAATAAATATCTATATATAGTTTATATCTAACTTAATTGTATATATATATATATATATATATAACAACTTTTTGGTTTTTTATGATGGCATTGTCTAGTGAAGCAAGAAACATATTTTTTTGGCATGAATCTCGAAAATTTTCTTTTCTGGAATATGTTTTTAAACTATTTAAATAGTTTATATTTAATTATATTTAAATATTTAACTATTTTATATTTAGCTATATATTCTATATATTTGGATAAAATGTGATACTTTATCCATTTCGGAATAGTGTTTTCAACTGATTTTTAATTATTTAAATATTTTATATTTAACTATATTAAACTATTCTATATTTAACTATATATTTTATAATTTTTTTGCTAGAGTAATTTGTACTTTCTGGAATACATTTTTTTAAATATTTAACTGTTTTCTATTTTCTGTTTTCTATTTATCTATTTTTTTGTGTTTTTTGGGCATGGTTATTAATGTCAAATCCGCGTGCATTTTTAATGGAGTTGTCTTTTTTAGTGTGAATTTTTGGACTTTATGGTGCAGGAATCTGGTGGAAAAGTTTGAGGTAAAATCTTGATTTGTGTTATTTAAATTGCATGGATTCAACACCCTCAAAAATCCCTAGGACACTTCAATGGGTTACCCATAAAACCCCTAGGACACTTCGATGGGTTACCCCATCAAACTTGTGATTTCAATAAATTTCTGCCAGATTTTAGAGAAATTAGACCGTAAAAATCCAACGGAAAAGCCTCCAAAAAGTACCACTAAAGACAAATCGATTTTTAATTATATTTTTTCACTAATATCAATATTTACATTGCATTAATATTTTTTTTGATATTCTAATTCATATGAGTAGGTAGGTAAAAAAATTAATACAATATTTCACAAACACCAAAATTAATAATATATTTGACAGATACACAAATTAATAATAAATTATTTCACTAATACCGAAATTAAACAATTTAAAAATATTTAGGACAAGTATCTCTTTTTAATTTTAAGGGATTTTGATTGGTTTACATCTTATGACATGGAAATTACATGAAAATTTCATGGAAATTCTCTAATTAATAGTTAGGAATACTCTCTAGTATGATGTCTCACTAGACCTCACACCATTTAGGATAAAATAGCCATAAATATTTTGACTTGATAACCATTCTAGATTTAGGAATTCCTATGAATGATAGCCACAACAAAGCGAAATATGAATTCTAATCTAAAACGAAATTACTTGGAAAAATAAAAAGGTAATCTACCTATAAATAAGAAATGAAGAAGAAATAAGAAGTAATGAAATAATAAACACACAATTACAAAAGTTAAAAAATAGTTAGTTGTAATCTAGGAAAACACAAACATTTAACTTTCTAGAAAAAATGAAGAATAATCATCATTTAGATATTAAAAAAACGCATTAATGAAAGTACATTTAACCAAAATAAAAAGCATGTGAAAGATACCATCTAACTTTCAAAATAGTCCATAAGATATAACATATAGTCCACGAAGTACGTACATACATGAAATATTAATGAATTGTCAATACATACAACCTTATAATTTCAACAATCGATTCTGAGGCTTCTGAATATTATAACACAAACATTTAACTTTCTAGAAAAAATGAGGAATAATCATCATTTAGATATTAAAAAAACGCATTAATGAAAGTACATTTAACCAAAATAAAAAGCATGTGAAAGATACCATCTAACTTTCAAAATAGTCCATAAGATATAACATATAGTCCACGAAGTACATACATACATGAAATATTAATGAATTGTCAATACATACAACCTTATAATTTCAACAATGGATTTTCAGGCTTCTGAATTTTATAACAGTAAGCACAAAAGTCTTAACCTCCTTACTATAGTCTACAATGAAATCAAGAAAAGGTGAAAAAAGTCCTTTCAAAACTAGAGGTTTGAAATTTTAGAGGCTCGTTTATGACTATTTAACTTTCTGGTAGGCTAGTTACATCTCTTCTATGTTCCCTTAGTTAACAAATTGAATAAAGTAAAATAGTTTTGAAACTCACAAAAAAAAAGCTAATAATGATTATCAACTATGTGGATATTTAATTTAGAATCTCATAATGTATTCAAGCCACATAGACTCATATGATGATGTAATCACTTTGCCTTGCTAGGAAAAAATATCTTCATGCTATCATGATATTCAATTATGTCCTAGGAAAATATTGATTTGCCCTTCTCCAATAAAAACAAGAACAGGCTCATGGTAATGTGAAATTGATAATGTTCCACTCGTTAATCAATATCCTTCTCTAAATTCTTCTCTCCTTCAAAAGTGCAACTAATGATAACATAGGAATGAGTTTCTTCATTTGTTTCTTCTAGAATATTTCATTAATACTAGTTTATATCATGCAATACTCCTTACAGGCAGGTGATTTTCACCTTGGTTTTTCTCTAACATGTACACTAATGAAGACATTGAACGACATCTCCCTCGCATCCATCAAATTTTCCAATTCTATGATATCTTTTCACTGTGCATGACCTTCTCTTGAACTTCAATTGATTAAGGTTTCTTAATTTTCTGATGTGTGCTATTAATGTAGTCATTTTGCAATGTACACTATTTCTTGCAGTTGAGATATTTCCTCCTTGGTTATTCTTTGAAAATAATAGCCTTCATATTGAAATTTCTGGCATAATCACTAAAACAAACATATTACCATTATAGATATTGGTCTAAATGCAAGGTGCACAGGACTAAGGCACTGTTTTTCAATATCTAGCCATGTTTTTTCATAGGTATCAAGTTTTAGTGATGAGAAGACCAAAATATTAATAAATTTAACCTTGGCACCTCTCCTCACCATCATAGTTACATATCCAAAATTATGCCAAGATGGTTGTTCATTTCCCAATGGATGACCCTTTGCATGCTTATGGAAAAAAATTAGGGTTCTTGGGAAGGAAAAAAATTGTTTATATGACCAATATTGAATACAAATGAGTGATCAAAATTCAATCCAAAAGGATAGAGAATTGGTAATGAGGTGTTTTTGGAACATGAAACTATAGGGTCCTAGTGAGGGAAATCCTTGTTAGCTAAGGGAGGACAACATATGAGAAATTTTTGGGGCCATAACATAATTATTTTAATGAAATTTAGGGTATTTTAACAATTATCAGTTTTACATTGGTTTTCTTCTTCAATTCAGGCCAATTCGGCTCCATAAAAACTTAGGAGGAGGCCCCTAAACTGATGGAAAAAGTTGAGGTAGACATCGTGGCTCATCTTTGGAGTTTGATAAAAATTGGTGCCACTATATTAAAAATTATTGCAGTACCATTTCAATAGTATAGTTATCATTAAAACACTACAATGGATTGGGAGGCCAAAATTTGAGCTTAAAAGTTCATTTTTGGGTCCCATAACATGGAACCCTAGGGGTTCTAGTGAGGGTAAACCTTTGGAAACTAAAGTTAAATGTATATTAATGATATTTGTGAAATAATAAAGGAATTTTATTTATATTTGTATCACTTAATAAGTATACTTTTTCCTTGAAATTTACCTCCAAATCAAGTGATTTTGGAAAATGCTTCATAATTGAGGGGAAACTCTAGGAAAATAACCAAGGATAAGCCTAGAAGCTTAGAAAAATGATGAAGCATTTGATTAATGATTAAGGGTGTGTTATTTTACTGTATTATTGACTTAAATTGTGCTACAATGACTTAGGAGGCCCAAACATTTAAGAAAAACCTTAAATTTTGACTTTGTAAGCCAATATAAAAAAGCCTAAAAAACCAAATAGTGTTAGCTCTATGATATAGGGAGGGACATCGTCTAGTGATAAGGCACCTATTATTTCTTTCTCTATTAAATAATCATTATTTATTCACTGCAAAGGCCCAGAGAGGAAATATTTGGTGAAAAAAACCCCAAATTTGGGCCAAAATTGATCCTGTAGCACTAACAAGATGAACAAGGGACTATTATGAAGATTGGGAGGAGGTCAAGGAGATACTATATCAATTATTTATGAAAATTTTGGCCATACATTTTCGTATACAGGGTTAATAGTATGCTATAATGATTGGAAGTGGCTAAATATTGTGAAAAAGAAACCCAAATTTTGACTGAAGAGGGCCTTATATTGTTGCATTGATGACTAATCCAACACCACAGAGATAAGGGGAAGGTAAGGGGTTATATCTATTGCACTCTTGAGCGTTATTAGAGAATTTTTATCTACCTAAGTGACTAAAAAAATGCTACATAGGCTTAAGGAGGCTAAATTTGGTGAACACCCCCAAATTTTCACTAAGGAAAACCCTATGTCCCTAAAGTAATGACTAAGCCAATGTTATAGAAATGTGTAGCTAATTAATGCTATTTCCCTATAAAATATAAAAAACAAAAATAAAAATTGTAGAGAATTCAAATTTAAAATTTTCACAAAGATCTCCTTATTCAACTGAGAGGAGTAGGGTGTCTTTGTGTTGATGGATTGGTTGATAAACCGTAAATAAAACTAATAAGTACTCCTCCATTTTGTCAATATATTAAAGGGATAATCATGGCTCTCATATTTTATATATTATTGGTATGGAAACCTATGCACTTGGAGAAAATATGGGACCCCACAATTCACTCCAGGAATAAGGAATTGAAAGAGAGATTGAGGGGAGGTTGCTGGAGGAGTCACAACAATTGGTGAAATGATAGTATAACCCCTGAATCTCTCTATATGTTTGAGAATATGTTGAAATCACATGTATTGATGTTCCTTTAAGATGCATTTTTCCTTCCTAGAGGGTCATACTGTTGAAAATCATATAATGATAAGTTACATCACTTCTCTTTTCCTGATTTTTGTTGTACTGTGGGAAGCACTAGAAGGGTATAACTTGTAAAATGGGTTGGCTTCTTCACTTGAACTATCATGTTGCAGAAAATTATTCTTAAAGAGATTAAAATTTAAATCATTCAAGAGATATTTTTTTATGTTTCCCCGTTTCCAATAAGCATCCATAAGCTCGAAATGGTCACCCAAATCACAAGCATGGTTTCATTTGCAACAAGTGTCCATAGCCTCAAAAAAGTTTCTTGCATGTCCCAATGGTCAAGAATCCATTCTCAATCCTTTACCTTTTATCATTTTCTAGATATTTATATAATATTTTCTTTTTCTTTTGGGCTCAATTATTCTCAAGGTGGAAGAGGGATCTTAAAAAATAGTTGAGATGAAAGATTGATTTCTATTGATATGTCTACCTGGTATAATTTACTAGGCTTGAGATTTTATATTGGAATGGGACCTTAGTTAATATAATGTATTATTTTTTAGTCTTTTCAAGCAAATCCATGATTGGATCAATGCCCACCTAGCACTCTCATTTTTCATAGAATTTTCCTCCCCTCACAATGCTCATATCATCCATAGGAAGCATTGTGAATTGTGATATTTATCGAATTATCTTGAATACCACACACTAATTTTTTGCCTAGGCTATGTTATTCCTGAAAGAAGTAGTTGGTCCAAAGGACCACATATCAATCGAGTAGATGAAATTCACTTCCAAAATTATTTTTATTTATGTATAGGAGGTATCAACCCCGAAGAAAATGAATAAGTAAATGAAAAAACATGAGGGGGGATTCAAAACTGGAAATGAAAGGATTTTATTTATATATAGATAACAAAAACCATTTCCATTACACAGAGCATGGATTCAAATTCATTGATCCATCCATAAAATTTCTAAGTTATATATGGACTAGTGGGTCTAATGTAGGATGCACATGAAGGATTTTATCCTTAAACCTTTCATAATTTGAATTATTAAGTGGATGGTATGAGTTTCAAGTGTTTTATTGTTCATGGGATTTAATTGCAAGAAAATAAAGAAATCAAAATAAACATGAGGTAGGATTCAAAATTGGAAATGAAAGGATTTTATGTATATATAGGATGCAAAAATCATCATGATTACATGGAGCATGGGTTTTGAATAATTGGTTCATCCATCATATTTCTAAGTCCTTTATTGACTAGTGGGTCTAGTGTAGAATGCATGTACAACAATTTCTATTGAAATAACCTTAAAACTTTCTTGATTGGGTTGATTAAGTGGATGGTATGGGTTTTATGTGGTTTTCAAGTTATTGTATGGCTTACTCCAGTTAGTAGTGTATACTAAGACACAACATATAAAGATATATTCAATAGAAAGGATGAGACATAGGGATGAAAAGTGATAGGTGCAAAATTGGTGTCAACAACATGGTTCGAACAATAATGAATGAGTGCAATATTTAATGCTTCAAAATGAAAAATGTACATACATACCTCTTGTTGTTATAATTTTGGTTGAAGAGATATATGATCATTATTAAGTACCTTATTTATGTTCACCTATGACTTATCAATATATTTGGATTCTAATTGGAACAACATCAATGATTTTGTTCATGTTGGCTGATTAAGGTGCACCCTACACCAACGTCATACTCCATCTCAAAATTGTTAAAATATAATGTATATATGTTTGTATGAACTTCAATTTCAGTAAAATTATATGTGTGTGTGTGTGTGTGTGTGTGTGTGTGTGTGTTGGTGTAATTTTAGCAATGGGGTACCAAAATACACCTTCTTATCAATTGGTTTTTCCCTGCAAAGAAGTCACAGATAGAATTGGTTGTGTTAGTGGATAAACATGAGAAGAAAAACATTGTAAATGGTGAGAAAAATGAGTACATAAGCATAAAATAAAATCTAAGAAACAAACACATAAAAAATTCTTAATGAATAAAACAAGTCAACAAAGCAATGGAAAAATGCTCCCTTTATTAATTGCTAAAAGTAGAATATGAATACAATAGATGAATACTAAACACTTGGAGAGAATTATTTGAGAAATGGTTCGAAAAAAACCTCAACAAGGAGGTTATTTTCTTCACTCTCTTTTCAAGATTCTCCTCTCCCTCAAAGAAGTATCAAGGCTCTCTCAATGGTGAAATCCTCTCCACACTAAAGTGTTGGATTGTTGAGAAACAATTTTTCCAACACAATAATGCTCTACTTATTCTTCAACAATGGAATGTAGGACTGTTAGAGAAATTTCTTTCCAACATAACATTGCCTTTCCTTTGGTTCTATAATGGCCTGTTGATGTAGATTTTTTTCAATCCCTCTTCCCTCTCTTGGTTCATGAATTAAAATGACTTATGAGTAGGACAAGAGGATTCCTTTTAGGACTGCATATCTGCACGATGACTCAAATTCATTTGTCCTTGACAGAAACATGTCAAGGAATCTCATATTTCAAGTGTGGGAAGTAGTCCTGAATTGCGGAGTCCCATTTTTCTTCGACCAAACGGATTTCAAAGGAGAACCATGCAGTTGTTTTTTTTTCCATTGTATAGCTGCGCAATTCAATTTTACATATTGGACCTTTTGAGAATTTATATTTTTGACTTTTAATAATGTATTTATCTAGAAAATCTTGACTTATACGTTACGTTGGATGACTCCGGGAATATTTTGGATTGTACAACTGTGTGTACAATTTTCCAGTGTTAACAGTCGCCCCCTGATGTATGATCTTAGGAGCAGACTTATAGCCAAAATACATCACACTTTTTCTTTTATCACTGAGAGTTTGATCAACTTATTGAGAAAGAGAATAACTAGTTACAAAGATGAGTAAGGAAAACCATGAAAGAGGATAAAATATAACCATTCTCTGAATAAAAGACAATAAAAATTTCTTATACAAGGCAAGCTTGTCCCATTCTCGCTATGATGACTAGTGGCAAGTTATTACAATCAGACGTGAAATAGTTTTTTCAAATCAATGTTGTTGTGATTGACATGCTGATGGATGATGATGATAACTATTGACATCTGCAGGGGTGCTCCTTTGATTAATAGACAAAACTAGGTACTCCCATGCATAAAAAAATGTGAATACTTCTTGATCAAGGTGCTTGTGGATGCATGGATCTTCAACTATGAGTACCACCCACACACCAAAATTTAAGAACTACTGAATGAGTTCTTAAGCAACGCATGAGTTTTTGAGTAAGTTAAAGAACTGCAGTGGTCACTAAGTATGATACCAACCTGACATGAAATCTTATTTTGGCATTTAATTTCAAGGATACCAGTGACATCAATGGGCAATGTCGATTCCCATTATGCCACCTGGGTATATCCCTTAAGGGGGGAGGAGCACCCAAGGTACTACCTCAATCCTGGAACATGGGTGTTGAAGTCGACAGGAAAGAAGCATAAACTGCCACAAGTGTTGATTCATGGAATCAAGAAGTAGGATGAAATAGACTATTATAAGGTGGGTCAAGAAGGCATGATAATAAAAGCTGACAACATGAATGGATATAGAAAACTTGCCCAAGGTTAGAGTTGTAATGCAAGTGGGAGAAGTCAAACAATTCTTCTAGGAGGGGCGGCCTTGTAGTCAGTAGGGCATCCCAGTCAGGTGTGATTATTTTATGATAGGGTTGAATATTGTAAATGAATTGTGGATGATGTGTGAGCACCGACCAAGGGTGACTAGAAACTTTTGCTGGGTACAAGGCATGAAAATGTGGGTGGGAACCATTTTCCTAAAATAATGTGTAGGCTTTCCAAAAGAATGTAAAGGTGGTTTGGGATGTACATAAATGGAGATGTGTGCCCCATGAAAATGGTAATATTCACGAGGATGGAGGTAAGGTGTTTTGTCAAGAGGGAAGTGGCCCCATTGGTTGGTCTCAGTGCGGGGTTGATGAGGCGGATGAAGTGATGAAAAATGAGCTTATGTTGTATCGAAGGATGATAGGCCCAAAGTAGAATACATGGGTGCATTTGTCTTGATCCATAGAAAATGAATCAGGTGGCTCGGGAGTAGTGTTGGTTAGAAATAAGTTTAGAAGAGAATAATGAGACTAATATTCAAGGAATAAAAGTGAAATAGCTCTCAGGCAAGAGTACATGGTCATGGGATTCAATAGTATGTGGGGCTCTATAACATGAGGTGATCAATGAATGGGAAGGTTCTATCGACCGAAATGAACATTTATCATGTGCAAGGGGAGGTGGTGGTAAACATTGTCATGATGATGAACCCTATGGTGTATTTCAAATAAATTATTTCAGGATATGCAAATATTTGTATGAAGCATATCATGTTGAGTGATGAATGATACCTGCATTGTTGATGGCCACTATGGTACTGGTTCTGATAAGAAATTATCGATGTGCATACAACCCCAATAACCAGTACCCCATGTGAAAACATCTTGATGGAAAAATATATAAGTTGAAATATGATGCACAAGATGAATCGAATAATCTGTTAGGGAGCACCTGGATGGGTATTTTGAGCATGTGGTGGGCCCAATAAATGAGTTTGGGGTTGAAATGGAACAGAGGATATGATGATGAATATGGTGTGGTTCTGATCCTGATGTTTCTGACAGTTTTGAGAATGGAGGTCATGAGCTCTTGTACTTGGCTATGGAAGATGAAAAGGAGGGCGATACATAAGGAAAAGTGGGCCATATGCCACTGCATTTGTACTTTATATTTTGGGAGTGCAAATAGGTTCTATGATATTTTTCTGCCATTGCAGTCATCCTATACACTCGAAAAGCGTGCAAGGAGAGACATGTAAGAGCACATCACCCCACCTTTGTGAATTTGGTAGCTTAGGTTAGGAAGGTCGTACAGGCTGACCTGTATGGCCCATTTTTCAAGTAATACAATTCGACCACATGGGAAACTGTGATACAGTGCGCAGTCCCTGCAAGCGATTGAGGTATACCCACAGGGTCCCTATGGGTCCCATTTAGATAGCTATAGTGAGGGCATGGTTAAGGATGGAAAATCCATAGGGTCATTGAATTGGAAAACATGGAAAATTCTAGATTAATGACACATAGTTTGTGTGATTGTATATGGGACATCTGTGCGTTTTGCGTGCCTACACAAATAATGGACATGTGTATTGGGGCTAATGTCCCCACATCTTTCTAGTGAATGGGTGAGTTATATGCGCGTATAAAGGGCACCATTTCACTATGAATCACACGTCTATCAAAAAAATTGATGCACAGACATGTGCCTGTTATGGAAACAGGCGTATGGGTTTTTAAAAAGAAATATTTTTTTTATCCTGGGAGGCTAATTTTGTCTTTTTCAAATCCTTGTTGGAAGGATGGGTATGTCATGGAGAGAGAACATATGGGAGCCTCTATGCACTAATATTGGTAGTGATGTTACAACGAGAGCTACTTTAGCGTGATGGGGGTTACTGAAGTTCACCCATAATTCCATAATGAGGTCGTAAGATGAGTTGTTGTGTTTCATTATATGATACAAGGACTCAGAGCATGAGGTGTTCCAAATATGAGGTATATATTTTCCTATTATTGATGTTGTTGATATTTATTTTGTTATTGGACTCATACCACGTGGAGATGTACTACAGAGGTTGTTGCCGACATGGAGGGTGGATATTCATTAATGGGCATGGGGCCACTCTTGGCCCAACATGATTGATCAAGGGAGCATCCGAGTTGGTACTATATGGATCTAGCTAAGAAGGTGGCACTAGCGATGATCGCACAACTTGTTAGGTTATCCGCCCCTCATGGAGTGTTGGGGCCACAAATGTTCGTCTTGAAGAGACTACACATTGGCCATTTCTTTGACTAGCATGGATTTTTGTATAAAGGGATGGTGTCATAAATTACACATGTGCATTAGGGCCAATCAAAGAGTTTCTGCTATGCGAGCTCCATATGTAGCATCATTTATGAGAGAGTGGTGATGCTACGTCTGATATTAGTAGTGCCACTAAGGCCTGCAAGAGACCCATGGATACGGTGGTGGGGTCTAGTGATGCCAGGAGCTAGTTGTAGCGAGGTGGTGAGTTAATGGAATTCTATGGGAGAGGGTTGGTTTAGATCCAACACTTAGATGATTCTAGAGTACCCCTTTGGTAATATTCCTAATTAGCTTTCAGCTAGTTGGAATATTATTTTTTTCTTTTGATAATAATATAGGTGAATAAGTTGTTAGAGAGACCCATAAATCTCTTTAGTAGGAATAAAACAACTTCTCATGTGAATGTGAATCATTGTATCAGCTAAATAAAGCACCTTTATGTGTGAATAGGGGCTAAAGCATGTGGACAGGGTCAAAGTTGACCAAATCAATAGCACTGTCATGGAGGTAGTGGAGAGTTAATGGAGCACAGTGCAGTCATAGAGGAGGAGTGTATGCATGAGAGTAGCTTCTTTAATGAGTGGAACCCAAGGTGAGGAAGCTCGCCAAGCATATAAGAAAGAGGATGGAAACTATAGAAGAAATTCTGATTATTGTTTATGTCTTGGTATTTAATGATTTCTTGCATGCTTCATTTGTTTAGCGGAGTCTATTGTGCTATTTAGCACAAGGTTGTTTCTGAGCAGAAATACCACCCTCATCCTCAGGGGGCTTCGAGTGCCTACTCAAGGTAGCTTTATTGAGTTGCATTTACATAATTCGGCATCAGGCCAATCTTCATCCATTATCCATAGCATAGTCTCCTTCGGGATTGTGTTGTTTTGCAGGGCAGTAGGAGTAGAGGATTGATAGGTTCAGTTTCTAATCTTGTTTTCCAGTGGAGGGAGCATCCCTTCATCCGAGAGGCTAGTAAGGAGGTTCCTTGAGCATCATTTTTTCATTTGGCATCAGGCCAAGTTTCTACCATCCATAGGGCCGTATTTCATCATTTTGTATTTTGTGTATTTCTGGAAGCCCTTTCTGGGTTGTCTTGGAAATGTGCTTGGGATCTTAGATCTCTATTCCCGGCACTTTTTAATCATTATATTATTAGATTCATATATTTATATTTTCCACTTATAGTTACTCTCATTGGGACTGCACTTTCTTGTTTCTCTGGCATTTTGTATAACAAAACCATTTCATGTTTGGGTGTATTTGAGCATTGGAGGTTTGTCTTTCCTAGTTTGAGTGACGTATTCCTCAATGTATTGTACTTATTTTTTTTTTGTACATAATATAATGGATCTATGATTTTCTCATGTTTTTTGTATTGATATTTACTGCAAATTCCATTTTTATGTTCAGTATTGCTGCTTTTCCTATTTTCAAATATTACAGTGGTATCAGAGCATAATCTTCGCTCATCTTGTGGGGCACTACACCTATAAATATGGAGCAATGGATGGAAGAGAGTTTCCAAAACTTCTTCTCCAAACTATGCATTATATTTCCAAAGAAATCAAGGAGATGAGGATGGAAAGACATAAATATACCCTAAGAAGGTCTCAACATGGAGAGAGTTCCGGCATCTCACATTATTGGTTTGATAAATCATCATTACAACTAGTTCCACACTGCTCTACCATGCCTACATTCCTAGCAATAGGAAATGAGGTAGGAGAAACAAAAAATGAGGAGACTCTTGTAATTATCTCCTAGAATATGAATCTCAACCTCAGAGGTTCAAAGAGCATCTAAACTACCAAGGGTTCTATCAAATCAAGGAAAATAGAAGACCCAGTAATCACAATAAAGGTGGAAGGTACATCAAGAACAATGGTCTGCAACATACTTTGGGTAGATTCTTTTTGCCTACTTTTGATGGGTCACCCAAGTGCACAACTAAGGCTTGTGTATGGAAGTTGGACATCTATTTCCAGCTGAACCAAGTTTCAAAAATGGAGGCCATTAATATAGCAGCACTTCACCTTTAAGGTGAGGCTCATGATTGGTGGTTTCAAGATCTTTCTACATTGGGGCATACCAATGTGATTGCATATGTAGAGTTCACTAAGATGTTAGTGGAAAGGTTTGATCATAGAGATTCAAAAGCACCCTTTGTTGAGACAACCAAGCTCAAGCAGCCAGAGCCTTTGCATAAGTTGGTAGGATCCACTAGACAAACTACACTCCAGGATGCTATTGAGAAGGCCAGAGACTTCAAAAATACTTTTCCAAGGGAAAGAGTCCCCCTTCAACAATATCTCTCCTTTCAGCTAGAAGGGGAAGCTATGAAGGTTCCTCCCTCAAGAGAGAACCAAGAAAAAATATCTCTTAATTATGACGAGTTATTATCCAATAATAATGAGAAGGAAGAAGAAGAAATGGAAGGAGATACCAATGATGTATCACCAAGAGGAGATCCACCACCACCTGGGGATGAAGATGGAGAAATTACTCCAATTAGAGGAACCTTTACCTTCTTACAAAGAGTTACAAATAATCCAACATTGGGAGACCAGGGCACAATCTAGGAGCAGCACGTGTCAGTATTGATAGACAGTGGGACTATGTAATATTCCTAAATTAGTATACATCTAATTGGAATATTAATTTTTCTCTTGACATATAGTTAGATGAATAAATGGGTAAGGAGGCCCATAAATATATTTAGTAGGAATAAAATCCCTCTTAGTGTGAAAAGGGATCATATTCATAGTTGGATAAAGCACCCTCATGTGTGAATAGGGGCTAATGCATGTAGACAAAGTCAAGTTTGACCAAGTCAACAGCACTAATATGGGAGGAGTGGATCATCAATCAAGATAGCCTAGTATGAATATGGATCAGTTTAGATAGTTAGATTAAAGACACCTTGGGTGTGAAAGGAGACAAGGCATGAAGACTAAATCAAGGTTGACCAAATCAAATAGCACTATAAATAGAAGAGTGGAACTGGTGGAGACAACGTAACTTTGGAGGAGGAGCCATTGCATGGAAGTAACCTCATAAATGAGTGGGACCCATGGTGAGGAAGCTCATCAAGTATATAATGGAGAGAATGGCATCGATATGGGGTATGATTGAGAATATTTTTTTATGATTGAGTCCGTTTAGATGTACTGCATGCTTCAGTTGTTTAGCTAATTTTGTTGTACTTTTTAGTAAAATGGTTTTCTCATGCGAGAATTCCCCACACTTCCTTGGAGGACTTGTTGAAGAAATTTGAGAGGAGAATTTTGGGCATTATTTCCACTATCCAGCATTGGGCCAAGTAGTCACCTATAGCCACAGTGCAGTCCCTTGGAGAAAATTCATTATTTTTCATGGTGTTGCAGTGGGAGGGTTAAAACCCTTGTTTTACGAGCTAGTTTCCTAGGGGGAGGATCAACATTTTTCCCGAAAAGCTAGTAGGAGGAGCTGTAGCCATTTCTTTGTCTTATCAGCTACATGTATGTAGTGCTTCAGCCATACTTCATGAATCAGCCATAGATCTCCAACATACACTTCTTGTACTTCATGTCTATCAAGAAACCATTACCGTGTCATCTTGGATTTGTGTAAAAGAGACTAGAACTTGGTTGTTGAGCTCTATTGATTAATACATCAGTAGATCTATTTTGTCTCTCTGTTTTTTAGTATAAACCCTCAGTAAACTTCACTTTCAATTACTTTAGTATTTCTGTGTTGCAGTAGTCATGGGGTTGCAGTGTTTTTGGGTTGTTTTGGGCTTGGGAGGCTTGTTTAACTAAGAAATATTGATTTTTTTATGATCTCCTTGTATATTTGTTTATGCCTAATATAATGGATCCATGGGATGTATTTAACTGTTATAGCATACTTTTCTGAAAAATGCATTTTTGGTGCCTCTATTGTTGATTTTCCCATTTGGGAATATTACAGTGGTGTCAGAGCTCTAATCTTGGCTCAGCTTGTGTACTTCAACCATTATGGAGTCTTCTCATGGGAAGGAGAGGATATTCAAAAGGAATCAAGGCAAACCCTTATTTTCTAGGTGGGAGGATTTCTCAAAACTTCTTCTTCAAACTCTACAGTGTATCAGCAAAGACATCAAAGAAATGAGGAGGGAAAAACATGGAGATCCCTCAAAAAGCTTTGGACATGAGGAAAGCTCCAGTTTCTCATATTATGGGTGTGATTATTCGGCCACACCATCAGATTTACAATGCTTTGCCAGGCCTATGGTCACAGCAAGTGAAAAGGAGAAAGGAGGTGTGCCAAAGAAGGAGAATCTTAGTGATTATTTTCAAGAGTATGAATCTCAATCTAAGAGATTCAAAGATCACCTAAACTTCCAAGGGTTTTGAAAGATCAAGGAGGAAATAAGCACAAGGGGCAAGAAGCATGGTGTGGGTAGATTCTTTCTATCTACTTTTGACGGTTCACCTAAATGTCCAGCTAGGGTTTGGGTGGAGGAGCTGGATACCTATGTGCAACAACACCAAGTTTTAGAAGATGAAGCCATTAAAGTAGTAGCACTACATTTTGAAGGTAAGGCTTATGCTTGGTGTTTATTTGATTCCTTTTCATTAAAAAAATGCAAATACGTCTACTTATGCAAGTTTCATTAGAAGGGTAGTAGAAAGGTTTGGTGAAAGACATTCTGAAACACCTTTGGTGAAGCTAAATAAACCAAAACAAACAAAACCTTTGCATGGGTTGGAAGGATCTATGAACCCAAATCCACTTCAGAAAACTATTGAGGAGGATAACATCTTAAAGAATACCTTGCTAGAGGCAAGATCACTATCTCATACTCCTGGAAAAGAGGACATGGAGACCCCTCTTTCAAAAGAGGATTCTCTTTTTGATAAGGTGACTCCCATTGATATTGAAGAGGAAGAGAAGGCTGGAGGTAAAAACGCTCTCATATCAAGAGCATATCTAGCACCTCATGAAGAGTAATATGTAGCAATTGCTCCAATAAGAGGAATTCTTGTATGTTCACAAGGAGTTCCAAAGAATCTCACATGTGGGTATCAGGGCACATTCCATGAGTAGCATGTGCCACCATTGATAGATGGTGAGATTCAGAAGATAAAATAAGCAGATGGGGAGGATGATCAATATCATATGATTAAGAGCACACACCCCTCTCTATTTTAGAAGATTGATGCATAGAATAGGCAGGAGGATTTTTGCAGTGTGGGAAAGGACAAATCAGTCCACACACATATACATCCTGCTCTAGGCCTTGATGTTTCATTACATGGAGGCATCCCACTAGGGAGACCCCCTGACTGGAAGATGAGTAAAGTGTTCTCTCAACATAATGCAACATTGACATATTTGGCTAAGGAAAGAGCCTTGGGAGAAGCTACTACAACTTTGAGAACCTTTTATGGGTTTAAAGGAGTAAAAAAAATTCTGATATGGACATTACTATCCCCAACCCAACTATTTGCGCTGAAAAATAACTCAGAAATCTATGATGACATGAGTATGGTGTCAAACACCCACTCCATAGCCTTGGAGCAGCAAATGATACTTATACACATAATGAAGATTTCTGAATATGACAAGAGGGTATTACCACTCTTGCATGCATGGGCCAAACTATGGAAGTTTTGGAAGAGAGAGACCTTTCAAGAGGAGGTTGACTTCCATATACTTCAATCTTGTCTTGAGCAAGATTAGCTACAAGAGAGGCAGCAAAGGTGGAATGAAATTACTCCAACATGTGTCTTTGGCATTGAGCATGACAAAGAGGAGAGTTATCATATGATAGGTATTTCATGTCATATTTCTACAGTGTTATCATTTTTGGGGAGCCTAGATCCATATTGGGAATCCCAACTATTGGTGGAATATTCCAAGAACCTCTTCACATGTAAGGTTCTTGATGAGCAAGTGATATATGGGGGGTATAAAATAATTGATGGAGTCATTTATTTTCATGATTAGATATATTTGACTAGAGACTTAAAGCTCAAGGATAAACTCTTATATGCAGCCTATGAGATCTTTCTTTCTAATCCCACTAGCTTCATTAGAGCATACCATACTATCTTGGAGGGATTCATGTGGGAATACTTCAAAGAGAAGATGCACTATCACATTGATAAAAAAAAAGAGTTTTCCAAGAAAAGATGCACTATCCAGAGTTTTCCATTGATAAAAAATTTATCAAAAATTTTGAACACAAAATCAAGTTTTATTCAATTACATCACATCCACAGTTAACACGTGGCTGACACGTGACAACCTATCAACATGTCATCACCATATTTTTCTATGTCACACGATATGTGGTTGGCATGTGGCATTCGTTCGTCTACATATCACCACTGCATTGTCTTTCCTCCACAGGATAGACACATCAACTTTGAAACCACCTCAGGATCTAGAAAATATTTAAAAATTTGTATATCAAAAACATAGGATTTCTGAATTAATGGTTTTTGGATCCAGTTTCTTTCAACTGTGAATACCTGATAGAAAAGGCAGTTAATAATCCAAGAACTTAATGGCATGGTTCCTCAAAAATCTGAATTTCCAGTTTGGCATACTTTGGATCTGATTTTCGACAGATTACAGGAAATATTAGTCAGTAATGACAGTTGACAGAGTCCAATCCAGATTTTCAAACACATCCAGATCCGAGAAAATATTTAAAACACCGCTTTTCAAAAGATTGAATTCCCAATTTACAGATTTGTCAGGACATGGAAACCATTCGTGATGACAACAAATAACAATAAATTCAATGGCCTTAAGTAATAAAAAATTTCTTATAATAAAAACATAAGTAATAACAACAATCAACAAATCCCAAACACTAAAATCCTAAAAATAACAACAATCAACAAATCCCAAACACTAAAATCCAAAAAATAACAACAATCAACAAATAAGCATCTAATCAAAATTGAAACCTAAATCCTTATCACATTAACATTTCGAAAACACTAAAATCCTAAAAATAACAACAATCAACAAATCCCAAACACTAAAATCCAAAAAATAACAACAATCAACAAATAAGCATCTAATCAAAATTGAAACCTATATCCGTATCACATTAACATTTCGAATTGACATTTAATTACAACGCAAGCAGCTCATTTAAAACAAAAAAACATAAAAATAACATATTTATCTAGTTTACTCTTTTTTAAATTAAACCTGCAACAGTAAAAGCTCATCTTTACTGCTATATCCCTACCATTAAATCCAGCGAATTCAAGCAAGACAACAGCAAGATAATTCGAATTGGGATTTAATTACAACGCAAACAACTCATTTAAAATAGAAAACCATAAAAATAACATATTTATCTAGTTTATTCTTTTTAAATTGAACCTGCAACAGTAAATGCTCCTCTTTACTGCTATATCCCTACAATTAAATCCAGCGAATTCAAGCAAGACAACAGCAAGATAATGTGTCCTGATTTTTACCTCCCGAGTAAATCTTTCGCACATTAACAATGTCTCCTACACCCTTTTTCCCGAACACAGGCAAACCCAATTTGGAATGGGTGATTTGGAGAGTGTTGTTGGTGATTGGAGAGTAATCCTGGTTACCAGGACTGCTATAGCCTATGACCAAAATCATATGTTAATTGACTGTGTTGATTGAAATTTTGTAAACAGACAGTGTGAGCCTTTCAAGCAAGGGTGAAGACATGGGTGCTCAAAGTCAAATAAGTGTAAGTTCAAATACTGGCCAGCTCTAGCAGAAACTGATTGGAATCCACCAAACTTGTTAATTTTTGCTTATCATAAATTTAACCACTCTTCATCACTCATCAAATTAAGGGAATATTTACTGCAATTTGCCTACTTTCTCCATGGGATTCTATCAATCACATATGTGAAAATAAGGCAAGGTGAACTAAAATTTATGTTTTTTTAACTTGAATGAATGAATCAACTGTTTAGAATCCCCATTAAGTGTTAGGTCTATTGACCATTTTATGGGTATTATACAGAGTTTCCAAGGATATTTTCTATTTCGATAATCTTTGTAATAAGAATGTCAAGAAACACATTCACATATTCACTGTATGAAATTTTGTATACATACTATTTCTAAAGTGATGGAAGACCTGTTATTTTTGTTTGGCACTTTGCATCCTTAGTGGGTACAACATCGGCTTCCTGTTGTAGTGCACGAGCTTCCATTCCTCACCGACCACGGTTAGAGTTCAAAAGCTGCTTGCCAGTCACAAAAATGAGACTACCCATGAACATCAAATCTCTCCAATTTTTCAAGACTCTTCGAAAATTGCTGTGGCTGTGTCTGAAACTCAGTGGGTATTGTGGGATGGATGTGGCGTTATAGCTGGATGGACACAATTGCCTGTCAATAAACCATAAAAATAACGGATTTTCAAAAACTGCTTTCCAGTCACAAAAATGAGACTGCCCATGAACATCAAATCCCTCCAATTTTTGAAGACTCTTCGAAAATTGTTGTGGCTATGTCTGAAACTTAGTGGGTATTGGGGAATGGATGCGGCGTTATAGCTAGATGGACGCAACTGCCTGTCAACTGTCGCAACTGTCAAGTGAAAACCATAAAATTAACAGATTTATCTAGTTTAATATTTTTAGATTAAACCTGCAACAATAAAAGCTCCTCTTTACTGTTATATCCCTACCATTAAATCCAGCGAATTCAAAATTCTTAATAGTATAAGATACAGAAGGCATTTTAACGAAAGAAATATCATGGTATCATATTACAGCAGTCTGGATTTCCCGCGACGTAATGGTTGGCTTCCTGTTGTAGCGCACGAGCTTCCATTCCTTGTCAGTCACGGTCAGAGTTTAAAAACTGCTTGCCAGTCACAAAAATGAGACTGCCCACGAACATCGAATCTCTCCAATTTTGCAGGACTCTTAGGAAATTGATGTGGCTGTGTCTGAAACTCGGTGGGTATTGCAGGATGGATGAGGCGTTATAACTGGATGGACGCAAATTCCTATCAACTGTCGCAACTGTCAAGTGCCACAATTCAAATCAATGGATGATGATGATTCAATCGTCTAAAAAAGCATCCAATGGTATAGATTAGGACAGAAAGACAGTTAGGGAAGTTGTTTTCAAATAAATACGTCTTACGGCGTAAATTACCACCTCCTTATTCATTGGGTGTGAGAGGGAGCTCATTCATGAGCTACCTCACTAATTTAAACCAATTGTATGGTAAGGATTGTGTTTATGAACATCATGATATATTTACTATATACTTTCATTTTCCTACCACACATGTGCAGGGCATTGCTCCAGGAGGGGGCACTCTTTCTTATCTGCTTCATGGGCTCCTTGGAGCCATGAGAAATGATGATGTTGACCATTCCCTAAAATATTTTGGGGAGATGTTGTATTCTTCATGGTGTGCTTCATTAACACCAACCATCATATACCTTCTCCAAACATGCAAGAAGAATGGGGCAGCAAACAAGTGGTGGGAGGAACACTTGTTATATCATATTATATGGCAGTTAGGAGCAAAATTGCACTGGTTGCACATGAGGGACCAATTTCCTTCTCCCTTATTACATATGGCAGCTAGCATGAATTTAATTTTGATTCCATTGTTGATTATTTACTTATCTTTTTTGGGAACATGATTGGAGGGGAGACACATTCGTTGGATGTGTCCATGGGGAATGAAATTTTCCACACTTTTTTTTCTTCATGCTTCAAGGGGAGCTTGGGAGATTGTATGGCCACTACATTATATCACTTACTTCTTTATGAGGTGGGCCATATGATTGTTTGGAGCACTTGGGACATGCCTCTCATGAGCATTTGAGAGGAGCCTTTCTATGAATTTCCAAGCTGGGAGGTAATTCATTTCATTTGGATGATAGCATGGAGATGGGAGTATCTCATTGGGAATGAGGTCCCCTATGTTTGTCATCACTTCTACTTTAAGGAGGCCATTGAAAATCAATAAGGTTTCCATATAGACCTTCCATTCATTCATGATGAGATCCACTTGATTTATCCACCAAAGGCCAACTTGCACATATGGGAGGAACCATTGGGAGACAAAATTGTTGTAAAATATATGAAACAATGGTGGAAACTATTGGATGTGGAGGCCACAAGAGGAGGAGGGGAAATTTTTCAGTACCCTTGTAGTTGTTTTAGGACAACCAACATTTGGGATGGGAAGACTGTAATATTCCTAAATTAGCATAAAACTAATTGGAATATCACTTTTTCTCTTGACATCTAGTTAGATGAATAAATGGGTAAGGAGGCCCATAAATCTATTTAGTAGGCATAAAATCCCTCTTAGTGTGAAAATGGATCATATTCATATCTGGATAAAGCACCCTCATGTGTGAATAGGGGCTAATGCATGTAGACAAGGTCAAGTTTGACCAAGTCAACAACACTAATATGGGAGGAGTGGATCATCAATAAAGATAGCCTAGTATGCATATGGATCAGTTTAGATAGTTAGAATAAAGACACCTTGGGTGTGAAAGGAGACAATACATGAAGACTAAATCAAGGTTGACCAAATCAAACAGCGACGTAAATAGAAGAGTTGAACTGGTGGAAAGAGCATAATTTTAGAGGAGGAGCCTTTGCATGGAAGTAACCTCATAAATGAGTGGGACCCATGTTGAGGAAGCTCATCAAGTATATAATGGAGGGAATGGCAGCCATATGGGGTATGATTGAGAATATGATTTTATGATTGACTCTGTTTAGACTTATTCCATGCTTCCGTTGTTTAGCTAAGTTTTTTGTATTGTTTAGTACAAGGGTTTTCTCATGTAGGAATTCCCCACTCTTCCTTGGAGGACTTGTTTAAGAAATATTTAAGGATAATTTTGGTCATCATTTCCACTATCCGGCATTGGTACAAGTATTCACCTACAGCCACAGCATATTCCCTTGGATAAACTACGTTATTTTTCATGGTGTTGCAGTGGGAGTGTTAAAACCCCTATTTTATGAGCTAGTTTCCCAGGGGAAGGATCAGCCCTTTTCCCGGAAAGCTAGTAGGAGGAGCTACAACCATTTATTTGTCTTATCAGCTATACATATGCAGTACTTCAGCCATACTATGTGATTCAGCCATAGATCTGCAGCACACACTTCTTGTACTTCATGTCTATCAAGAAACCCTTGTCGGCTCATCTTGGATTTGTCTAAAAGAGACTAGATCTTAGTTTTTTAGCTCTATTGATTAATATATCATCAGATCTATTTTTTCTCTCTATTTTTTAGTATAATCCCTTAATAAACTGCACTGTCAATTACTTCATTATTTTTGTGTTGCAAAAGTCATGGGGTTGCAGTGTTTTTGGGCTATTTTGGGCTTGGGAGGCTTGTTTAAGTAAGAAATATTGATTTTTTTCTAATATCCTTATACATTTTGTTGTTATAATGGCTAATATAATGTATCCATGGGTTTTATTTAACTTTTATGGCATACTTTTCTGAAAAATGCATTTTTGGTGCCTCTATCGCTGATTTTCCCATTTGGGAATATTACAGACTTAGCAATGGGGGAAGTGTGTTCCGACATTGACTATAATTTTGAGGACATACACCCTTATAGATCACTTATTTGTGGTCAAGAATCTTGATGCCAATATGATATTGGGTGTGCAGTGGTTGATTACATCGGGGAAGGTCACCACAGATTGGGAGAATTTACAGATGGAGTGGGAAGATAAGAAGGGTGGCCAACATCGGGTGATTAGGGGCATGCACACCCATCCATTACAAGAGTTCTCTGCACATAATAAGGAGAATTATTTGTGTAGTGGAAGCAGGGACAAATTAGTCCACTCAGAGATACAACCTACTATAGACCTTGATGTTTCATTACATGGAGACATTCCACCAAGAAGGCCCCCTGACTGGAAGATGATCAAATAGTTCTCACAAAAATATACATCATTCATGGATATAACTGAGGAGGGAGCCTTGGGTGATGCTATCACAATGCAGAGATCCTTTTATTGGCTCAAGGATGTAATGAGTAATTTTCCAATATTTGCATTGCCATCTCTCACAAAACCTCTTGCGCTAGAAGATGGTGGAAAAATCATGGTGCAAAGGGGCTAATACATAGCCTTTGAGAGTTAGAAGATACTTCCACATAGGAAGGATTCTTGCATATATATCAGATTTTTTTTGGCAAGCATGCATGCTTTGGCCAAATTTGGGAATTTTTGGATGGAAAATTCTTTGACCTCCATAAACTTCAATCATTTTATAGGAATAATCAACTACAACGGAGGCAGCAACAGTGGGATAGAAACATTCTGGTATGTGAATTTGGCATTGAGCATGACAAAGAGTTGAGCTATGAGATGACAGGTGCCTTATCACAACGGACAACAACACTGTCATTGTAGAGTACAGATCCATGTTGGGAGTCCCAGCTATTGTTGGAGTATTCCAAGGATCACTTCACATGTGAGGTGCTTAATGGGCAAGTAGAATATGAGACGTATAGAGGGGTGGATGGATTCATCTATTACCATGGTAGGATCTTCTTGGCTAAATATTCCAAGCTCAAGAAGAATATTCTACATACAGCACATGAAGCGCTCCTTTCTGGTCACACAGATTTCATGGGGACATATCAGACCATTATGGGGGGATTCTCATGGGAGGGTCTTAAAGAGGATGTGCTCAAGCATATCAGGAGGTATGTAGTTTGATTGATAAATGAGAAGGGAAACAACCATCTTGCAATGTTGTTACAACCACTTACTTTTCCGGGGGATAGATGGGAGAGCTCATCTATGGATCTCATCACCAGCTTACCAACAATACATGGTAAGAGTTGTGTATTTTTACTTAGATATCATCTAACAAAGCATTTTCATTCTCTTGCCATTTATATACAATGCATTGCTCCACAAGAGGGTAAGCCTCCCTTTGGACTTCATGGTCTCCTTGGGACCACAATCACTGATGGCAACGACCAATTCCTAGAGGGCTTTGGGAAAGTATTGTTTTTTTTTGGGTGCACTCAGTTGACACCAAATTCCCTTTACCACTTCCAAGCATGTGAGAAGATAATGGAAGCAAGCAAGTGGTTGGATAGCCACTTATCACATCATGTTTTGAGGCAACTAGGAGCAGAACAACACTGGTCTCACTTGAGGGACTATTTTCACCATCCGTCATTTCATATGACACTCAGTATATTTCTTCATTGGATCCCATATTGTGATGACGTTATATTCACTATATGTGGAATGGCTTGTGCAAGAAAGGTTCCTAGAACCAAAGAGTGGATCCTTGACAATACAGATACCTTTTGGCCTCTTGAGGACAACATTATTGCATCCCAAGATCAGCAGTAGCTCTATACATATCATAAATGGAGAGAGAGACGACAGGGGGTGGAAAATTTGGTGTATCATGTTCAGCCATACAACCCATCTACATTGCAGGAGCTGGAGATGGGGGAGTTTTTCTATGAGCTACCCAGGGTGATCCATCTTGGATGATAACATGGGGAATGGAGCTTCTCATTGGGGTTAAGGTCCCAAGGATTTTTCAAATCCCATGCCTCAATAAGGCCTCTAGATAGTATGTATTTTCCTCCATGGATATCCCACTTATTCATGATGAAATCCATTTGGCTTTATCACCAAAGGCTAACTTGCACACTTCGGAGGAGCAACCAGGGGACATATTGATTAGAGAGCATCTAGTTCAGTGGAGGAGTTTATCAGATGAAGATGCTACGGGAGAGGGAGAGGAGATTTTTCAGTATCCATCCTTGTAGTTGCTTGAGGACAAGCAACATTTCAGAGGGGAGGACTGTAATATTCCTAATTAGCTTTCAACTAGTTGGAATATTAATTTTTTCTTTTGATAATAAGATAGGTGAATAAGTGGGTAGAGAGACCCATAAATATCTTTAGTAGGAATAAAACCACTTCTCATGTGAATGTGGATCATTTTATTAGCTGAATAAAGCACCTTTAGGTGTGAACATGGGTTAAAGCATGTGGACAGGGTCAAAGTTGACCAAATCAACAACATTGTCATGGAGGTAGTGGAGAGTTAATGGAGGATATCACAGTCATAGAGGAGGAGTGTATGCATGAGATTAGCTTCTTTAATGAGTGGGACCCAAGGTGACGATGCTCACCAAGAATATAAGGAAGAGGATGCAAACTATAGAAGGAATTCTGATTATTTTCATGTCTTCGTCTTTTAAGACTTCTTTCACGCTTAAACTGTTTAGCGGAGTATGTTGTGTTGTTTATCACAAGGGTGTTTCCAAGTGGAAATATCACCCTAATCCTCAGGGGAATTAGAGTGCCTACTCAAGAGAGGTCTATTGAGGTGAATTTCCACTATTCGGCATCAGGCCAAGATTCAGCCATTATCAACATAGCAGTCTCCTTTAGGATTGTATTTCTTTGCAGGGCAGTAGCAGTGGAGGATTTATAGGTTCAATTTCTGAGCTTGTTTTCCAGTGGAGGCAGAAGCCCTTCATCCGGGAGGCTATAAAGCAGGGTCCTTGAGCATCATTTTGTCATGTGGCATCAAGACAAGCTACTACCATCACCTACAATGCAATTTTCTTCAAAAACTGCATTATTTTATTGAGCAGTTGCAGTGGATGGCTTAGTGCCCTAGTTTGTGAGTTAGATTTCCAGTGAGGGGAGAAGTGCTTCACCCAGGAGATATATTGGAGGAGTGTAATCCATTTCCATATTATATCATCCACCTCCTATCAATAGTCTAGTTACAGAGCTTATTCAGCCCTAGGGTTGCATTTCATCACTTTGTATTTTGTGTATTTTCGGAAACCCTTTCTGGGTTGTTTTGGAAATGTGCTTGGGAGCTTAGACCTCTATTTCAAGAAATTTTTGAGAATTATATTATTATATCCATATATTTTTATTTTCCAGCTGCAGTTCCACTCACTAGGACTTCGTTATCTTGTTTCTCCGGCATTTTGTATAGCAGCAACATTTCATGTTTGGGTGTATTTGAGCATTGGAGGCTTGTCTTGCCTAGTTTGAGTGACTTGTTCCTCAATGTATTGTAGTTATTTTCTGTTGTTGTACATAATATAATGGATCTATTATTTTCTCATGTTTGATGTATTTATATTTACTGAAAATTTCAGTTTTATGTTCATTATTGTTGCTTTTCCTATTTTGGAATATTACACCTTCCATGGTGTTGACTTTCGGGTAGATCCAGACATGGGGTTTCCTCCTGGCGACGCTTGGAGGCCAACAAGTATGTTGTTTTTGTTTTCTGAATTTGTGCTTTCTTACATGTATATATGATATATACTTATGATGATGCTGACATCATTTATGTTTTCTTGTAGATGTTGGGCCCCGTGGACGACTGTTGGCCTACTTGGTGGAAAACGATCATTGGCGGTTGGGTGTAGCTAGCATGGAAGGTGTGCCGCAATTACAAAGGGATGAAAATGTTAGGGAGGACCCCTAAGAAGCCATATTAGCACCTGTGCATGGAAATAGGTGGTCCCTATAGAGAGGGAGGTAGTTCCTCTTCCCACTTAGAGATGCTGAGGCTACAAGAGCGAGCAGAGGTTGTAGAGGCTCATGTGGATGCTCTAGAGGCGCAACTGATGGATTCAAAATACTATTGGGGTCAAACGACTACTTTGATGATGGGGATGTCCAAGGAGGGATGGGCGGGGTTGGGAGAGGGGACAGTGGAGACCTTCATGGCTCGAGATAGAGCACAACATCCAACTCTCCATGGTATTGCTATGGTAGTGGCGATGTCATATGATCCTAGCACCAAATGAGGTTTGGGGACATTTGGCAATGCGTGTCGAGGGTAGGCCACCTAGACTTTAGTTATTTTATGTATATACCATGGAAAACACCCATTATGAGGATGCTCCCCTAATTGATGACATTTTTTTTACTGGCATGTGCTAGCAGATTTATATACATATTTTTTACACACACACACACATATATATATACGAGATACGTATTTTTTTCATTTCTCATGATTTTTCATGATGTATATGCCTCTATACATGTGACGTATTTCTACATTTATTTGATGGATATGATGTTTTTTGGTTTATATATCTCGATGATGATATATGTGTGATACATGCCAATCTAGGATTTGATTAGTTATTTGATCAACTATATGATTTTGATTTCTTGGTATATGTGAAAATTCAATATGATAAAAACCATGAGCTAACCTTTGTAGTTGCAGGTATTTCCAAAAAAAGCATGGATCGCATACTTTGAAGGCTTTATTCAAGTATGAGGCCACAATTTGGAAATCAAGGAATACATGGAGATGACTAATACCTTCATGGGAGGAATCGACCAAAAGGGTCTGTGATGATATCGTATTCTTCTTGATATTTTTGGTTAACCCGATACAAATCCCATTGTGGTGAAGGGGTGTCAAGTCAGGGATTTATATGGCCCAGGTTGATGTGGTAAGGTGTTACGACTATCAAGAATAACCTTCGACGAACTTGTGATGATAGGTTGGTGAGTGATCCATTTTCGACATAAGATGAGAGATTTATTTTAGAGTACATATGTGATGAGGTGGTCATCATAAAAAATAAGTTGTTGTGGATACAAGTTTAGGGGTAGAATATTTTTAGTTAGATCCCATTGACAAGAGTTTTGAGGCAAGTCCGATCCAGATATGCTAAGATGTATGTCCCCTTGAGGTGGAAATGCTTAATAATGTATGGGCCCTTCCATAATGTCTCAAAAATTTTGGGTCTTAAATATTCCTGGGCAACGTCCTAACGAGTTACTAACTCCCCTTTGGTGAATGATCAAGGGGTGACTGTGTGATCGAAAGAGGCCTTGGACAAATTTTTTTCTGCTTCATTATAATGAAGGGATTCTTGTCAAATTTCATCAACGTATTCTAGTTGAACCAACCTTTTCTCTAATGGTGTGGTGTGTTGGATAATTTCAATGGTCAACTGTAAGGTATGGATATTTCACTTGATGTGGAGAACAACTTCAACTTCATAGACTAAATGGAAGGGTGTGAATACCATGGATGATTTGAGCATTGTGTGGTACACCCATAATGCTGAAAGCACCATGTGGTGGTAATTAGTTTTACATTGTTCACCATATCCTGCAACATCATTTTGAGGACATTGTTTACAACTTCTACCTTTTCGTTGGATTGACAGTAGTATGGAGAAGAAAACTCATGAGAGAAACCAAGGTGTTGGGATAACTCCTGAAATAATTTTTTCTTCATGAGTTTTCCAAGATCTGAGACGAAATCTTTGGGAAAAATGAACTGTGTTACGACATGGTTAAAGAAAAACTATGCAGCACTGTTGTCGTTGTTATTATATGTAGGAATGGTCTTTGCCCATTTGGTGAATTATTCGACGATGACCACAATGTACTTATGGTTGTTTAAATATGGTGGGTTGAAATTCATGAATTTTATGCCCCATTTACAGAACGGCCCTACAATGATGACTGGGTGTAGGGGAGATGGTGGAACGCGAGTCTTATGAGCATATTTTTGGCATATCTCAAATCTTTTGATTTCTTGAATGTAGTCATGGAATAGGGTGGGCTAGAAATAACCAACATAGAGGATTTTTTGAGCGATGGCCATCCTTGATATGTGGTTGCCACAAGCTCCACTATGGTAGTCCTTTAAGAATTTCTCATTGTTTTCAAGAGTAAGGCATCATATAAGGATGGTGTTGATTCCTCTATAATAAAGGATGTCTCCCATAAGGAGGTACCACAGGGCTTAGTGGTGAATGCACCTTCTATCATCAAGAGTAATCTGAGGTCTAAAATTTTTATTCCATAGGAAGACGAGGATGTTTCCATACCAGTGGTAATCTTTTGATACAAGTAATAGGTGTTCATCATTGAATGTATCATTAACAACAGACCCTTGGGTCTCTGTAGGGGGATCAATGATGAAATATGCAAGGATAATCACCTTCTTAATATTGGGGGAAGAAAATCTTAGGTTACATTATTGCAGAATAACTACCCATCAGGCATATTTATGGTTCATCATCTGACGAGTGAGAAAGTAACTCATGGGATTGGTATTTTCAATTACAGTGGTGGTCCATAGGATGATGTAATGCTACAACATTTCTACATAGTGTAATAGGACTAAGGCGGTCTTCTCTACTAACTCATACTTCAAGCCATGCTCGAAGAGGTTCTTGCTGATGTAATAGATTGCATGCTCTCTATTATCAGGTCCTTCTTAAACTAATACCCCAACAATTGAAACATAAGATGTTGATAGGTAAAGAGTGTAGTCCTTATTGTGGTCAGGAGGGCTAATCAATGGAGTGTGAGATAATGCATCTTTTAGGGATTCAAATTATGTTTATGTATGTTCATCCTAGTGGAAGGGAATGTCCTGACAAAGGAGGTGCAAGAAGCCATGTGCACAAGTTGTGTAGTTGAGTACAATGCGACATAAGAAATTGTCCTTACCTTGTAAGATTTGTAACTTCTTTAAATTTTCTGGGGGGAGGGGGGGTACTTGCTGGATGGCTTGTACTTTGAGAGGGTCTACTCTAATACCTTTTTGGGAAACAATAAATCCTGATAGTTTTCCTACATTGAAACAAAAGAAACACTATTACACAACATTTTGTCACTGTCCCTGCAATCCCCATATTTCCCATTAGAGGGTCATTTTTGTGACCAATAAGCAGTTTCATGCCTTGCAAAAACCATCATTGTTTCCCTTTACATGAGAGCAACATTCCTCTTGTTGACAATTCCCTGAGCGGGACTGTAAAAACCCTTATTTTTTCCTTGGTGCGAGTAGCCAGTTACACTCTCATGCCAAGCTGGAAAATTAACACTGAGCCCACGCCAGTTGGCACTCTGTGCTAATTAAAAGCTTGTACCAAGATGTTTATGCAATATTTTTTAAAAATAGAGGCGGAGGTTCCATTCCAACCACCTCGAGGATGAGTCATTGGAAGTGATTGAACTGAAACAACCACGGACTCCCTCCTTTAGTTAGTGGTTTCCACCTCCCTTGGAACTCTCCTAAAGGATAGGACTCCCTCCCACCTTTTTACGGACCCAAACCTCCTCCTTTTCCTCTATAAAAGAAGCTATCTCTCTTAGTACAAGCTAGCTGAACTTGGAGAATTAGACATACTATAGTTGAACGGATGAATAGCTGAATGACTAGAGAAGATAGATAGAAGGAATTACATTGAGGAGAGCTTGAGTCCATCCCTTCACCCCGTCTGAATTCCCTGATGAGCATCTGAGACGTGCTTCACCTGAACCCCACTGGAGGAGACTGTGACGTCAAAGCATCGGTTGTAACTCTTCCTTCTATTCATTTATATACTTGACTATTGTTTGGTTCCATTGTTTTGTTATAATGTTTGTCTAACGCAATATGTTTAGCCCTCTTAGATTGGTTAATAGTTATGAATGGAATGTTTCCATCTTGTATGTTGTTCTTGTTTCCTTGTTCTTTGTGCAGGTATCCAAGTGTAATGGCGAACAGATTGTGACTTGCCGAAGCAGGAGCGAGAGGCCACCACTAGTACAACAACAACGATAGCATTGGATTCCAGGTAGGTTGATCTACCGTTTCCCTTGTTCATTAAATAATTAGGAAGCAACAATTTATCATTTCCCTTTGTTTCTAGACCCACTCTAGGGATAGAGGAATCGTCTATGTCTGTAGAGAGGATTTACCTATATAACAAATTGGCAACTCCGCTGGGGAACAGTGCAAGTTTTTCATTTCATCTGTGTTGGGTCAATTTCAATTATTGCTTTAGTTATATGTCTTTTCTGGTTTTTCTTGTTTAGTTTTCATCCTCTTCAGCTCCAGAGTGTCAAGATTGACCTCTGCTCGTTAGGATTTGGTTTTCCCTCTTTTTCCCATAGTTACTTGGCTTAGCGTGGTTTTTCTCTGAACAGTCACACCAATTTGTGTAGGTTGCTCTTTTTGTAGTCGCGCCAACCCCTCTATGGTGCAGATTATAGCCATACCATCGCGCCAACCCCTATAGGAATTGGTTTTACCTCCTTGATGAGTCTTTTGGTCAATTGTGCTTGATTCTGGGTTATTTTCTATGCATGATTTTGCCTTTGGGATTGTTTTGATTGTTGTCAACTTGATTTTCTCAGTTGTTTGTCCATCTTCCTATTAGTGTTAATTGAGGCCTTAGGGTTTTTAGGTGTCCTTATGCACTGAGCCTTTTGTTCGAAAATCGAGTCGGTTTGATTATTGTCAGTCCCATTTGTGGCTTGATTGCACTAAGTTTTCCAAATTTTTTGAGTGATTTTCTTGGTTGCAGAGTTATTTCATTTTCTTTATTGGTTCTTCGCCCTTTTGCTCCAAGAATAGATTACATTGCTTGTTTTGGATCATTTTGAAAAATGTCTCTTGGTTTGAAATATTGTGACATTAGTTTGAGTGATTTCTTGTGTTTGTTTCATTATCTATTGATTCATTCAATTTCGATTCATATGAAACACTTAAGCTAGTGTTTGTTTTTGTTTTTCATGTAATCAGTGCATCATGTACTTCTTTTCATTGAAAAATTTAAAAAAAAAAACATGTTTTTCATTCTTTCTTGCATTGAAAGTGAAATACTCTTTCGCAAAACTAGCATCTGATTATCTAGGAAATAGTTTCATTTTTGTATTTTGTTAGATGCATTAGTGGATTTCTTCGCATAATCTTATTGTTTTGTTTTTTTTTGAAAGATCTATATCCTTCTCATAACTAGCATTCATTGAATCAGAAATGATGTTGATTTGCATATGGCTTGCATTTAGAGATTTTTTGAGATCCAACATCGATAGGACCTTAAAACTGAAACATATTTCAAGATCAAATTTAAAACTTATTTAATTAACCTAAGGAAGAATTGAAACCTAACAAAACATTTTTAGTTTTCTAGGCTAGATACGTGTTCCAGCGTCTTAAAACCTAGTAGCTGTTGTGTTCCATTTGGCTTTAGACATCACTAGTACGGACTTGCGCTCCCCGTACCATTGACTATATAAAGGGATACCCTTCTAGGTTTCAATCCTTTTATCCATAGGAAGTTGAGTCTGCTGCCTTGTAACCATGATACACCAAACACAACATTTGGGGAGACTACTTGAACGTACGTCAAGTCCTTGGTCTTTTTTGTTTCATTTTATCCCCAAGGTGTATATGGCAGTTCACGTAAATGTGCTATAACCTCTTGCTTAGTATTCTAGAGTAGTCATTTTGATCTTTTCATGACTCTTTAAAAAGAGAAGAGATCGTCAAGCACTTTTCCTTTCATGCTCATTTAAAATTTAAAGTGACTAGAGTCATCTTTAGCCTGTTTTTTGACTCTTTAAAAAATGAAACAACAAACTATGGTTTCAGTGTCATAAAATTAATCACCTACGATCACACGCATGTTAAATTTTTATTAATTGGCCTATTGTTTTTCCTTGGTTTTGATCTTGGAGTCCTCGATTGGTTTTCTCTTTTTCCCTTTCTGTTTTGATATACGGTCATGGTGGCAGAACCACCGGTTTCTTCGTCTTCACTGCCTCCTTGTGGTAGTTCTTTCCCAGACATTTCTTTCAAAACTCCTCAATCAACTAGGTCTGTCAAGGTCTCGCAGCCTATTCTCCCGTCTGTCCTACCTCTTGCTACTCGATCTCCTCCTAAAGAGCCAGTTGATTTTAATTGGCCTCGTTCTGGTGCTTGGTCTGGTTTTCGGGAAGAAGTAGATTTTCCTGCTCTTACGTGAGGCTCGCCGTTTTTTGCTACTGATGTGCTTCCTAGTCCCCATTGTATTTTTGAAGATCTTACGGTGGAGTCAGATATGGACTCATCTAGTCCTGTTGGTAGTGAAGGAATGATTATTTCCACAGGAGAATATCAACTTTTTCTAGAAGATGTCCCTCATGTTTCTACTCAGTCTTCTCCACCATCGGTGTCTGTTGTGAAACCAACTCCAAAAATAGAAGAAAAGAGATATCAACGCCTTAGAAATAAGCCACTTCGAGGGATTAACCCCCAATACATTACACGAATGAACAATTCTTGGACGATACAAATTGCAAAACCTCCTTTCTATATATAGGAGTCCATGGGGCCACAATGTAATCCTAGTGGGCCACAATGTAATCCTGGATGACCTAACAATAATAATTTAAGGGCATAATAATAGCAATATGGGGGTTACAGCGGTACAATAATAACAATAAGGGGGTTACACTAACAACAATAAGGGACTATACTAGTAATATAGGGACCTAACATTCCCCTCTCCTTCAAAAAAGTGTTTTCTTCAATGCTTAAGTAGATCTGGGTGCTTCTGTACAAAATTATCATTCTACCATGTAGAATATTTAGTTGGTAAGTTCTTCCACTTGATTAGATACTCTAAAATTGATCGATTTCACAGCTGTCAATTTCTTATTTCTGTGACCGCTTCAGGTTCCAATATGATTTTTCCTTCCTCATCGAGTTCGGGAAATATTGTTTGAACTAGAAGATTTTCACCTATAACCTTCTTTAAGCATGAAACATGGAAAATTGGATGCACTCGTGAAGAAGCAGGAAGCTCCAATTTGTATGCCATAGTACCAATCTTTTTCAACACCTTGTAAGGACCATAGTACTTTGGCGATAATTTATTATCCTTCTTTGCTTGCTTGAGGGACATTTGTTTGTATGGTTGTAGCCGTAAAAATACCCAATCTCCTACATCAAAACTTCTCTCGCTATGATGTTGATTTGCCTGTTGTTTCATTCGATTTTGTGCCAAATTCGGGTTATCCTTTAAGAGTTGGAGAACTTCTTGCTGATGCTCGATGTGATCTTCCACTGCTTGAACCTTCGAATTTTCCCTTAAAGATGATGTGATCGATGGTGGATGATATCCATAAAGTGCCATAAATGGGGTCATTTTTTTTGCAGTATGGAAGGAAGTGTTATACCACCATTCAGCGAGAGGTAACCACTTGACCCATTGTGTTTGTTTATCAGATACAAAACAACGAAGATATCCTTCCAAAAATTTATTTACTATCTCAGTTTGACCATCAGTTTGAGGATGATAAGATGAGCTATGAGCTAATTGAGTACCCAAACAAGAAAATAACTCCGTCCAAAAATTTCCAGTAAAAATGGGATCTCTGTCGCTCACAATAACCCTTGGGTTTCCGTGTAGCTTTTGAATTGTGTCCATAAATGTAGTAGCAACTGTACTTGCTTTAAATGGATGAGATAATGCACAAAAGTGTGCATACTTGGTAAGTCTATCAACTACCACCATGATGACACTCTTTCCTTCGGACTTAGGTAAACCTGTGATAAAATCCATTGAAATCTCCTCCCAACATTGGCTTGGAATGGATAAAGGTTGTAGAAGACTCGGGGTCTTAATTGTCTCAACTTTATTCTACTAGAAAACCAAACGTTCTGCCACAAAATTTTGAATATCAGATTTAAGGCCATCCCAAAAAAATTCTTTCTTCACCCTGTGGTAAGTTTTTAAAAATCCTGAGTATCCTCCTAAAGGAGAAGTGTGCAATTCGAAAAGAATATTTTGTTTTAGTTGGGAATTCTTACAAAGATATAAGTGATCTTTGTACCATAAGGAATAATTTTTCCAACTAAATGTATCAGATGTACTAGGATCTTGCTGCAACTTTTGAATGAGTGTCCACACTTCTTCGTCCTTCTTCCATTCATCCCTTGCTTCTGTTATCCAATCTGGTTGGATAATATAAATGGCACAAAGCAATGCTTCCACCTCTTCATTCTTTCTTGAGAGTGCATCTGCAACAACATTTAGCTTCCCTTTTCTGTAGATTATTTCAATGTCATAACCCAACATCTTTGTGACCCATTTTTGTTGCTCTTCTAAAGATATTCTTTGTTCCAAAAAGTGTTTAAGACTATCATGATCAGTTTCTACCTTGAAGTTTCTTCCCATTAGGTAAGGTCGCCAATTCTTTAGTGCATGTAGTATTTCTAACATTTCCTTCTCATAAATAGCTTTATGTAAATACTTTCCTTTGATTGGATGGCTTTCATAAGCAATGGGTCTTCCTTCTTGCATTAAAATAGCACCAATTCCATTTCCTGAGACATCACATTCCATAATAAAGGTTTTCGTGAAGTCTGGCGTAGCTAAGACCGGTACTAGGCACATTGCCTCTTTAAGATGTTCAAAGGCCTTAGTTGCTTCAGGAGTCCATGAAACTGCATCTTTCTTCAATAATGTTATTATAGGTGTTGCTATTATCCCATAATTTTTAACAAACTTGCAATAATACCCTGTTAACCCGAGAAATCCACACAACTGCTTAATAGTTGTGGGGACTTTCCATTCCTTAATGGCTTTAATTTTGTTAGGGTCTACCTTAACACCCTCATGGGATACAATATGACCTATATATTCCACCTCTTGTACTTTAAAGAAAAATTTGGATGTTTTTGCACACAATTTTTTCTCTTGCAATAGTTTGAGCACCCTGTCAACATGTTGAACATGATCCTTCCAAGACCTATTGTAGATTAGTATATCATCAAAAAATACTAGCTCAAATTTTCTAAGGAAGGGTTCAAAAATGGAATTCATCAATCCTTGAAATGTAGAAGGTGCATTGGTAAGGCCAAAAGGCATGACCACAAATTCATAATGACCCTCATGAGTTCGAAATGTTGTTTTTGGAATATCTTCAGTCTTCATTCTAATTTGATGGTATCCTGAATGAAGATCCAACTTGGTAAAATAAATTACTCCATGTAATTCATCCAATAATTCATCAATCACAGGAATGGGAAATTTATCTTTAATGGTGAGCTTATTGAGCTCCCTATAATTTGGGCACATGCATGATGATCCATCCTTCTTTTGTACCAATACTACAGAAGTAGAGAAATAACTTTGACTAGGTTGAATTATACCAGCCTCTAACATTTCTGCAATCATACGTTCAATTTCGCTCTTTTGGACATAAGGATATCTATAAGGCCTGATGTTTGAAGGAACACTTCCAGGAATCAAATGAATAGCATGATCATGATCATGAATAGGTGGGAGTCCTTTGGGAGTTTTAAACACCTTGTAATGATTGTCCAAGAATTTTTGGAGATCTGCAGAAATAGATGATTTTGATGTTGGAACTTCTAGTGAGCATAATTGTGCAACTATGACTCATTTTTCTTTCTTTAGAAGCTTTGTCATGACATTAGAGCTTATTATCTTTCCCGAATTCCCTGCAATACCCCGTAATTCAACTTCCTTACCTTCTAAAAAAAAATTCAAGAAAAGTTCTTGAAAATTAAAAGCTACCGTCCCCAAAGATTGTAACCATTGTACTCCTAGTACAACATCAGCACCTCCCATAGGAATCGAAAGCATTGGAATATTCAATACATATTCCCCCATGGCTAGCTTGGTATTATGGAATTTTCCAGAGAAATTTATATTTCCTCCATTTGCAACCATCACTTGACATTCTAGTGCTGGGTATAGGAAAAAATTCGATTCCTTGGCTACCTTAAAATGAATAAAATTATGGGTACTACCTGAATCAATCAACACTATTACCTTTTTCTTCTTGATATGTCCTTCTATCTTAAGATTTTGAGGAGTGGTAATTCCTGCCAATGCATTACATGATATGGTCAGACTCATTTCTTCCTCTTCTAGGGTTGGTTCCTGGTGTATACCCTCTTCTTCTGAAAATTCTTGCTCATTTTCTTCTTCCCCTTCACAATCTATGTAAAATAATTTCTTCTCAGCACACTTATGACCTTTAGTGTATTTTCTATCACAACTGTATAAAAGCCCTTTTGCTATTTTTTCTTCCAATTGTTGTGGTTTCAACCTTGTAGGTTGTGGAAATCTAGGAGTAGCAACACTTCCCTCTTTATAGAATTGAGTGGTAGGCTTCCTTGTCGCCATAATTTTACATTCTATTTTTCTTGCCAACCTGAATGCCTTCTCCAATGAATCAGGTTCCAAAACACAAAATTCATGTTGGGTGTTATCCTTTAAAGTACCTATGAAGAGATCAATTCTGTGTTCCTATGGAATATCAGTTACCCTTATATTCAATTTTTGGAAGTCCTCAATGTGCTCCCCCACTGGACACTTTTGTTTGAGATTTATCAATTGGCTAAATAAGGTGTTGCTCTTTGTATCCTCATAATGTGCTATCATTTCCTCTGTAAAAATTGACCAAGTGACAATTTTTTTATGGGATCAAAGCCATCGATACCATACAAATGTATTTTTTTCTAAATGTAAAGTTGCGATGCATACCTTTTGTGTGTTTTGCACATTATTGAGATAAAAATATTGCTCCATCTGTAGTATCCATGTTATAGGATCCTTTCCATCAAATTTGCTCATATCCATTTTTGGAATATGGTGGTTCTTCCTTCCAACATTAGAGTTTATGAAATCATGATTAAGATTTATTTTGTTCTCATCATGAGTTTCATCTACTATATTTTCACCATTAGGAAACATTTCTTGTATCAAATTTGTCAAACCTTCCATGTATGCTTTTAAATCCTTCTTCATGTTTTCCATTTTTTCATCGATCTTAGCTTCCATGTCATCAATCTTAGATTCCATGCGAGCTTCCATGCCATCCATCTTAGCTTCCATGTCATCAATCTTAGATTCCATGCGAGCTTCCATGCCATCCATCTTAGCTTCCATGCCATCCATACCATTCTTCAAACCATCCATCTTAGCTTCCATGCCATCCATACCATTCTTCAAACCATCCATCTTAGATTCTGTTAGAGTCGGCCCTTGCAGCCCTCCGTCAGTGATCATTTCGTCTTTTGCATATTCATTATTAGGTGTCTCGCTTGTTCCACTTCGTTGCATTTCACTAGGAGCATTCCATGCACTGGCGAAGGGGTCTGTCGTCTTATGTTTCCTCATATTTACACCTGCAGTGCTATTTTAAAAATTTTCTCAAAAAAAAAAATCATTCATAGTCATTGTCATTACATATATGGTCATTAAAAATGTCAATAAGTGTCCTACGTCTTGGTGTCTAGGGTTTTTGAGTCATTTATATACTAGTCATAAAGCCTGCAAGGTGAGGAAAGTTCTGCATTTGTGATTTTTATTTTATTATCATCAGCATTTAAAAAAAAAAAATTATTTCTAGTCCAAAACTCTGTTTTGGAACTAGAAATTTGTCATTATCATTTTGTAATAAATTGTAATTGTTCCGCCATGAAGACATTGTCAAAAGCAGACCCCTGGTCTCTTTCTTAGCCAAGATAGCCATATCCCTGCAAGAAGGCAGCAAAATCATTAGTATCGACCTCAAAAAGCCAAAAGAAGATTGTATTTGAAAAGCCAAAAGTGAAATTACAAAAACATTTGTAATATGGGTTTGAAATTAGATTTGAAATAAAATCTGATTGTGAAGATATTTGTAACATGTATAAAAGCCAAACAAGTTTCATTTGAACCAAACCACAACACCCAAATCGTGATTTGAAGATGGGAGGGCCGATTTCAAAGTTTTAAGTTGCGTGGGCAGTGTTGTTGGGCCGAGCGACCCACGCAGAGGCCGAGCGACCCACCTGGGCAGAGCGACCCACGCAGGTCAGTTCAGCAGTGTAAGTTTGCAAGGCGCGCGACCCACCTGGGCCGAGCGACCCACGCAGAGGCTGCGCGACCCACGCAGACACAGGGTTTCGAAATTCATTCTGAGCGCCCAACCTTGCTTGGAATCGATGCAACTGGCCTTCAAACAGGTTTCTATCAATTGCTTGATGTTTTTGAATGCATTGGTGGCATCATTGGTGGTTTCAAATGTTCAAAAGGAGGATTTAAAACCCCACAGACATAGCATTCTTGTTTTCAGGGTTTTAAAATGAAAATGAATGGTTGAATGAGTTTGTTTGCTATCTCATGGTAGTGATACATCCAGTTTTGCATATAATATCAAAACCATATTGCTCTCATGCCCATTTTGCCATTTTGACCATTGATATTATTATACCATGTTAAAACCCTTTGTTCCATGGTGACTGTGGTTGTAATGAGTCTCACTGCCCAATGTAAAAATATTCTCATGACTTTGTTTGAAACTGCCCATTGAGACCTTTGTGGTTATTACTCATAGACAAACACATTTTGTTGATGCCATGCTCTCCTTTGATAAAATTTGTTCAAAATTTTGAAAGTTGCCCGCTCCTTTTGATCAAAATTTCACTTGCATTGAAAAGCAGAGATTGTGCCTTTTTCCAATCCATCTAAAACAGAGATTTCATCCATGATTTGATTCCTTGATGGTGCTTTGACGGTGGGAATATTGGTTGGGTGTTGAAACATACATCCTAACTTTGTTTGCACTACTTTCATATCAGTATACACATTGCCAAAAGCTTGGTCAGAGCCATGTCGGAGACAGAGTCAGAATATGAGCCAAGGTCAGGCAGTGATTCGGTGACTGAAGGTAATGTGCCACGGGGGTCCCGCAGAGAAAATAGAAGCGGTGATCATCATAGAGAGGAGCCTACTTCTTTGGCTCGGTTGCAGGCATGTCCATTAGCTATGGATTGTTTTCGATTCTTGTCATGTTTCAGATTTTGTGAGATGGTTGCACAAACCCGGCCTCATCGTGAATTAGCACGTCTGTTTGTTCTTCATTTACGAAGTGATCGGGTAAGCCTTGCTGGGGTTGATTTCATTGTGTCACCTTTGACTATTGCTCAAGCCACTGGTATACCGAACATGGGCGAGGAATGGAACAAGGGTCAGCAGTTAGAGAAAATTCACTATGAGCCATACATTAAAACTGGATATAAGGCTTACTTGAGTAGAGTTTTTCCATTCAGATTCTTGAGAGATGAGTATGCACCTCTCATGAGGCTCATTATTCAGTATTTTAGTTGTGAGGGCAGGTATGCTCGTCTTTTCTCATACCATGTTCGTTTGCTAATGCACTTCACAAGGGTGTGTATGATGAATATTCCGTATTTCATACACCGCAACATAGAGAGGATGGTGACATTTGTGCAGAAGAAGACGAGCCCAGTGCAGCAGTACAGGAGTATATACCATTTCACTTTGATCAAAATCTTGGTGTTACATCAGTTGGCGGAGCAGGGCATCACTTGGGAGGATTTCATTTCTAGAGACTTTTTCAGAGTGCCACAGCAGCCTCCCGAGACAGTTCATGATGCGGGAGAGCCTTCACACCAGCCGGATAGAGTTGAGGTTGAGCATATCATCACTCCTTTGGTTCAGACATATCAGCGAGGCCACAGGGCCTTATTTGCAGCGACACAGCGAGTATTATCTCCACGTGATGTGGGAGGGGTCTCGCCTTCTTCTTTAGTACAGGTACAGGTCCAAGACAGGGGCAAGAGGCCCATGCATGATGAGGGCCCATCAGGAGGTCGGGACACCGATATGACAGTCATTGATGTTGATACGGGCTCTCCTAGCTCGAAGCTGAGGGAAGTCATCCAGGAGCAAAGGGCCGAGAATGACCAGCTGAAAGACCAATTGCAGAAGGCTCAATGGGTGATTAACTATTTGGAGCAGCGCAACAAACAGCTCGAGGATGAGCTCACATTTTATGAGGTGCGCCAAATCCGTGAGGACAGGCAGTGGAATCGAAAGAGGCCTGGTGACATGACACCAGCTGACCGAGATACTGTACTCACTCGGGTAAATATACATCTGGAGAAGCTGTTGGCAAAGGCCAATCGAGACAAAGACATGCTTCGCCACATGAAAGGCCATTACGGGGCTCGCATGCATGTTTGCAAAGCGAGGATGAGGATCATGAAGAGGAGGTTGCGCAAGGCACTTCGACGGCGGAAAAGGCCTAATCCACTTCGGATTTTGGCCGAGGCTTCATTGACTGGGCAAGACACATGATGGAGGACCTCCGCTCCGAATTTGGGCAAATTCGGAGAAAATTTTTTCATTTCCAAATTTTTGGTCTTAAAAACAGGTTTTGCAGCTACGTGGGTCGCGCGCTCATGCGCTCGCATTTTTTTGAGACACTTGCTGGAGGATATTTTTACATTTTTGGATTTTTCATGGTTAATTATGCATCCTCTGAATTCAACTTAGCATTTCAACAAAATCTGGATGGTCAAACAGCTCAAAAACACCATGAAAATCACCTTGCTGCCACCTTTTGCACCAGCAGGAAGTACCTCTGGGAGAATGAGGTTTTGGAGGGTAAAATAAACTCCAAATTCATAAATTCCACTTGGGTTGGAAAGTAGACATCCAGGGATTTCCAACGAGCTATCATGAGCTCAATTTGGATGCCGGGAGCTACCTCAAAATCAGCCTGGAACATGAGCGACCCACGCAGTTCAGGAGCGACCCACCTAGAAATTTTTCTGTGCCAGCTCAGTATTTCGCCTATTATGGACCAGTTTTGCTTATGGATAGAATTCTTGGGTTTTTATGATGTAAATTCATGTTTGATATGTAACTTTGGCTTGTTTTATCTCTTCTAGAAGATTCACTCTCAAATGAGTAAAAAATCATGTAATGGATCAGTTTCCACTCTTTTAGAGGCAAGTGGTTAGCTGCCTAGATTGTAGTTCCATGATTAGAATTGGTTGAAACTGATCCCTGAAGAGGGAATTCGACCCCTAGAGGTGGGGAAAGGTGTTAGAGTGATCTATATATTGTAATTTCTCAATCATTTTCAGAGGTTGGAGAGGTTGGACTCTTAGGATACTTTTGATACTATTGTACATACTTTTCATATTTTGGCTAAGGAAAGATCAGGGGTTTTGCGGCACTTGTTGGGATCCTTGTGGTGTTCTGTTCTTGATGGTGTTTCTTCTTTGTTTATTGTAAGTTTCTTCATGTTTAATGTATGCCATCCTTTCATTATGCTTCTGAACTAAATTGAATGAGTGATTAAGGTTGAATCCATTGTTTACAGTGCTTAGCCTTTGAATTCAGTTAGTTCTATATGTTTTCAGCTGTTTGGAGAGGATCCAATTTCATCTTTGCCCTCTTCAGCCCCTCGTCGGTCTAATCTATCCATAAATCCAATTTAAAGCATCAAGATCATCACCTACCTCGCCCCAGCTTGAACTCTGCAAAGGTCTGACCTTATCCCCGGACCCAAAACTTGTTTTCCCATTACTCCAGCGAAAACCCAAAAAACCAAAAATCAAACATACCTATCTCTTTACTAGCCTAAAATCAGTTCTTATTGTAAGTCATCTCGCATTCTATTGCTTATTTTCTTGAGATTGACGGAGAGAGCCCTCTCCTGTCCTCGTAGGGCTAGCTACGAGGCTGAGCGTGGTTTGATGTAGCCTTGAGTTTACTTCATTTCAGCCTGAGGTAGATTTGAGTGCTAACAGATTCCACGCCTTTCTTCAAACCATCCATCTTAGTTTCCATTCCTTTCTTCAAAACTTCCATGTCATTTTTTGTTTCTCTTTGCGAGAGCGAAATTTATTGCACTTGCTCTTGTAATTTTGATATGGCATGTTTCCATTCTTCGTCTTCATGAGTCATAGTAAAGCCTTCTAAAGGCTTAATGGGTGTTGAATTCTTTTTAGGGGCCATTTTAGAATCCAATACTGATATCTATTCTACAATATGCCCTTGGAATCAATTCAAATTGATTCTTAAAACAAGACTTATGCAATTCGGAAAAAATATACACACCTTTTACTTTCTTTTGAGGAGCTCAATATTGAAATTGAATTATCTCTATAATTGTGGATCCTCAATATCTAAAATTCGGCCTTATAGTAGCCCTCTGAAGCTTCTTTCAAATTCCATAGGTCTGATCTGATTTGGATTCTTCAAGGCAATTTATGTCCAATCTCCCATAATGACCCAGTTATGGACTAGTTCAGTAGGGCGAACTTGTATGACTTGCGACATGTCACTATTTCCTCCTTTGGCTTTGAAATTAATAGAAAGAAAACTACAGTCTGTGTACTTGTAGTCACTTTTTACAACATTCCAATCTGATTCTCAGAGAGAGAGTTATGAATATTTTCCCATGATCACCTCTTTGAGATGAAATTTAGAAGCCTAAAAAAGCCCCAACTTCCACAGATCATATCTCCGCCAATATTGTGAACCAAGATCTGAAATTTTGCAACGATGTTCCTCAGGATTTCGGCTTCGCACCTAAAAATTTCAGCTTCTGAACCTTCGTAGAAACCAATTTATAGTGAAAATTCCATGATGACCTGTTTAGAACAGCGAAACCCTAGAATCCCAAACCTCTAATACCAAATGTTGTGAAACCAGCTCCAAAAATAGAGGAAAAGAGATATCAAAGCCTTATAAATAAGCTACTTCGAGCGGGAAACTTCCAATACATTACATGAATGAAAAATTCTTGGATGATACAAATTAAAAAACCTCCTTTCTATATATAGGAGTCCATGGGGTCATAATGTAATCCTAGCCGACCTAACAATAATAATTTAAGGTTATAATAATAACAATATGGGGGTTATAGGGGTAAAATAATAACAAAGGGGGTTACACTAACAACAATAAGGGACTATACTAGTAATATATGGACCTAACAGTGTCACTTCCGCCTGGATATCGGTCATTGAGTCAGATTATGTCTGGTGTTGCCTCCATTGTCAAATCCAGTACAGTAACTCCTTCTCAGAGTTCGGTGTTACCTTCATTAGGACTATCGCCTTCAACACCTGGTTCGTCGATTACTGTTACATCTGTTCCAGGTCAATCGACAGTCTATGTGGATTCATCCACACCTGTTGATACCCATCATTCATCACGATATTTTCACATCCATAGGTCTATTTTTCTCAACCTTAAGTGGCCTGTTAATCCCAGCCCAGGTAGCTCACAAAATAGTATTGTGGAAACCCTGTCTACCTCTACCACGCCTATGGTTTCTACCTATGTGTTTGATGAGAAGATGTTGGATATTCATCGATGCTATGCTCCTTCGACGAAGGCCACACCTGCTTCTAGTGTTATTTCCACTACTCCTGTGATTCTTGGCAGTCTTACTTTTGAAGAGTATCTGTTGGTTGTATAGCAGCAGATCTCTCAGGGTTCTCAGCAGCCTCAGGCTCCTGGTAATCCGATTTTTCATCATTATGATGCTGTTGGTAACAATTTTTATTCCTATCCACTTCATTATGATGAACATGGTAATCTGGTTTATTTGCCTCCTATTGAGACCGTTTCTTGTTTCAGACCTACTTTACCTGTGCAACCCTCTGGATTGCAAGGAAAACCCTTTGTGGGACAACCTTTAGCTCAGAAAGGCCCTACTTCTAGTCCACAGGGACAACCATACAGTCCACAAGTCCAACCTTTACAAGGGAAACCTTTGGCCCTACATTGAAAACCCTCCGGTATTTTCGGTCAATCTTCGAATCAACCAGAACTATTCTATGCTCTGGGGGGGGAATATACCCACCACAGGGAAAACTCGGTGCACCACAAATGCAGCCACATGCTCAATATGGCCTGAATTTTGTGCAACTGGGACAACCCTACGGCCCGTCTCCAGGTCAACCTGGTTATCAAGGACAACCTGGTCCATCGCAACCATCAGGCCAACCTTTTTGACAAGGCCAACCTGGTGGCCCTCAAAAACCGATTCAACCTGCTCCTCAGCTAGTTCCATCATTTCAGCAGCTCGTTCTACCTGCTCAACAGCCTGCTAAACCTGCTCAGTTGGGTTTTCCTGCTCAATCGCAAGGTGATTACTACCCTCAAGGTTCATATCAACCAGTATATACTGCACCTCAGGTTCCTTACCCTAAAAATCAAACTATCTATCATAAACCTCAAATTCATGCTTACATTTCACAGCAGACTCCATATGCTACTCAGCAAGGACCTCAGTGGTCTACACCAACCCAATATCCTGGTCCTCAACCCCAGTATCAACCGACTTACCCTACTTATAATCCATATGATCTGAATCCTCTCAGACAAAATGCATGGGGAAAAAATCCTACTCACACTGGGTGGAATGTACATGCATGTCCTTATCAAAGACCTATGATGACTTTCAATACCCAATTATCGTTTCTTGCTACGTTGGAATTACCTGATGTGTCAAAGTTAATGAACGATCCTATTCTTCATAACCCATATTGGCCTCCAGTTCCAACCAAGATTCCTCGTAATTGTCCTAAATTTGAGGGCAAGTCTGGTGAAGACCCCCAAGTGCTTATTATGACTTACCATTTGTGGTGTTCCTCTAACTCTTGGGTTGATGATTCTATTAGACTCTGTCTTTTCCAATGAACTCTTACTGGTGCCATTGTAACGTGGTACATTGAGCTATCTCATGGCATATTCCAATATTTCAACTCTTTAGCCATGGAATTCCTTATGTATTTTTAGTTACCAGCCCGTTATGAGACTGGGCCGCACCTCCTCACTTCATTGAAACAGGACTGAGCTACTCATATCTCAGATCATATTCATGAGTGGAGGCGTCTTCGTCACATGATCAAATTTGAAATTCATGATCAGCTTCTAACTCATTGGTTCACCATCTCCTTTGTCAATTAGATTGCCAAAGACATAGCTATGGGGGCATGTGTAACCGAGGAACAAGCCATTGCTTATGCCCAATACCTTGATCTTGTGTACTCTTAGTCTGGCACATTATATAATATCTTGCCTAATGCTCCCCGACTTGGAACTTCTAAATCACCAGCGACTCCATTGATCGATGGTATTATTGGTTATGTGTCTCAGACTTCTCAAAATTCTTTGTCTTCAAAATATGGGAAGCCAAAATCCGCTTCTTCCAATAATGTTGCTTCTTAGTCTACTCTGAATTCTGGTAAACCCATAGAAGTTAATGTTGTTCAGGTCAATCCTATGGATAATACTTCTAAAGGTAAAAATAAAGGTAAAGTTAAAGCCAAAGCCAATACCCTGAAACAAGCTTCTCAAAAATCTTGTGCTAGTGATGGTTCTCAACACAAACCGAAGTACCCTTGTTTAATCTATGAAAAAGAGCACTTCACAAAAGACTGTCCTCGACGGTCCGAAGTGAGCTGATTGCTCAAAGGCACTTAGGGAAATCTAGCCATTCTTAAGGAACCTTTCCCATCTCATCATACTCAAATGGTAGAGCAACCTCAGTGCTTTGCCCCATTTGGCTCTGAGGTGTTCATGATGAACAGTTCAAGTACCGTTTCTATTGATACTCGATCAAAAAATTATACTGGATCCCGTCAGGCCACAGGGAATGAGATCGTTGATGGTCCTCCTCTTCCTCTGCCTATTACTAGTCCTCTTGAGATTGAAAGGCCAATGTTGAATCCATTGTGCGACCACCTTCCAAATGCGTTCTCTGTAAGTCTTCTTATAGTCCCAACGCCCATGCCACTCACAATTACAATATTGTTGAATATTTGGCTTAGGTACCATCCGCGATGTCTGCATTAGAAGTACTTCAAAGCTGTTCATCACAGTGAAGAGCTTTGGTATCTGCGATTGGAGAGATTGATCCTACCAATGCTAACCTTCTTACTTTCAATCTAGATAATTTCATTCCACAACTTCCGCATCAAATTGCGCTCATTATTCAAGTTGCTATTAATGGTCTCGATATTCATCGAGTATTTATGGACGAAGGTGCATCAACCTGTATCATGTCATCTTCATGTTGGAAACCCATTGGTTTTCCAGCTCTGAATTCATCACCAAATGCCTTAGAAGTGTTTGATGGGAGAGAATCAAAGCCTTTAGGTGTTATCGCTAGTTTACCGATTACTTTGAAAGGGAAGACAGTCAATGTCGAGCTTGAAGTTGTTGATGCTAAGCTCAATTATAATCTTATCCTCGGTCGCAGTTGGACTCATGACATGTTGTGTGTTCTGTCCACTCTCTTTTTTGTTTTGAAATTTCCACATGAAGGAAATATTGTTACTGTCGATCAATTGTATTTCTTCACTTCTTCTTCTAAGAACAACGTTCCATATATGGAAAAGATTCCCACTCCCTATGAGAGCGTAGGGCCAGGCTTTTTAAATATCCTACCCTCATGGGTATTTTTCCTCTTCCTCCTCCTAATACTGCTCAGATTCATATGATCTCTCAGTCTGATGACCCATGGATTATTCCTTTAGCTGAACGGATTGATTCCTTCAGAGATTCGATGCCTTTGAGTCCAATTGAAATCGATTATTGTGAACTCATTGCTGCTTTGGAACCTCCGTCCTCTGATTACACTCCTTTGAGCATGTCTCTTGACATTTATTCTCAATCCCCTTGTCTTGGTGATTCAGATTCGCTTGATTTGTTGAAAGACGTGTTTCCTTTTGATGAAGCCATTTTGGAAACCATGTCTCTTGAGGATCTGCCGTGGGATGATGGGCATCATTGTTCCTCATTTATGCCTGGCCTCAGGGCCATGTCTACTTGTCTCGAGCATTTTGTAGCTCAGGTTCCTTCTCCTCCGCTTCAATTGCATGTTTTGACACATGACGTCTTTACGGAAGGTAACTTGAGTAACTTTACATAGAAGATGCCTATTGACATTTCTGTTAAACCAGGAATTTTCGAGAACATCCATATTCGGGTTACTTGTTCTTCTGATGAAGTCCAAGTTTATACTAGCCTTTTTCGCGAGTTCCGTGATGTCTTTGAATGGTCCTACGAAGAAATACCCAGCATTGATCCTAGTATATTGGTGCATGAAATTCCTATGTATCCTGATTCAAAACCTGTTTGCCAGTGTCTTCGTCCGGTGCACCCTAGAAAATCTACTGCCATTAAGGCTAAAGTTGAAAAACTTCTTCGAGCTAGTTTTATGTATCTGATTCATTTAACAGAATTGGTATCTAATGTTGTTCTTGTAGATAAGAAGCAGGGAAATATTCATGTTTGTGTTGATTATCGTGATATTAATCGAGCTTGTCCTAAGGATAATTATCCCACTCCCTTTATTGATCAGATTATTGATGACAGTGCCAGGATTGAGATATTTTTCTTAATGGACGGTTTTTCTGGTTACAATCATATTAAAATTCTTCCAACTTATCAACATAAGACTTCCTTTACCTGTCCTTGAGGTACTTTCGCCTACAAAAATCTCCCTTTTGGCTTAAAGAATGATGGGGCTACATTTTAGCGAGTGATGTCATATGCTTTTCATGATATTCGACACATCATTCAGCTTTATCTGGATGACCTTCCCGCTCATTCAGCTAAGCGTCTACACCATCCTGACCATCTTCATCATATTTTTCTTCGTTGTCAACATTACAATATTCAGCTTAATCTGCATAAGTGCGTCTTCCGCATTGACTCCGGTAGACTTTTAGGGTTTATCGTATCTAAAGACGGAATTCGCCTTGATTCTTTGAAGATTGAGACTATTATTAATCTCCCTTCTCCATCCTCATTACATCGGTTGTAGAGTTTGCAAGATAAGGCTAATTTTCTATGTTGTTTTATACCTAACTATGCAGAAGTGGCTCGGGGATACATGCGTTTATTAAAGTAGGGAATCCCATTCTGTTGGGATGAGATTTCTCAAAAGTATTTTGAGGCCCTGAAGATGTTGCTTGTCAATGCTCCACTGTTGTGTCCTCCTAACTATCATCGTTATTTTTCCCTTTATTTAGCTGCCTCTTTTAGTACGATTTCCATGGTTCTGGTATAAGATGATGATGACGGTAACGATTATGTTATTTATTACTTGTCTTGTAACCTTCTCAACCCTGAGACATGCTATTCCCATGTCGAGAAGTTAGCATTAGTTTTGGTTCAATCCGTTAAGCTTTTTTGTCATTATATTCTTTTGCGTACAGTGACTGTGATTTCCGATTGCAACCCCATGAACTATATATTGTCTCGACAATTGATGGGGGGGAAATACTCAAAGTGGATTGTTATCCTCCAAGAGTTCGATTTGGAATTTACTGCGGCCAAGTGGACGAATACATTAGTCTTTACTAATTTGATTTGTTCCCTGCCTTCAGACTCTCCTCCGTCTCGTCCTGAGGAATATGTACCAGACGGTGCTCTTTTCTTGATTAGCACCCTTGATCCGTGGTACAATGATATCATCGTTTATCTCCAGACTTCTACTTTTAGATCTGAGTTGATAAAGGATGCCCGTCGACGCATTCGTCATCAGTTGCAACCTTATCGTATAGTCAGGGATACCCTCTATCGTGTTGGAGTAGATTCCATTCTCCGTTGGTGTTTGACCCTTGAGGAAGCTGAGAAAGTCCTTAAAGATTGTCACAATGGTGCTTGTGGTGGTCGCATGTCTGGTTATGCCACTGCATAGAATATTCTTCGTGCTGGCTATTTTTGGCATTCTATCTTCAAAGACTGCATTGTCGCAGTTCATAAATATCATGATTGCCATGTTTATCAATGCAAGATGCATGTGCCGCCTATACCTCTTCATCCTGTCATTACCGTTGGTCCCTTTTCAAAGTGGGGCATCGATTTTGTCACATGTAACCCTCATTCGGCTGGGGGGAATGCTTATATTATCGTAGTTGTGGACTACTTCACCAAATGGACCGAAGCAATGCCTACACTTGCTATCGACGGTAAGACGGCTGCTCAATTCATATTCAATCATATCATTGCTAGGTTTGGTATCCCTCAAGCTATCATCACTAATCATGATTCCCATTTTCGGCATTACATGGTGGCTGAGTTGACTTCTAAGTTGGGTCTGCGTCACGACAGATCAATGCCGTACTATCCTCAGGCCAATGGCCAGGTGGAAGCTGTGAACAAATTTCTTGTTACTATGCTTCAACGTATGATTGGGATCCATAAATCCAATTGGAATCTCATGTTATTTTCAGCTCTTTTGGCATACCGAACCTTAGTTAAGAGTGTAACCAAATTCACCCCTTTTCAATTGGTTTATGGGCTGGAAGCCACTCTTTTGATTGAATGTGAAATACCTTTTCTCAAGTTGGCTGTTGAATTACTGCCGAACACTTCACCCAAAGAAGAGTGTCTCCTTTATCTCGAAAATTTAGATGAAACCCGTCGCTTTGCTGCTTTGGTTATTGAAGAACAAAAAAAGTGGTTCAAAGCTCATTTTGACCAGTCAGTTTCCCCTCGTGCTTTTGTTGAAGGAGATCTCATCACCAAGCTCATGACAAGCTGGGGGCAAGTAAATTTCAACCCATGTGACATGGGCCTTAAATTGTTAAGCGTGTATTACAGAATGGGGCCTATGAGCTCATTGATTATGAAGGTCATCGGCTAAAACAACCTAGAAATGGGTTGTATCTCAAAAGGTATTATGCATGAGTCATTCATGCATGATTTGTGTACATAGGTGTTTTTTCATTTTTTGTACATGATTTGATTTGGTGTGCTTTGCAAGATTTTTCCTGCTTATTTGGGTCTTGATTTTTTGTGCAAATGTCTATTACCCCTTATGTCGGTTTCATGGATGGTGCTTCATGCAGTACCAGGAATTTGTCTTCAACAGCCTCGGTAATCTATGATCCTACTGGTGAATTTATATAACTACAAGGTATTTGTCTAGGACGAACTACAAACAATGTCGTTGAATATAGTGATGTTCTTGAACTATTAACAGAGGCGATCAATCTCGACATATGCACATTGCTTGTAAATCTAGATTCATAGCTTGTTGTTCTACAACTCAATGGTCATTATTCGGTTAGAAACCCGTACATTTTGAGATTTTATTTACGTATTTGTTTGTTGGAAAGACATTTTGATTTTATCACATATCAACATATTCCTAGACGAATGAATGCATTAACTGATACAGTGGCTAACATTGTATTAGATAGACATTTGCGTAATTAGTGAAATCATCATCATGTGAAAAATATCCATATAGGAAACCAGCTGTATATATATATATATATATATATATATATATATCGCATGTTTGCATCAGTGTGCATCATACATTCAAAAAATATATGTGTGTTTCCATTACATCCTGAGACCCCATGTCTCTCAAAAATACAGATATAAATCCTAGGTGCCTAATCGGTGTGATGCTCATGATAGCATGGCATTGCTCATTCAAGACGCCTTAGCAAGTAGTGAATATAGCTTGACACCCCGATGGTATGTCTCTGGTAGGCGCGAGGAACATTGTCGAATAGTACATAATTTGGGACACCATGAGTGATCACCTCTAGATTGTGCACGCGCTCCTGTTCCTCGCTACCCTCACCATGAGGGTTGAAATCATGAGGAATTTGCCTCGCTATCGGAGACATGGCCGCAGGTCTCTCTGGGCTAACATATGTGAATTCATGGATTTAAATTCAGAGCATACATAAACAAAAAAATTCTTAATACTCATGAAAATTAAAAATGATTCTTACCCAAATCTTCGTCCCAATCGTCTCCCTCCGGGATTGGGAGGTTTGGATCACTAGTAAAATCTGTACTAGAGTAGGCCTAGTCCTCCATGACGATCAACTATCAGCGGAGCCTGCAATCAAAGAACTCTGGTCTCTAGGACATCTTTTGATCTCCCCTTGTCCTTGGCATCAGATCTGCACATCAGGCCATCCGTGGTTCTCTTACTGGTGGTGTTGGGACTATGACCTCCTGACGCTGAAAGATTGGTATTCATTCCGGGAAGAATGATACCAAGATAGAACCATAACCAAACTGCTTCAATTTGGTCTTCTTGCATTTTGTTAGTTGGAGTTTCATGTTTATTGTCACAGCCTCTACCCATTTGTAGATGGCCGGTGACAAGCAGTCTACAGCAAAAGGAAACTATTTTTGTGTCTTTGTGCAGTGCTTGTGATCTCGCAGCTTGTGTGATGGTATGCAGCACTAATTTTAGTGCTAGGTCTAGGATACTTTGCAATGGTGGTTGGAACGAAACTTTCCCGCTCCATGTTCCCTCTCGTACCCCTAGACATACTCTGTCCATCACCATGGACATACTCTCCATGCAAGGCTGGGTAGTAGTTAGAATCGGTGCTTCTCACCTTCGTGACAATCATGTGATAAAATAGACGTCAAAAACATCAATATCAAGTTTATGATCCCGAAGGATGAACTTTTCCTGGTTCTCATCCCATATAATGATCAAATATTGTAACAACTCTGTTTGAGCACAGAGACACGATGTCAAGAAGAACTTCCTCAGTCCACAGTCTCTGAGAGCTTCCATGCATCTCTCATTTTCCATGGCAAGCTCGTCTTCTTCACTGCATTCTCGTTCTTTCCATTCTATCACCATTTTGCTGCTTTTTACCTATAAACACATTCATATGAGTGATATTTGCCTTTTGGGAGCTTGTATTTGTGAGTAAATGGGGTTTGTGACTTACACTATGCACAAAAAATGGTTACCGCTGTTGGCGCGATTGTTTCCCAAACACTCGCACCCTAGTACACAAAATTGGGTGGTTGGCGCAACTCCGTGCCTGAAACCCGCACCAACTGTCATGCCATAATATCTCGGCTCTTACCTGGAACTGACGAATTTGAGATTGATCAACTGGATTGTCTATTATCTTCGCTGCAAAATCACATAGTAAAATGGGTAACTATTTGCTCCACAAGAGGCAAAAAGTGAAAGTAATTGTTTTTACCATTTTTGGCATTTTATAACTTTTTAAAACCCTAATTAGGTTTTAATACATGTTTTTCAATTATTTTATTATATTATTTTTCGAAAAATGGGTCCTACACATGTCTCTTGTGTAGCAACAGGTTTTTCAGGACGTAGTGATGAAGTAATGAGTCAAATTTTATACTTTTTTAGACTCGGTAAAAACATGAAAAATTCACTAGTGGAGTCAGCTTTCAGCTCTTTTCTGACTCTCTAAAACTAAAAATATTTCAGAGAATCTTTTCGTTTCAAACTCGTTAAATGGATGCGAAACGATATCTACCTAGTATACGTTTACCCCTTTTTCGGGCTGCAATAGATTATCTACAAAAAAAGAATACCTTAGCCTATCGTGACTAAGAGGTTCTTTCAGATATTTTTTTCTACCTTTTCAGATCTGAGAGACTATTTACGAAAAGGGCCATGATGGAGTTTTATTTTCTGCCTTCTTTTCAAACTCTCTAAACATGAAAAGATGTCAAGTTCTCCCTTTGTCAGACTCATTAAACCCTTATGACATTAGATTTCTTCACCATGACGTTACTCGAGTTCCTCCTTCCTAGGGCTCGTAAAATGTACTAGGGTGGATTTGTCCGAAGGAAAAACTTATAGCACACGCATATGCTATCCCCTTCAAGCTTGTTTTAAAAAATAATTGGGGTACTCGCCAGAAATGGTGGGGGAAAATGGAACCAAGTTTTAGTTATGTTGGCAGTATGTCGCTCTTGAACATGGCACTTTTTTGCATTTTTGTCGGGTTGGGGACATCTCATTTCGTCATTTTTTTCCTCCATGGGTTTGGGTAATCTCTTTTGACTACTCATCTGCTCTTTTCCACGTCGTCATGGCCTCAGATCCTTTGATGTCAAAAACTTCCAAATCTAGTGTCGTGCTACTGATATGTTCAAGAGAAGTTTTCCTCTGTAGTTTTCAACCTCCCTCTGATTCTTTGTTGGTCCTAATTCACTATTATCATGTTCCTCTATCTTGTATCGATGATGTGGGAAACATTATGGCCCACCTTCAATCAGGTCACTTCCTGTCGACTTCAGCTCATTATCTAGGAATTTGATCAAGAGACTCTATTCTGGTACCTTGGAGCCTGCATGCCTTAATGAAAGGTTTTTTCGCATTCAATGCAAGGTCCACATCATTGGCCTTCGATCAAGTGATTCTGTGGATGTTCGATGCCAGATCATTGTTCACATATCGTGGATTTTACTGGTTGTACCTTGAGATCCATTTTCATTATTGGTGGTTTCTCTCGTGCCTATTAACAACTTTCATCATTAGCTGGTAATCAGGTGATTTTCTTGCATGTTAGACTTCATCTCATATATTCGCATGCCTGAAATTGTACTTGTTCAGGTTGATATGGAGCGCAAGACCCTGGATTTTGTCTAATATAGTCCAGGCTACGGATTTTGGTGGATTGTTATAACTTATTACATGAATCTTTTGATTGGATGGCTGTGACCATACCTGAGTCTATTTATTGGTCCTTACTGTTGGATGGATGCATCTATACCTCCGATATTTGTTTTTATATATACTCTATTATGGATGGCTAGACCCATGCCACGTGTTCATGTATTAGAGATATCAGTTGTATTTGTAATTTTAGGTTTTTCGACAGCGGTGTTTGGTTCGAATGCATTCTCATAAAGAATTTCGCCCCTCCCTCTCCCTCAAACCTCATGCTTTAGGGGGCATTTGTTACACAACATTTTGTCACTATCCCTACAATCCCCATCTCGCCCATTGGAGGATCATTTATGTGACCAATAAGCAATTTCATGCCTTGCAAAAACCATCATTGTGTCCCTTTACATGAGAGTAACATTCCTCTTGTTGACAATTCCCTGAGCAGGACTGTAAAAAACCTTGTTTTTTCCTTGGCGCGAATAGCCAGTTACACTCTCGTGCTGAGCTAGAAAATTAACACTAAGCCCGCGCCAGTTGGCACTCTGTGCCAGTTAAGTGCCAGCACCAAGTTTTTTATGGAATGTTTTTTAAAAGTAGGGTCAGAGGTCCCATTCCACACCTCGAGGATGAGTCATTAGGAGTGGTTGAACTGAAACAACCACATACTCCCTCCTTTAGTTAGTGGTTTCCACCTCCCTTAGAACTCTCCTAAAGGATAGGACTCCTTCCCACCTTTTTAGGGATCCCAACCTCCTCCTTTTCCTCTATAAAAGAATCTATCTCTCTTACTACAAGCTAGCTGAAATTGGAGAATTAGACATACTATAGCTGAATAGTTGAATGACTAGAGAAGATAGATAGACAGAATTACGTTGAGGAGATCTTGAGCCCATGCCTTCACCTCGTTCGAATTCCCTGAGGAGCATCTGAGACGCGCTTCGCCTAAACCCCACTGAAGGAGAATGTGACGTAAAAGCATTGGTTGTAACTCTTCCTTCTATTCATTTATATACATGACTACTATTTGGTTCCACTGTTGTGTTATAATGTTTTTTAATGCAATATGTTTAGCCCCCTTTGACTGGTTAATATTTATGAATGGAATGTTGTCATCTTGTATGTCGTTCTTGTTTCCTTGTTCTTTGTGGAGGTATCCAAGCGTAATGGCGAATCGATTGTGACTTGCCGAAGCAGGAGTGAGAAGCCACCACTACTACAGCAACAATGATAGCATTGGATTCCAGGTAGGTTGATCTACCGTTTCCCTTGTTCATTCAATAATTAGGAAGCAACACTTTAGCATGTCCTTTGTAACTAGACCCACTCTAGGGTTAGAGGGGTCATCTCTATCTGCAGAGAGGATTTACCTATATAACAAACACTTAAGAGGATTCAAGCATAGGCTGTAGTGTCAAGATCTCTGAAATACAAGGTGGAGGTCCTCCAAATGATCGATGCACATTTTTTATCATACAATAAGGTCGTCGAAGTAGCTAAGGATGAGGTGAGACAAATAGTGGAAGATATAGCTCATGGCCCACTAGAAGGTGGCCCCAGCATTTTAAAAACAAAAGGGAATGACTCAGTATGAAAATGTACCCCATGGGGTTGTGAAGGCTATTTTATATTGATTTTTATATTGAATCTAAATATGATTATATCTAGAGAACCCGTCCATGAAGGATAGGGCCTCATGACTGACACAAGCATCAATCACTTAGTCGATGAATGGTGTAGGGTAATTGTCCCTCGGAAGATATTTTTTCATATCTCAAAAATTATCACAGACATGAATGGTTTTTCATTTTGACAAGGATATCAGAGCCTGACATTTTCCAAATCCCATTCACTCTTTGTCAAAATTATGCCCTACTCTAGTCTGAAACTCCACACCCCTTTTTCCATCTATAATTTTTCCATCGGCCTATAGGGTTTATCCATTGTTGAATTCCTCTCCCGTGGTATATATGTCATAATTTCCTCTTTAACATTTTGACTTCGTAAAAATAAAATAAAAAACATAAAATTTAATTATTATAACTATAATTATAATTAATAATTAACCCAATCTAGATCCATCTTAACTCTAGATATACCAAGCATTGAGAGGGACAGAGCACATATCTTAAGGTGCAAACCTCTTTTAGAGGGAAATATATTTGATCCCTTTGAACGCTTGATAGATAACAAGTTAAGATGAATCTAGGTCATACACAATGAAAAGAATAAAAATAAAATTGAAAAGACAAAAAGCTTGCAAATTCAACATGATTTCTACCATTAAAAAAATAGCTTTAAAATATTTATTATATTCTAATAATTTTATCATTATTATTTATATTATAGTGAATTTTTTGTTTAAATTTTTTTAAATCATTTCAATTTAATTTTCGCACTCCACGTCAAATTGAAATCAAATTCAAATAAAAAAGGGTAGGGTATGGTCAAGGAGGATTGGTGGGAAAACTAGACACCACTCTATTAACAACACAACAAAGCATAGTTGTAGAAGGGGAGCTTAACGCTCTTGCATTATATAGTTATACACACGAAAATATGATGAAGTGGTGAGAGTACTTTGAATCAATAAAATATGATGAAGAAATTATTTTGTTTCAGGAAGAAGAAGATGACCCCTCCTCCCCCATCTATGGAGGAGGTTTATGATAAGGTAATCATTTAAGTAATTATTACATGTTTAATGTAGATATTACCTGTTTAATGTAGCTTCCATGGATGATCAGACTACGTAGCTATGATAATCTATCGTGTAAATTATTTTTTTGGTTGTGGTAGATGAACAAGGGAGGCGATTTTATTAATGAAAATATGAAGTAATTAGACACAGAGCTCTGGATATACAAAGAAAGGTTTGAGCCAGTTCTTCTCATCATGTTCTCAAAGCACTTTCTATGTGCACCGTCAAGAAGAAAAAATTTTATGTATATATGGTATGTATTTTGAACATTTGTGTGGGTTTTAAAATTTGTGTGGGCTTTAATTTGTTTAAGATTAATATGTTTAATCGCAAAAAAAAAAATTATTCACAATGAAATATTAGAATTTGGATGCAAACTATAAAATTGAGTGGGGTTTGAAGTTTTGTTTGGTTCAGGGAAATTTCTAACCAGTGGGTTTAGGGATTCGAATATTGTTGGAAAAAAAATGGAACTCATAAGCTAAGGTGGATGTCCTAGGTTCTTTTGTGTGGATGGGTTGGGGATTTGAATCCAGCTAGAAAAAGATTCATAGACTCATAATCTAAGGTGGTTGTCCATGATTCTATTACCTTTCAACATAACATGGACAAAATATTTAACGCACCCCTGATCCACTCCCATAAATGCAAATGGTTTCTATGTTGACTCAATTTCCAAGTATAATTATGAGGATGTTATTCATAGGGATAATGGACTAAAGTTACATATATTCTCTTGGAATTTCTAGAACATGTAATAAATGGATCATCATCCTGAAATTTAGGTTGTACATTGGAGAAAAAGGCATCACTCTACCAGAGGGGTCCTGGGAAAAAGAACTGACTGTGAGACACACACTAATAGGTTGATATTGATTAATTGGTACTAACAATTTCCCCTTACATTAGGATGATATGAGAGAAAAAAATGATTTTCAATGACTATATGGTTGGAGCCAAGGAATAGAAGACCAAAACAATGGAGCTCTATGCACTTCGATCATGCGATAAAAGATATGTAAATGTAGTATTCACTTTTACCGGGGAATGCAAAAGAGGAAAAGGGATTTCACCTTTCAAAGTATCTACTTTAATGATATGTTCTTTCTAGAATGTTTTGTGTAATGGGGCCTCAAATAAACAAAGGACCATTCAAAAAAATTCAACATTTGGGTTGATTTTTGAAAGTCATGATGTTTCCCACTTGTTTATATAGTAGGGAGAGCTGACTCCACGCCATGTTGCATAAGTTCTAAAATCATACATAGATCCAAAACAAGCATTGAATTTCTTCACATGAGCATCTCATAAACCAAAATTTTTGCACCACACAGAGGCATACAATTCTATGCTAGAAATTATGTGGTCAGCCCACATGTCCAATTCAATGACATAAATTCTGGATCATAGAAAATTTTACGGGCTAATATTTGTAGGTGGGCTAATTTTCAATGTTTTTTCCAAAAAAAAGATTTCCCAATTTCCATTTTTTTATAAAAATGATTCTCCCAAATTTTATAATATAAAATTATTTTACCTTAAAAATTGTCAACATTATATATAGAGTATATATAAAATCATTATAAATTTGAATAATATTACAAATAAATCAATAAATTTTTTATAGTTTGTGTTTTAGGGACTAGTGAGATTCGCCAATGTTTTTAAACTTCAAGATCATTTTTCATCCTTAAAATTTTCCCTTTTCTAGATTTGATGGAGAAAAAACACTGTAATCCTAATTCCTGAACTTTTATAACATTATTTTTGGGTTTTTGGGTTCATAGGTGTTATCCATCAAGATCCTCTAGCCCTGGAAGAGATTAAAGTATATGGGTTTGTGCTAAATAACATGTCGTATAATGGTCTGATAACTCTACTATTAAAATATGTATTTCAGACAGAAGCCATGGATGTATACAAGAAGATGATATCAGAGGACTTGTACCGATCATGAAATTTTATTCTGCACTTATGAGTTCCTGTAGAAAAAGGGAGAAATGAGATAGGTATCAAAACTTTTTATAGAAATGCAAAGGTTGGGCTTGAAGCCCATTGTTTACACCTTCAAAATCTACATCAAACTTTTAGGGAGAGATGGGAGAGTGGATGAAGCATCTGGGATGTTGAGACAAATGAAGATAGAGGGTTTTGAATTGGATGTCATGGCCTTCACTACATTGATGGATGCTCTTTACAATGCTAGTAGATTGAACAAGGCAAGGGAATTGCTATGTGAAATGAGGAGAAGCAAATGCAGGCCTAATATTGTCACATAGAGTACTCTAATCCACAAGTATGGTGATTTTTATAGATATTAGTTTTTTCCAAGAGCTCTGGAAGGATATGGAGGATAATGGGTGTTTTCCAGACATGATTACCTTCACTACTCTTATCAATTCCCTCTGCACAATAGGAAAAGTTGGCGAGGGATTTGGAGACTTGGATAAGATGGTGAAGAAGGGAAACTCTCCTAATTTGATTAGTTAAGATTATTTGATTATTGGGCTTCTCAAGACTAACAGACTAGAAGAAGCACTAAAATTGTTGCAGGTAATGCAAACACAATTCTTTTACCTATATTTTCTTCATGGATTACTACGCTAAGGACGAAAATTTACATTGGGTTGGTGTTATATTCTTTCCATGACTATAAATAGGCACAAAGCACGTGATAAGAGGAGGGAAATAGTATCCCTTTGCTTGCCCCAGACAATGGGTAGCCCCCAGCGCAGGGTCCAGGGCAGCGCCCAGGGAAAAACATTTGGACCCTATTTTAGGTGGGAGGACCCACCTATGGTTTTATGCATGGGTTTTCACATGGTTTGGTGCATGATGGTTTTCTGCCCCTAGTGTTTTGTAATTCTGGTCAAGTGAACTATGGTTATCTTCTAATATAAGGTTAATGGATTGGGGTTTATGAATGCTTCAACATGTATATATATGCATTGTAAAACTAAAAGAAATGTAATGAAAAATCAAGCTTGTATTCCGGATTTGGGATCTAGGGAAAAAATCTCTTTGTATATATATTTTATGTCTTATGCTCTTGCTATTGTTTATTTTCTATTTTTTAAGAATTTGTTTGAAGATAATTTATATACAGGGTTAAAACGTACATTTGATATTAGATTGGTTTTGACTTCAAGGGGATGCATTTGTTGCTGAGGGGTTTTTTGCTCAGGCCTGTGGTAGACCCTGTTTAGTGGGAGATTTGCGAGATCGATTCTTATGGTGAAATAATATGGCGAGCAATGAAAAGATAGAGATCGAGAAATTTGATAATCAGAGTTTTGAGTTGTGGAAGCTCAAGATGGATGACCTGTTGGTGGATAAAGATCAGTAGATCATGGTAGATCCCGGTACTAAACCAACGACAATGTCAGATGAAGAATAGACGCAGTTGGATCAGAAGGCAAAGAGAATAATACAGTTTGTATCTCAGATTTGGTATTATTAAATATATCTAGGAAAACTACAACAAAGAATTTGTAGGTCAAGTTAGGTATTTTGTACCACTCTAAGTCTTTGGTAAATAAATTTTTCCTGCAGAAAATTTTTTATAACCGAAGGATGGAGACTCGGTAACAGATCATCTAAACAGGTTCAATAATGTGGTAAGTCAGTTGTCATTTGTTGATATTAAAATCTCAGATGAATATAAGTGCATCAGTTTGTTTTTTTCTCTATGAGATTCGTGGGACAGTCTAATTATTGCAATAGGTAGCAATACAACTACTTGAATTTTGATGAAATTGTCTCAGCCTTGCTGTCAGAGGAAATGAGATGGAGAAATATTGAGGGCCAGAATTGAGATGCCTTATATGTACGAGGAAGTTCCCATAATAGAAACAAAAATAATTCATCGAGTGGGAGATCTAAATCTAGAGGGATATCTAAATCTCTAGGAAAGCTTGTAAAGGTGTGCTAGAAATGCGGAAAGGAATGGCACTTCAAAAAGGACTATAGATCTGAAGATCCTGAGAAAGGAAAGGGATCCGATGATACTCCTTTTGCAAAGGAAAAAATACCTCAGATGAAGGTGGGGATGTGTATTTGGTTTCTTCATCAAATACACATGTAGATCATGAGGCATGGTTGATTGAATCGGGTTTCACTTCACTCCCCATATGGAGTGGTTTTGTGAGTATGAGAAGTATGATGGTGGTGATATATTCTTAGGGTATGATAGGAAAACTTTAATCATTGGACGTGGAAAATTCAAGCTGAAGCTACAAGGTGGAAGGATTAGAATACTTCCTGGTGTTCTACATATTCTTGCATTGGCTAGAATTCTAATTTCTATAAGCAAGATGGATGATGCAGGTTTAAAAATAGTGTTTGATAAATATACCTAAAACATGGTTCGAGGAGCACTAGTATTAATGCAGGGAATTCAGATTGGAACTCTGTACAAGCTTCAGGGTAGCACTGTTATTGATGGGTGCAACAGTTCTATGGTTCCTGAAAGTGGAGTGGAAAGCCTAGCGTCTCTAGAAAAAATACCATGCTATGAAATCAAAGGCTTGGACATATTGTGTTAGCCACCTATAAATTCAGATATACCAACTGGTGGCTAAATTTGTTTTCAGGCCTTCAAGAGATATATTTCCTTTGAAAATATATCATCCTTGAAGTCTTATGTTTTTCCTGTCCTGGAGGTTCATTTTCACTATTGTTTCCATCTTAAACTCTGCTATCTACACGAAAAAACTGCTTCCAAGGCCTAAATTTCCATCTATCCATCGCCCCCATTTAGCCCCAAAGGCCTCAAAACCCCTTCAAGCCTTGTGAAATCCCTTTATGAGGTTTAAAACCTCATATTTACCCCTATTGAAACCTCCAAATTCCTCAAAAAACACTTTAAAATCCTTGAAAATATTCATTTTCCATTTAGGCCTTAAGCCCCTTTCGGCTTAGCCCTTAGCCCCTTTCTCCGCATATGGCCCAGCGCCCAAGACTAGGCAGTAAGACCCATCGCTCATCGCAATTGGAGTTTCTTTCCCTAGCCATTCCTTTACTTTTCTAAACTTTCGATGTGATAAGTGCTTTTTCTTCCGCCTTCGGTCCTTCCACTTTTCACAGAACCATGTCTCTGCCTTATGATTGGCCCCTGCCATCGCAATCGCAAAACGTTGATTCCCTTTGTTCTTTTCCCTTTCTCCTCCAATCCTCCGATCTAATCTCGACCGTCGAATCCACAAGAACCGACAGCCGAGATTCAATCGCGCTCCCCTCATATGCCCTTAACCATCACGCTCGCCGATTAATCCTGACCGTTGATCTCTCTTCCGATCTAATGGCCACCATCCCATCGCATCGCACCATGACCTTCTTCCCTGGACACTCGCTTCTGCCGATGTGATGAGTCCATTTCAATCTCTGTCATCCATTCCCCTCATCTAACGGCTCACATTGACCTCAGAAATGGACCCCTCCTCCTTTCACCCGTGCATCTAGCCTTCTATCATGCTTCTCCCGTACCGTCCGATCTGACACCCTAGATCTAATGGTCGCTATCCAAAATCGCAAAATCTTTACACCCGAGGTTTAACGCTCTGAAATTTTGTGAAATGGGATTTTTTTTAAGATCCGCGTGTTGGCCAATGTATGGAATCACATTCCATTCGCTCAGAACTACCTCCCCCCATTTTGTTATGCGAAAACTATTCCCGGTTTTCCGCCATACCGCTACCCTCCACAATGTCACTCCTGATTTAATCCTAGCCATCAATCTTTGAGATCGCACGGTCCATGATATATCGCGAACTCATTCATTTTCTCTCCATCTCTCTCTCCCCGAAACGTCATGAGAGTGTTGGTCATCGATATTTTCACTTGTTAGTGGTAATGGTCCATAAATTTGAGTTTTCTAAAATTTAGTCTCATATGTCAATTTGTCATCTAAGCACCTCATAAAACTTTGACCTCCACCACTTTTCGGTCGCCCATGTCGAGTTAAACAGTATCACTATCCTATCTAGCCTTAAGCCCTGCGGTACTTACAACTAGAAGCTCTAAAAGGACAATCCAAGTACATTTAAAAACTCTCCTAAGTGGAAGTAACTGAAATTTAACCTTTAGCGACTTCATCAAAAGAGCAAACCTCCATCGCTAGGATAATCATAACGGACCTCCCACTCTACAAATGAAATTGATCTGACCTAAGTAAACATACACACCTAAGTCTCGGCCAACACTGAGCCAGATCTCCAAAGATTATTAGATGTTTTACGGTGTTTTATGGATACACAAAGACGAAATATCATCATCTGGAAAATTCTTGAATCCACATTTAGAAGAACAACGCTATACGATGTCAACATGAGATACATCTACTGGGGTAAGGAGTTACTACGTAGACCTTGCGGCTTCCGTTAATGGCAATCACGATGAAAAACCTGTGTGACGGACATTAATTTGTCATGGCCAAGAACCTCCTTCCTGACGGAGGGTTAGACGCCTCCTTCATCTACCTGGCAGAGGGCGATGGCCAATATTGACTTCAAGATTGCAAAACTTACTATAAGCACGGGTATGTTTTTTACTAGACGATCAAAACGGTGACTCTAGGTTACAGGTAAGTGATGATCAAAAAGCAAGGCTGAATCTGAAATGTGCAGAACAAAAAGCAAGTTTCAGTCTTGTGTCTAAGAAAGAGGATGTTTGAAGTTTCGGTCATCATCATGGCACATCGAAAAAAAGGACTCCTTCATCAAACTGTCACCAACAATACGAAGTGTTGATATGAATGGCTCAAATCAGTCTTGAGCGAGGAAAAATATGGTAAAAGGACTACTGTGTGCTTTTATCTTTGTTGGGCTATGGGATAAAATCTATGGTTCCGGATAAAGAGACAAAGGAGCAAGTAGCCGGCCAGGATAAGACATCTTGATATCGGTCAAAGCGCCGGTGTCAAGTCCGATTGTTTGCAATACACACCACAAAGACAAATGTGTACGTTAGGTTTGGTGATTTGAACTCCATTAGAAAATGACTGTCGACCTTGGTGTTTGTGAGTAACTCTGCTTCTTTTACCTCATATGTTTGTCTCCTCAACACAAAGACGAGCTGGTTGTGATGCGAGTTTCAAAAACCTAGGACGGCATATGACTAATCGAACGCCTGCTGTAAACGCTCTGTTACTTAAACGAGGTGCAGCATAAAAATGCGCTATGGTGGCCATGGAACAATCTAGGTTTATGTCTGGCAAGATACATCACAATTGAAACTATTGTTCATGATATGCAAAGGGTCATTTGACCTCTGTTAGTTTTGGGAAGCTTTAAATAATGCGAGTCTTCATTATCCAAAGGACGGAGAATGTCATAGTAATATGTTCTAAGCGGTGTATTGGAAAAAACTCACCAATCGATAGAAGATTACAATGAAGTACGAATAAATACGAAATTTTTGACACCTACGATTAGGAAAAAAGTTGATGAAGCAATTGGAGGCAGTTGTCAAAACAAGTTAAAGGATGACCTCATCATTTCAAAAGACAAGAACGGTATGACGTTTCAAGAATCGGGAATATAAAGATATTGGGTAACATTTTAGGTTTCTTTTAACAAGAAACAACGAAAATGAATCTACAGTTCATAAGATGCAAAGAAAGACCTTGACACTTTTCTAGGAGTTAAGGAACTCTGTTAAAATAAAGTAAACGTACCCACTTTGTCAAGGTATAGCATACCTTATGAACCTGGAAATCGAACCACTTTTTCTTCTGTGTCTACGTTTGAAGAAAGTGGCATTTGGTCTCAGCAGAGGATTAGGTTGCGAGTTTATTCACCGCGACAAAAAGCGACATATATGACATATGATTTCATCCCCATGGAAAAAAAATTCTGTTGAAAAGCAAGATAGTCAAAATGGTAAAAGGGGTCTTGATCTCCAAACAAACTCTTGCCATCATGGTTAGAAGGAAGCCAAGCATTTGTCGAAAAGAGCCATCCCCCATAGTCAAAAAGAGGCTCCAAATATCTCATCTGAAAAGCCTAGGAATGGCCATTGTGGTTGTTGAATCATAATACCTGCCACCGGTGAAATTAGGGTTAAGGAGCGCTTTGAGTTTGATTCCAAAACGGATTTTCGACCAAAAGATAGAGAAATTTTAAAGTGAAGATTTTTTTAGTCCCTCATAGGTTTCAAGAAAACTATTATTTTCGCAGTGTCATGGTTTTGACGAAAGCATTGAAAAATTCCGGTGTCAGGAGAATTACGCACCGAGGATTCATCATTTTGACGTGATGGGAAAGTCAATTTCATTCTTAAAGTTAGCTCCCAAATGAAAAGTTAGTTTTATTAAATATACTTTAGATTTCGGAAGTAGGCCATCGTGCCAAATTCCGACAACGAGAAGGCATCCAAAAGTAACTTGCCAATCAACGCTATGTTTGCTTTCGACATTCACCATTTTACAGGTGATGGGACAGTCCAGTTTTTGAACACCCAAATGGACATAATCAAACAAATCAAAAATATTGAAATTATACTTATAAAACAACGAGCCATCTTGGACCCAATTCGACACAAGGAAATCTCCAAAGTCTGTTCTGTGACACTATGCATTTCATGATTCTTGATTTTGGCTTGGGTGTTGGGAGAATGCATTTTGAATAATCAAATTGACTCCAAATGGAAAAATTCAAGTTGTTGCAATTGTATACATCTTTCCAACGAGCCATCTGGCCAGTCCCTGACACAGAGGCACCCAAAATGAGCTATAAACTTATGACAGTTCAGGGAAATGCAGCCTTCAAATGAAAAGTTTTATATTTTATAGTCTTGTGTTGGCCTTTGTGTGTGTGTATATGTATCGATAAAATATGTATAAAACACTCAAAAATCATTCAAGGTTTTAACTCACCAAAACAAGGGTTTTTCATCATGTTTTAAAAAGGTGTTTGTCACCCCCTTACAATTTTCAGTATAAATAGGTACTTGGGCAAGACAGTGTAAATCAAGGTATGACAAGTAGTGTGTTAAAAAGCAGGAGATCAATGTTTGTGATTTATATTAAGGTTGAATAAGCAGGATTCACCAACGGTAAGCATATTTCACTCTTAGTGTTTCAAAACCTATGGCTGCCCACAAGCAGTCGAAACATTAATGACCGGTGTAAATCGGTGGAGGTATTTTTGTTAAGTTAGTGTGATGAAAAATGAAGTAAAAGAGAAGTAGTTTTCTGTTTTAGGGGGGGTTTATTCTTCCTTTAAGTCAACATTTCTCTGACCACATAAAGAAAGCAAAATAAACCTGTCATATTAAAGCAGAGAAAACCTCTTAAGGCTGTGTAAGAGACTTGTTGAGATTGACAACGTAGCATCATTCTAAGATTATTTGTTGAATGGCATCTGAAAGGAGAAACAGTGTTGGAAAAGGTAAACAATGACCTAATTCATGAACATTCATTTATGTAAATGTTTTTGATTCAAAAGACATCCTTGTATGTAAGTTAAAAGGGCAAAATAACCTTTGATTCCTTTGTCTATAAAAAGCAGTTAATTGATAAAATACCATTACATGAGTCTTGTAAGCACATGAGCAACAATAAAGTGTAAGGAGAAGCATTTTTACAATTGAAAGGATTTATTGTTGTTTCTAGTGCTAAGATCTTTGAATACTTTGTCTTGTGCGCTTTGTCACCTTGCTCCTATTACATTGACCTTCTAGTAGCCTTTCTTACTTCTCTGTTTAATAGTAATATTGTTCTGGTATTTAAATTTGTTTGGCTTACAAGGAAGGGAAAAATTAAGTTTTGAGAGCGAGAGACCTAACACTAAAGAGCTTCTCACATAACACATTTCAAGCCATTTAAATACTGTCAACCGATGTGGTCTGTGAGATGAATATCAGTTAAAGAACATTTCAAGGCTTCAATGATGGGTTTCTGGTTTTTAATGGCATATAATCAGACTCTCAGCGATGCCAAATGGGGTAGTGTTGGTGAATGACAAAGGTAAATAGCTTGTCCCCCAACCAATGTTAAAGGATGAAAAGGCACTATTTGAAGGCAGCATCGTGTTGAAGAAGCCCCGACGCTGCTCAAGCTCCTCAAGAAGAATCATCATCTTGTTCCAAGGGTGACAATGCTTTTCTTTTATTGAATCACACCAAAGAGGATGGATAATTTGAATAAAGAAAAAATCAGACTTGTGGGTGTTTATGTTTAGCTAGTGGTGAAACTTTGGAAAGTTGAATTGCATTGAATATCATTAGGCCTAGCCCTGTGATGAGACAAAGTTGCAACTGTGACTATGTGCATGATTGAATACATCAAAAAAGTTATTTTCTTGTTTAAAGTCCAGGAACTGAAAATGACTTTGTTTTCTCAACCTTTGTCTTAGTGAAAGTGGTATGTTGATGGACAAAAAAAAAAAAAAAAAGAATAAACAAAGTACATCCTGAACATTATTAAAATGCTTGTTTAAGAGAAGCGGAAAAACGGTATTCTGAACAAATGAAGCGGTGGTCTATTTTCCAAACATGGTAATCAAGCATATGTTGTAAGTGTATGTTATATGGAGATATACGTAGTGATAGAAAAAAAGTCAATGATACCTTTTACGTATTAAAGACTTTAATAAGGGATTATATGTATACTGGCATTTTATTCTTCCGAAATATACTTGTTAAGTAGCAGGCAAAGGATAAAAATAGTGGTTTGAAAAAGAGCGAGGAGAATTTGTGTTTAAAGGTCATCTTAGTAAGGTATTAGAAAGCAGGCTTATTTGTACACCTCTTTGACCGCCATGTCAGATGTTGGTGACACACCACCATTTATAGATGTATCAGTCTATGTGAGGGAAAAGCAAAGCAGATCAGTGTGTTGATTGTAATGGTTGTTATGGGCCGACTACGGGGGTTGTTTTGTTCACACCAAAACTCAAGAACTAGCTGACCTTACACCATCACGATGCCCTTTGATTGTTTACCTTTTTCTGGAATGTGTTTTTGTCAGCAAGTCTGATGAGTTACTATGTCTAAAAGAAGAAAGGCAATGTTTCGAAGATGTCGGCGAAGATGAGGAGAAAATAACATAGCGGTGGTGAAAATGAGCGACGGCCAAAGAACCGAGGAGGAGGAGAGTGCCAGGCAGCGACAACTAAGCATTTTGAGCGACGACATAAGGATGAAGTGATGTTGAATGACAGAGTTTCAAGAAAGAAAATAAAGAAAAACACCTTTAAACTTGGATTTTTTAGCTTGAAACATACTTATTAAAAGACCCTTGAGGTGTTACATAATTTTGAACTCATTTTGACAATTTTTTGTTTTGGCATTTTGGGTTTTGGTAAAAACTCATAAATTAGCCATTTCATTTTTGATTTGTCAAGGAGGAGAATGGTACCATCAGATGCCATAGTTTGAGCATGTCCTCGGCGATTTTTCGGAGCATTTGGAGATCCATTTGCCCCTTCAAAACATCGAAAAGGCTTTCATTTTGCACACTGCGCGATGCAGCCATTTGTAATTCTGTTACCACGGTCTATGTTTGGAGGACTTGAACATCAGTTGAAGAAATTTTGATTGCGCAGTAGACACTCGAGATGTTTCCAACGAGCTATCATGAGCCTCGTTTAGAACGCATCGAGGAAGGCTGCCAAATGTTTTTCGGCAAGTCGGGGGACCTTTTAAAATCATAAATTTGAAATGTTTTAATTTTTGAACCTCAAAAATCTGCTTTTTCAAATGTGCGTTTAGCTATTTTTGCACATGAAAAATGATACAAAATCCAATATAATTTCCATTTTTAGCATGTTCTTAGATATTTTATGAGATATTTTGTGCCTTGGGCACACAAAGCCTCAAGGACAAGTTTAGATATTTTGATTAGACGATGAGGATGGAAGTTGAACCACGAGGTTTTCCTCTCATGTGACCTATTTATTCTAAGCTCTCATGTAAACAAGGCTGAACTTGAGAAGAGAAGCAATATATTGGTCATATGAGCTTTGGAGAAAATACTTAATATATTTGGATTTATGCGAATATTCTTAGATGGATGATGAAGGATTTTGTTGATTTCATGACATGGTAGAATGGTATAGTGTTTCTTGCTTTGTTGTTGTCTTCTAGTTTTCATTCATGATACATGTTTCTTACTTGCTATAGATCGGTAGAGATTAAATTTGAGGTCTCTTGTGGGGCACCTCAAAATTCTGAATCTTCATAGCTTTTATGTTTTCTTCTTCATAGTTGCATTAAAGAATTATTAACTTCTCTTTGCTGCTTGAGGATATTACTAGTTTCATTAATAGTTCTATGCATGTTGAAGTGGATGTATAGTCTGCCTATGGTATCACTAGTTCAATGTAAACTATCTCTTTATGACGATTAAGATTATCAGACGCTGACACCGAACCAAGGAAGCTGGTCGATCTGACCTTACAAACTATGCAAATCTTGTTGTTCAAAAGTACTGTGTCAATCTCTTGTGTTTAGGCGTTCTAGCATAGTGTTTTGAGTTGTTAGTCCATCTTATGTGTTTTCCCAAATGCAGTAGCCATTCCCAAAGTTAGAGGTCTTATGTACACTTCTATGCATGGCTTGTAAATGTTTGTTCTATGCTAAATTAGTTTAGTTACATTTTCATGATTAAGGGTTTTCTTTACCATGTTTATGTTATCTATTGAACCGGTGATGTAAAACTCTTGTTGTTCACAAACTTGATGTCCATTTACTCCATTTGCCCTAAGATCCTTTCTGTGAATCAAGTGTTGTCCAACAGTATATATTGTCATCCTAATATAACAAGCCTTTTGACCCCATAGCTTGGGTTAATCTACATCTTTTGTTATCTATTTTATATCTTTGATCGATTTCATCCCTCACAACTTAAAAAGCAAATAAAAAACATATACTGTCATATAAAATCGAACAGTAAGCAAGCATGATATCCTGCATATAGAGAAACCTAGGTCCGGAAAACTGGTCTCGGGCTCCAAAGCTTGGTTGTTGTGTCATTTGTCTGATCAGCCAATCAGGACCTAACATAATAGGCGATCACGATGGGACTGCGAAATGTTAAACAAACTTAGATTACGGACCTTAAGAACCTTTAAGAATACTATCACCGATTGACTTATCCCACCGCTCACTAACATAATGGTGATCACGGTGGGACTACAGGTCAATGACAATCTGAACATAGAACTCCGAAGTCCCTTATTTCTGAGAATACCCACCTTTCGCCACCCACTCCTTTTAATAACATAATGGCAATCCATGGTGGGACTTAGTGATACACATGACGGGTCTAGCAAACTTTTACAGACTCCCTTAATAAATTATTAATTTTACTTAAACCATCGACTCTAGAATCACTTGGTGTAAAACTCTCTGTTTCTGTATCTTGTAAATGATGAATAGGGTTTATAACACTCTTGTCCTAGGCTGCACATAAACTCCAAAAAATACTAAGCACTGTGATTATGGTTTTGTCCAGAAGTCTTTGGTGGTGGGACCATACACACATATGTAAAAACAACAAGTTCCACCTAGCGACTCCACTAGCCTCAGTGAGCCTTACTGTTCTCGAACTCTGAAGTTGCCTATCCAATTGAGATCCCTTGCTCCTCGCCACAGTGGGGAGATGGTAGGACAGAAGTACATGACGGTCTAGCAAAATCTTATATACTCCTTAAGTCCTTTGGAAATCATAAAAAACGAAAGCGGCTACAGACCATTTTAGAGAGTAAACTCCACTATATACTAAGTATTAAACTAAGTCACGAGATACTTTAACAAGCCATAAGTGCATAAACTGAGAAAAATCCAAACATTCCCAGGATTAGTTGCCTAGTGATCGGACCACCAAAATCTTCACAAAAACAGCGCCGGGTCCACACCAGCGACTCCACTAGTCCATCCCTTTTATTTTCATCCTTCACCTTAGTAGAACTTTAGAGAGACCACCCATGAAGCATACCCAATACCATTATATAAACTCTATGGTCCACAGTAAAGCATAAAAGAATCGATACCGGATCATCAGAGACCCAAATCTCCCCCTATCATAGTAGATGACCCAAAAGAGGTCTGGCCTTCTGAAAGCGTGTCTGGCTACGGCGGATCATCGTAAAAACAAGAATCGCGGTACCTAAACATCTCACTATCACCACGGATCACCTTTTGATTAGGTGTTAAAAGAAACTCTTTTCGAAGCAGGGTCTCTATTAAGATAAACTTTGACAGTCTTGAACCTGAACACACGGTCATATTGAAAGCCTCACCTTCCACCCCGATTTTATTACTCATTACTTTGCCTCCCCACCATCCAAATAAAACAAAACAGGATCACTAATTCGAGTTCCATCACTTGCCCCAGCCAGCGCTTGTTGTTCAAACCACCTCGGCTCGCCATAGTCCTCATCTTGTACATCATTAGCTCCGTCATGGCTGTGCCTGCCTTTGGTGTTGCCACCGCTGTCCCAACTCCTCCCAAACTAAATATCCGTGCGTCACACTTTGTTAGAAAACCTGACACACCTCAGCTGTTGAATGGTGATGTGAATAGTTGGAGGTGTTTCTGAATGAGACCGTAGAATGAAAATATTAGCTGGCTTTGGTGGCGTTACTTCGTTCAGGCATTCAGCATCCAGCAGCTAGAACTACATCAAATGTGAGCGGAATATGGGAAGTCGAGAGGGCCTGTTCAAATCCTGTCGAGGAATACAGCAAACGGAAGACGGGGGAGTGTCTGGGGCTGCCTGGGTTCATGGGTGTATATGTCACTCACCCTCATTCAAACCCCATGGCCTGACGTGACAAGGGTCCTCGAGGGTTTTGATGCGGACAAGCACTGTCATCGAGGGCAGATCCCTACAGAGGAAATGCAGCAAGTAACACTGGCGGTCGCTTAGCGAGAAAAAGGGCTGGGACTGAATCAGGAAAGAAAGGTCACATGTAAGAGCAGGGTCTCACTTCGCTGTTCCTAGATCTAGAATAGATGACTTCGGAAATCCAAACAATAGTGACGAAGGATAAATGAAAAGCTGCGGTGGGGACAACCAACCAAACATAAAGCAGAAACCGGAACCCAGCTTTAGGAGGGACGAGGCTAGCTTGAGACCAGGGGAAAATGGCCATGATTAGGCCACCATTCAATGAAAACCATGTGGAAGGGGATGACGGGGGATACGGAACACTCTTCGGTAGACATCATTTTAAACCTCAGGATGAGTAATGAGAGTGGTGCCTCACGAGAAGAACAAGCGTTCTTTTCCCTAATGGGATGAGACCAACTGTAGAAGATCTAGCGACCACCATGGGTTTCAAAATACCATAATAGAAGCTCTTGACGATGACCTTAGAAAGCTGAAAAACTAAGATAATTCCAAGAAAATCAACTGAATCACTAAAACACGATACCATCCTTAAAAATCCATGGATAGCAACAAATTAGCAGCCAAAAAAATTGACCAAAACAAAGATAAGCTATTCAAACAGAGTCTAAGCTAGGATACGCTAGTACCTCCTATAAAGACTCGGTGTTTGTGTCAAACAAGGTCTCAAACAGAATGTAACAAATTGAAGGCATAGAAAAGGTCATGTCCGAAAAATGCGAAACAAATGCTAATGCAATACTTTTAGTTGAAAAGGGAAGTTTCAAAATAAAAATTACCATACCCCTTACTAAGCTAATAACACGAATGATTAGATCTCAAAATTTTCAAAGTTTTTGACATAGGGAGACGAGGAAGATACTTTAAATATAAGCGAAAACAAACCCGAGCTCTTATTCGGCGGCCCGAAAACAAATTGATACCTACGAAGGATCTATTTCTCCTTCCTATGTGGCCCCGAACATACGGAATGGACCATAATGCCATGTTAGATTCTTGGTACCTCCGCCTCCTTTTCAGCAGTCATGGCTTCAGACTAGAAGCACCAACCAACAATACCTCCTTTCGTAGGCAGAAATAGATCAAATAATAAACAACAAAACCTCTAAAACTTCATATAGCAAAACTTGATAGAGATTTTCTCATAAACCACATATCATAAATCGGAAAAATAGATTTAATAATCAAGTTGAAAAGCAATATGAGTCCAATGTACATATTTGAGTGAAATTACCGTATTGTATTCTCAAATGTTGATCAATACATATTTGAAAACATATAGTTCAAGCAGAAGTTGACTTTGAGCTAGGTTTTTGTTTTACGGAAATGAGTTCCTGCGCTTAAGAAGAAAATGGCAACATTAGGGTCATCTATAACACTATTGAGAGTGCTTTTCTGAAATAGTGAGGAAATCATTTTGGACATGGAGCCTTCCTTAACTCCAGTTTTAGAACATGCAAGTTCCATTTAATTCAATTGCGGTCAGTAGAGGTTGATATTACATGATGGTCACACTATCACTTTCAAATAATTCTTGTCAAAGTGTATCCCTTAGTAACTGATAAACATGCAATTTGGATCCACTTAATCACTATATTTGGAAAACAGCAACGCAATATATGATGAACTGTGTTCAAAAAGTGATTAACGACAGAGAAGAGTTGCTTTACAGAAATTTGGTCTAAATATAGCCAGTGGAAAGAGTAGTCTGTGAATAAACTTATGTATCCAAATCCTCTAGATCGGTATTATTCCAAGATATATTTGTTGTTTTCCTTGAGAAATTTGCAAGGTATTAGGTTCTATCACCAAACAAGTTATACTTGAAATGAAAAAACTTAAGCTCATGACAAGGAAAACAAAACAATAATTGGCCTTTTCATTATTTACGCATCATATGAAACTAGCCAAAATCACCCATGTGAGCATCTACTTGTTGGTTGCATTGGAAAACGAGTTCACCAAAAAAATGTATATTGTGTACGGATTAGATTAGGATAGAAAGACAATGAAAATAGCTCGGCCTTGTGAGCACCTTTTCATTTGTAGCTTGTTTGAAGAAAAAGTATGAAAAAACGAAATACCATTAAACAATAGAAAAAGAGGTAGTTTCTAAAGAAAGCAATGGTAAAGCCCCATGTTCCAAAAAGTAGTCCTTCGAACGAGCAAGTCTCGTCGCTACTAGTACTTCAATGTCTTGTTGACTATCCTAATAATCATGGCGAACATGTTTAAGTTGTTCTTTGATAAGTTAGTGAGTGCAAAAGATAGTCAACATTGTGTAAGATTGACTTATCACGAGTTTAGATTAGGGAGAGATTACGGATTACATACCTAAAACGAACCAAAGCAAGGATGAAAAACACATTGTACATCTTAAGCCATTTTCTAAATTTCCCTTTATAAAGAATATTTGTGTGGCTTGTCTTTTATCATAAGCCATGACAAATCGGATTGTGTCCAGTTTGATCATCTTTTAATTTTCACATTTTAGATTAGGGCAAAATCTTTCATCAGCGCTTAATCTTGACGATTGATCATAGGTAGAGTAATGAAGGGGTTCATCGGTTTAATCAAACTCCCGGGCGGATATAAGTGTAGAAATAGATAGGTTCATTTTCAAAAAGAAAAATATGCATTTTCAAAAATTTCTGGTTCAAATGCGCAAAAGGAAGAAAAAATGTTGGGAAAGATAGTAGGGTGAGTGAAAATATCGTTGATATTATGTCTTTTGTACTAGAAATAACATCAAAGAAGGGTGAAATTTTGCGCCAATAATTGCAGGCAACGTACGAAAGCCAAAGATCTAAGTTGGACACCTCTGACGAGGAGCGCCTCCCCAAATGGAGCCACTTGTTGGTCATCGGTGTTTTTCACTTGTTGGTAGATCCATAAATTTGAGTTTTCTAGAAGGCTGATCCATGTCAATTTGTCATCTAGAAAACCCTATTAAAAAAATTTTAGCACTCCTACTTTTGATCAGCCCATGTCGAGGTTAACCTCATTGTCTCTGTCTGTGCCTTAGCCCTCTTGAGTACGCTTATCAGCTCAAAAAGGACAATCCAAGTACGGCTGCAAAAACTGCTCTAATTGGGAAGTGGCGCTTTAAGGCATTACCCTTGGCAACCATCAAAAGACTAACCTCCATCGCTACAAACAAATATATGAGACCTCCCACTGCGCAAATGGTCAGTCAAAGCCCTAAGTCGTGCCACTTACACCTGGTCATTGCTAGACCAGGTCTCGAAGCTGATTATTAGATGTTTCTGGGTGTTTGTAGATTTTAAAATAATCTGTGTCATCTAGGAGAAAATTCTTGAATCACATTTGGAAAACATTTTGCTTCTCGTGTCAACATAGGCACAAGATACATACGCAGGGGTAAGGAGTTACTCATCCAAGACCTTGCGGCTTCCATTCGACATGAAATCACGGTAGAAAACTGCTTGTCCAAACGGACTGACCAATTTGTCATGGCCGAAACCTCCTTCGTCTGACGAGTTGGGCGCATCCTTCATCTGCAAACGAGCGATGGCAGTATTGACTTCAAAGTTGCAAACACTATAAGCACGGGTTTGTTTTATGAATACTTGATGGCTCTCGGTTCGGTAAGTGATGATCAAAACGGCGCTAAGATTTGAAATGTGCAAAATAAAAGAAAGCGAGTTTTACCGGTCTTGTGTCCTTGAAAAGAGATCATTTGAGATTTGATCATCATCATGGCGCATCGAAAGGACTCCTTTAATCGAAAGCTATCATAACAAATATCTCTTGAGCGGTGTTAATATGAATAGCTCAATCAGTCTTGAAAGCGAGAAAAATACTTCGATGAGACCTCTGTGTACTTTTATCTTTATTGAGTATGGGATAAAATCTATGGTTCCGGATAAACATAGAGACAAGGTAGGCAAGTAGTACACAACCCCGGATATAAGACATCTTGATATCGGTCAAAGCGCCGACGTAAGTCCGATTGTTGCAGGCTACACACCACCACAAAGACAAATGTAACCTTCGAGGATACGGCGAGGTTTGGTGATTTCGGAGGCTCCCATTAGAAAAAATGGCTAATAAAACCTTGGTGTTTGTAAATGTCTTCTTTACCTCATATGTCTCCTCCTTTTAAAGCCGAAGCTGGTTATGATCTAAGTTTAGCTCCTGAGACTGTGCCAAGCTAATCGAGCAGCATGTCTTTCTTAGCTGACTCCATTCATAAACGGTGCATTTTTTTTTTTTCAAGAATTCTCACAACGGTGATGCAAGCAATCTGGGTTTATGTCATCGAAGATACATCACCATTGAAACTATTGTTCATGATGTCCGAAGGTCATTTGACATGTTAGTTTTGGGAAGCTTGAAACAAATGCGAGTCTTCATCTCAAGAGCAGAAGATCATAATATGTTCTAAGCGAGACGAGTGTATTGGAAAAAAAACTCCTTTCTTAATCAATAGAAGATTGGTGAAGTACGAATAAATGCGAGGAAATTTTGACACCTACGATTGGAAAAGAGTTGATGAAGCAGTAGACGAAGTTGTCAAAACTGAAGTTGAGATAAGCCTGTCAACATCATTTCAAAAGACAAAGACGGGTATGACATTCAAGAATCGAATATAAAATGTTAGGGTAACATTTGGGTTTTATTTTCAACAAAGTGAAAATGAATCCTAAAGTTCTTAAGATGCGAAAGACCTTGACACTTTTCTCGAGTTACGGAACTCATTAGAAGCAAAGTAGGCATACCCTTGTCACAAGGTATAGCCTTACCTTATGAACAAAAATCAAAACACTATCATTTGGAAAGAAAGTAAAACGGTGTTCAGTTAGTTTGCGAGTTTCATTACCTTGATTCAAAAGAAACATGTAAACTATGATTTCATCCCAAATTGTGAAAACGAGATAGTCAAAACGTAGTAAAGAGGTCTTCGATCTCCATGTATCATGGTCGAGAAGGAAGCCAAGCATTTTTCAAAGGCCATCCCCACCGGTCAAAAAGAGCTCCAATATCTCATCTCGAAAGAAGCGTATCTGATTAGTAAGAATTGCATGGTTGTTGAATCATAATACCACCTGCGCGATGAAATTAGGGTTAAAGACGCAAGACGGATTTGGAACAAAGTGATTTCGACCAAAGATAAGTACAAAAGTGAAGATTTTTTAGTCCCCTCTGGGTTCAAGAAGAAAAACCTCCCTTCATTTTCGAGTATCATGGTTTAGAAAACGTGAAAAGGGTCGGTTGTCACGGGAGAATTGCACCGGGGGATTCATCATTTTTGACCGATGATAGAAGTTGAATTTTAATTGTAGAATTGACTCCAAATGAAAAAATTCAAGTTTTATGGAAAATATACTTCCATATATTTCCAATGAGCCATCTCGTACCAAATTCCGACAACGGTATCCAAAAGTGGCACATCCTTTATATTTTTGCCTTTTGACATTCACCATTTTTTACAGGTGATGGGATAATCGATTTTGAACACCAAATGGACACCAAATGAAACAACTCAAGAATATTTGGAAATTATACTTCTCTGCTTTCAGCAGGCCATCACCCAATTCTGACCTACAAGGAAATCCAAAAATCGCTTACAAACGGCCACTATGCATTACGCACCGGGATTCACAGTTTGACAGTGTTAGGAGAATGCATTTTTGAATAATCCAAATTGACTCCAGTAGGAAAAATTCAAGTTTTTCAGTCTCCTGATTTCCAACGAGCCATCTCGCATGGAATTCGACACCGAGAAGGCCTTCAATCGTGCCAAACTTGCGCGACGCGTTCGAATACGAGCGAAGTAGCCTCGAGGTGAGATTTCCAAACAATACCCAGCAATTAACGGCCTTTGTGTGGTAAATCTTGCATAAAACCTCCAAAAACTCATTCAAGGGTTTAATCATAAACAAGTTTTAATATTATTTTAAAGGTATTTGTCTCACCCCACCGTTCTTGCTAAATGGTGCTTAAAGCGAAGACCTTGATGCAAATGAATATGACAAGTATTTGTGTTAAAACGGAGATCAAGTGTTTTGATTTATAATACGAGTTCTGAATAATAGGATTCACCAACGGTAAGCATATTTCTCTTAGTGTTTCAAAACCTATGTTGCCCCCAAACGGTCAAACATTGGTAAGAAAGCAATGTAAATCGATTGGAGGTGTTTTTGTTAAGTTAGTGTGAGGAGCAGTGAAGTAAAGGGTAGTTTTCTATTTTGGGAGGGTTTATTGCTGTTAAAGTCCAACATTTCTCTATGACTACATCAAAGCAAAATAAACACATCACTTATTAAACAGAAAACCTTCATTGTGTAGAGACTTGTTGAAGTTGACAACCCATGCTTATCATTAAGATTATTTGTTGAATGGCATGCGGAAAGGAGAAACACGATATTTGGAAAGGTAAAACAATGACCTAATTTCATGAACAATGATCGGCTATAAATGTTACAGTTAAGAACATCTTTGTGGGGTAAAAAAGGGCAAATAACCACTTGTTGATTTATTTTGTTCTATCACTTGATTCGGTGGTAAAACCATTACATTTTGGAGGGTCTTGTCGGCATGTGACAACAACAAAGTATAAGAGGCAGTACTTTGGTTGAAAGAGTTTATTGTTGTTAGATACTCTGATCTTGCAAACTCGCACCAAAAAAAATAGCTACTGTCACCTTATCTATTGGAAGAGGTGACCTTTGTTGTATACACTTTGTTTGTTGTGTGTTCATTATAGTGTGTGGTTGTTTGGCTTACAAAGAGAGGAGGAAAAAATAAAGGTTTTTGAAAGGCAGAGACCCTAACACCAAAAACTCTCACATAACATTTCAAACCATTTTGTCTGTCAAGCAGTGATTGACAAATGAGATATAGTTTTTATTAAAGAACACATTTCAAGAACTCGTGATCGAGTTTTGGTTTTTTCATAAAACGCATCAAGTCAAGATTCCTCCCCAACGGTGATAGTAGGGTAGTGTATTTGATGAATGACAAAGGACCAAGCCAAGCGCACTTGAACAATCTTGGATAAGCACTATTTACGAGGCAAAAACACAATATTTGGAGAAGAAGCCCGGAAAGCATTTGCTCAAGCTCCTCAAGAATCATCATATGGTTCAGTATTCAATGCCCTTTTTGGCATTAAAGATGCCAAGGATGGATAATTTATTTAAAGAAAAAATCAAGACTTGTGGTATTTTATGTTGGCTAGTGGTGAAACTTACGAGAGGTTGAATTTGCATTTGGAATATCAATGGAGCTAACCCTACGTGATAGAACAAAGTTCTGACTCTGTCGACTATGTGTGATTGAATCTGACATCAAAAAGTTATTTTCTTATTTAAAGTGGGAGCTGAAATGACTTTGTTTTCTCAACACTTTGTCTTAGTGAAAGTGGTATATTTTGATGGATAAAGACCAAACAAGCTGTATCACATGAACAATATTAAAAAATAAGCCTTTGAAGCGAAGAAAAACGATGTTAGACAAAAATGAACGTTCCTATTTTTAAACACAAGTATCAAAAAATATGACATGAAATCCTTGTTAGAGGTCATTACGTATTGATAATAGAAGTCAATGATACTATCCATTAGAAAGACTTTAATAAAGGATTGTATATACTTTTATTGGCCTTGTATTTATTTTTAAATATACTTGTTAAATGTGAGCAAGGATAAAAGTGGTTTCAAAAGAAGCAGAATTTGTGTTTAAAGGTCATCTCGGTAGGTAAACGGAAAAATATTGCCCTCTTTGACCTTAAAACAAACTACGGTATTGTTCATTATAGATGTATGTCATGATCTATGTGAGGGAAAAACAAAGAAAGATCGGTGTCTTGATTGTGAGAAATGGTTGTTGTGGGTAGCTACGAGGTTGTTTTTGTTCACACCAAAACTCAAAGAACTAGTGACCTTACACCATCACGGTAACCGTTTGTTGTTTACCTTTTATGAATTTGTGTTTTGTCCTTAAGTCCTAACATTGAGTTACATACAAAAAGAAGAAAGGCAATGTTCGAGGCAGCCAGAAACGGAAGATGAGAGCGACAACATGGCAGTGTCTCCACAGAAGCTGACGGCGGGGAACAGTGCGGCGGCGGCAACTCGACATTTCGAAGACGGCGGCATAAGGATGATGATCCAAGGAGAGCTTGATTTGAAAAGAAGAAAGAAAGAAAATACCTTTAAACTTGGAGTTTGGGCCCAAGCACAAACATGTTACCAAAAACCCTTGAAGGTCCTTACACATGGTGTGACTCATTTTGACAATTTTTGGTTTTTTGGCATTTGGGTTTTTGGTCAGAAAAACTCATAGGTCGCCATTTCATTTTGAGGATTCGTCGAGAGGAGAATGGTGCCATCGGATGTAATTTCTTGGGCATATCAGCAATTTTAGAGCATTTTGGAGATCATTTTCCCCTTCAAAATAGCGAAAAGGCTACTTGTTGCACACTGCAGGTCTGTGTTGAGCTGTATTTTAAACTTTTTACACACGAGGTGCGGTTGGAGGACTTCCAGGCATCGGATTAGGTAATTTCAGTGCTGGTCGACACTCAGAGATTTCCAATGAGCTATCATGAGCCTCGTTTCAACATCGAGAAGGCTGCCAAATGTTTCCGGTAAGTCAGGGGACCTTTTCGATATAAATTTGAAGTATTTTGTAATTTTTAGACACTCAAAATTTGGTTTTTCCAAATGTGCGTTTAGCTATTTTTGGACATGAAAAATGATGTAAAGTCAATATAATTTCATTTAGCATTTTCTTAGATGTTTTATGAGATATTTTGTGCCTTGGGCTTTCTGCAAGCCTCAAGGACAAGTTTATATTTTTGATTAATAGGATGGAAGTTGAACCATGAGGTTTTCTCCATGAGCCTATTTATTCCTAGCTAAGTGTAGAAGCAAGGCTGGGTGGGAAAGCAATATATTGGTCATATGAGCTTTGAAATACTTTGTGTTATGCTTTTGGATTGCCTCTTGAATGTTCTTGGATGGATGATGAAGGATTGACAGTGGATTCATGACATGGTAGAATGGTATAGTGTTTCTTGCTTTGTTGTTGTCTTCTATTTTTTCATTCATGATACATGTTTCTTGCTTGCTATAGATCGGTAAGTTAAATTTGAGATATTATCATGGAGGCACCTCAAAATTCACGAATCTTCATAGCTTTTATGTTTTCTTCTTGGTAGTTGCATTAATTCTTAACTCTTTAACAACTTGAGATATTGTTGCTAGTTTCATTAATAGTTCTATGCATGTTGAGTAGGATATGGTGTACCTGTACCTATGTTGTCCATAGTTCCGGCCATGAAACTATCTCTTTAAATGATTAAGATTATGTTTGTTTGAACCAAGGAGGCCTAGTCTCGTCTGGCCCTTTCATGTAAATCTTGTTGTTCCAGTGCCCAATGACTTAAATCTTGTGTTTAGGTGTTCGGCATAGTGTTTTGAGTTTTTAGTCCATCTTATGTGTTTTCCCCAAAGTCTGATAGCCATTTCCCAAAGTTAGAGGAGTCTTATACTTCTATGCAATGAAATGTTTGTTTAATGTGTTGATTAGTTTATAGTTACATTTTGCATGATTAAGGAGTTTTCTTTATCTTTGTATCTATTGAACAGTGATGTGAAACTCTTTGTTTGTTCACAAACTTGATGTCCATTTACTCATTTTCCCTAAGATCCTTTCTGCAGAATCAAATCGGCCTTCAACAACCTTATATTGTCATCTAATAACCTACACGACACAGCCCATAGCCAGTTAATCTACATCTTATTATCTTTATATCTTTGATCGGTTTCATCCCTCACAGCTTAAAAGAGAAACCAAAACCAAAAAATATACTCCATAACTAGCCTAAAATGTAGTGTGATAAACAAACATAGATATCCCTTACACATATAGAGAGAGCCCTCTCTAAGTCCAGGAAGGCTAGGTCCTCGGGCTCCAAAGCTTGGTTTGATGTTACATCGTCATTTGGCTCACCAATCAGCCAAATCACTGGACCCTAACAGAGAGATCTCCACCATAGATCGTCCTAATCTTATGGTCCACATCCCTTATCGCACCAAAACCTCCATTGGACCTAGTCAGTTGCTCTGCCAGGGTTTTCCTCTGTTTTTCCGCTGCATTCACCACCTCCTCACTGCTCCTCTGCCCCACCTAAGCCTTTTGTAAGAAGTTTTAAACCCTCACGTAGGATTTCATAACGTGTTTATCGTGTGTATTGTAGGTTAGTGGCAAATAATTCATAAGGCTCCGTAAAGTCACATAGTGGTGACATAAGTTTTAGGGTGATGACCCTGTAACTTGATCAATGCATAAGGGAGACCAGCAGGGACAATGTCTACGTCTCGAACAGTGAGTCATGAACACTGTTTGAGCAATCAGACCCTCTAGCTCAGCAAAACCTGCCACCTATACACAGAAACTCAGAAATGGTAAATATCAAGTACCAAGTGGAAGAATCAAAGTTTTATGATTAAATGAACAATCAAGGGCATAACACGTTGAAGAAAAAATATACAGAAGACTAAAGGTGCCTTCGGGAACAACATGTATGAACAGTTTGAGCAGATCAACAAAGGAGCATAATCAAGCTTAAATAGTTTCAAGTACAGAGGGACAGAGCAGTTATTGGCACAGAACATTTGACTGACACATATAGCCTACATCCATACACAGAAAACATCCTAGCAATTACCACATCAAAGAAAAATACCACAAACTATTAGAGAAGTTATTTGGAAGTATGGGGGGCCTCAAAACCCATTCTTCCACTTAACTTACACTAGGAAAATGGTAGTATTGTTGCAAGCAGTGTTTTATCCTAAAGGAAATCCTGTATGGTGATCTTTATCATATCAAAATGGCCTCAACAAGCTACAAAGTCACTGAGTCTGTCTTGGATTTAATGTAATGTTTATGACATTGGAATGGAGCATTCGAATACCCCTCTCATATCTCTGATGATCATTTAAACCTCCTTTACCTACTTTTCCTCATTTTTCCTATAAAGACTCTTTGAAGTCTCGTTGTAAAAGGCTGGCATTTGGTGATTTCAAAAGTAATACATAGATTACTTCTTTGAAGAAGCATTGGTGTTCTGAAGGGGTGTGGAGGTCTCTGTTTTTTCTGTTGATGAAGGAGGTTGGACCATTGGATCCCTGAGCCTGGTTTTTGGTGAAGTAATCTCTTATTTTTAATGTTGTTTCTTGTCTATCACTTTGTTCCATTTTTCTTTGACTTACAGTAGGATAAAAAGTTTAGGCAGAGAAATGTATCTCAGAAGCACCTCTGACCTGTTTATCCTTCACTGTTTATATGTTTTCCACTACTGAACATGACAGGGTATTCTAATATCTCACTTGAATATTTAGTTTGTCTTATTTCAGAAAATGGTAAATTTAGTTGTGTTAAAGACTGTTTAGGCGTTCCCTCTTTCTTTCCACTGAATTTTGTATTTGAAATCTCCCTTTAATCATTAATGCTTGTAGTTTGACAGAGAGGCTTGTTTCAATCATACCCTCTATTCATTATTGTAATTATTGTGTTAAAGGTCCCTATAATTGTAGTCCTAGATGTCTAAGGCATTCCCTCCTCTTTGAATGAAATTGTATGTCTTTGTTGATTTATCTTTCAGCAGTGAACTTATAGGAGGAAATAGGACATTCCCTGAATCCTATAATTCATTAAGAAGGTTTTAGTCTGAATTTCTCCTTTATTTGATTGTTTATATTGATTAAGTCCAAAGCAGTGAGCTTACTAGAGGAAATAGGGCATTCCCTGAATCCTTTAAGTCATTATGAAAGGGTTTAGTTTGCTTTTCACTCTTAGTCCTTAATGTTCATCCAATTTCACCTATATTATTCAACAGATCCTTGACCGAGTTATATTTTCCCTCTGGTTTCCCTTCCTTCTCAATCAGAACTATTTGGACTTTAACATGACTCTATTGCCTAATGGCTTGTAGATTCCCATACTCTATCTATACTGCATGAAACATATTTGTTCAACCAAACAAAACAAACAAACCTGCACTTCATAACTAGCCTAAAATCAACCTCTAAACCATTCAAGACACATCCTTATAAACATATTCAGAGATCTTTATCTGAGACTAGGAGGGATAGATCCTAGAGCTCTAAATCTTGGTTTGCATGTTGCCTTGTCACTTGGCATGCCAATCTGCCAAATCACAGGACCATAACATAATGGTGATCATAGTGGGACCTATTGAGTTCATAGTTTCCTGAATACTTCTTAAAAAATCTTTAGGCCCTTAGCTTGACAAAGAATACCTTAAGGATAACATCTTGTTGACTTATCCCACCATTCACACCAACATAATGGCGATCACGGTGGGACCTTCTGAAAGAAGTACTAAACATACACATCTCTGAACATTCAGAAGTCCCTGTATTAAAATAACACCCTGTGGACTTATCCCATTACTCACACCAACATAATGGCGATCACGGTGGGACGTACTGAGTATATGATAGTCTAGCTAACTCTTGTGCACTCTTTAGTCCTATAAATCTCTAAGAAAATCAGTTAGTGGGCCACAAAGTAGACTCCGTTTGTTTGAACACCTTAGCTAAGTGTAAGATCATACATAGGACACTCTCATAACCATAAGAATGTAGAAAACCCAAAAATATTTCAGATTGGCTTCATAATAAGCATGGTGGTGGAACCATAAAACATTTTACCTTCAAAAAAAGCTAAAACTTCCACCTGGTGACTCCATTAGCCCCAGTAGGCCTATTACCCATCTAGGTCTCCAGATCTCTTTAGGACTGTGTTAACCAACCTTGAAGAAGTTTAGAAGCCTAGTCCCATATTAGATAAGACATTCTGTGAGGCAAAACTTTCAAACATTTCCTACAAACTTCAGCCTCCCTAAATTTTTGAAGAGAAGTCTGGCTTCACATAGGATAAACACTAGATCCCATCCAAACCCTAATCCTCCTACAATAGTTGACAATCTAGAAAGAATTCTATGGAAGACTTATAAAGCTGGAGAATTAGCTACTGATAGGAGCATCCCAAAAACAAAATATCTCCCTAAAAACCTCGTTGTCTTGGAGGATTTACACTTTGACTTACATCATACTAAGAACATTTTTAGAACCAGATCTCAAAATTATTTAAACCAAACTGCTCCTAAAACTACATGTTTGCAATAGAACTTTAGTAGAGAAGCTTCACCTTCTACTCCTCCTGATTCCCAGCTTCTTCACCACTTTAGCCTCTTTCATAACCAATCCTCTCAAAACCAGTTTGCTGGCCCAAGTATTTCTTCCACTCCAATCCATACCATCATTTTCCAACGTCACACTCCGTTTCAACCCACTTTCCCTCTTTTAAATCCACCTTTCTTTCCAGCCATGGCAGCATGGTATGCCCCGTTAGTGTTACCACAACCTATGGTTCCCTTACCAAATGACTATCAGTCTAAAATTCCCCATTTCACTGGAAAAGAATCTACCATAGCTCAAAAAAATGTAGATAGGATGGAAGATGCATTTGATTATATGGAAATAGAAGATGAGACCATAAAGATGAGAATATTTGCTCAAAGTTTAGGAGGAGAAGTAAAGAAGCGGTTTAAAGGCTTAGCTCCTAATAGCATACATGACCTTCCTTCATTACATCAAACATTCATAAACAAATGGGAAATTAAAAGAAACCCTCTCCAAATATTAACAGAGTATAATAGTCTTAAAAGAAATCAGGGAGAGAGTGTTCATGATTACTCCACTAGGTTTAACAGTATCTACAATGCTCTTCCACCTCACATTAAACTTCCCCAAGGCTTGGCCTTAGTAAAATATCTTGAAGGCTTTGATGTTGATATGGCCTATCAACTAATGGAGAGAGATTATTCAACTCTAGAAGACATGCAGAAGGGACCTGTGAGTGTAGAAGCAAACTTAATTGTGAAAAGAGCTAGGATGAGATTGGAGAAGAGGGTAAGTTATAAACATGATTCTGCACCCTCAACCTCATCCTCTGATACCAAAATTGACAACCTAGTGAAGGTAATGGAGAGAACGCTTGAAAAGATAAACTTGAATGATAGAGTGCCACCAAGAGAAAACCGAAACAACCTCCAAAATATAAATAGAAATAATAATTTTAGAAGGGAAAACAATCAAGATAGGAAAAGAGATAACGACCAACAAATTAGACCTCCTTTCCAACAAAACTACGTAGATCAAGAGGAAGAAAGGGAGATTGAAAGTTTGGAAGAAAACCATGTAAACTTGATTGGATCAGACAGTGGGGATGATGTTTTCCTCATTGAAGAAGAACAAGGTTTCTTCTCCTCAGAACCAAAGGAAGATACCTATGAGGAGTCTGAAGATTATAGATTTGGGTTTGAGAATGCAATCATGGAGGTACACAAACACTATGATCTAAGAAGCAAAGGGAACATAGATAATCCAAATGAAAAAAACACTAGCTCTCTTGTTAGGAAAAATATAGAAAATCAGCCTAATAAAATAGCAGAGAAAACCAAAATTTTGGCTAAAAAAACAAATTTAAACGAAGATAAAATCAGCCAGCCAAATGTTGTACAGAGTTGCCCTAGCACCTTAGCTAGTGGCCCTATTAAAACAACTCAGATTGATAGTCCTAATAAAACTCAGCAACCCAAAATTGTTGAAATAAACATAAGTGAGAAAACAGATGTAAATATGACAAAATCAATAGTTCCTTTCAGGCTTGAGGGAGATATTGTGAAGATTAAAATTAACATACCTCTGGCTGAATTAGTGACCCAGGAAGTGTACAGAAACCAGGTCCTAAAAGCTATGAATATACATGTTGATACTGCTACTTTGAACTTGACAGATGACAAGCCAGAGCTATTGTTTGGTCCTAGAATTGAAGGAAAATACCAAGAAGGGGTTGTGCCCCCCTTCTATGTCAGTCTAAACATACAAGACAAAATATTACACAATTCCATGCTAGATTCAGGAGCATCACACAACCTTATGTCCAAGGTATTAATGGAGAGCCTAGGCTTAGAGATTACTAGACCATATAAAGACTTGTACTCCTTTGATTCCAGAAGGGTCAAATGCTTGGGGTTAGTTAAAGATTTGTGTGTTAACTTGTCTCAAATTCCTACCAAGAATATTCTAATTGATGTGGTAGTAGCTGACATTCCCCCAAAATATGGCATGCTCTTGTCTAGATCATGGGGAGCTAAGATTCAGGGCACCCTTCAGATGGATATGTCTTATGCCACCATACCAGTGTTTGGTCAAACCAAAAGATTATATAGGGAAACCTTATGAAATATATGGTGAGCAGAAAAGACAAGCCTCACAACACTCCTGTTTATTCCACCCATTCAGATCTATATTCTTTCATTTTATATAATGAATATGAAGTCACCCAAACAAAGGACGAAAACAAGCAAGACATTAGTGCACCTAAGCATTTAGAACTGTTTTCCCCTCAACCTCTAGATACCTCAACACCCAACAGCCTTGAGCAAAAAAAAAAAAATGAGAATGAAATAGAAACACTTTAGAGAATGAGCTTTTATGGCTCATGTAGCAAAAATAGTGCAGGGGTTGGTGTGTGGATACACAACACAAACAAGGGACATACCTGCAAATTAGATTTTTCATGCACTAACAACATTGCATAATATGAAGCCCTTCTCCTTGGCCTACATATACCCAAAAACTTAAAGGCCAAAAGGATATCAGTCCACGGATACTCTGAGTTAATCATCAGACAAATAAAGGGGGAATATGAAACCAAAAACCCCAGACTCAAAGAATATAGAAACAATGTTTTAGATCTCCTGAAAACTTTCAAAAAATATGAGCTTATGTTCATACCAAGAGCCCAAAATCATCTGGGAAACAAACTTGCTTTTGCTGCTAGTAACTGCCATATACCACAAATCAATGAGAAGTTCATCATAAAGGTAAAAAACATACCAGTAGTGCCTGATAACGAAGATCATTAGCAGGTATTTGACAGTGACAAGCATATAGAGGATTCCTTGCAGTCAAAAAATGAGTTTTCCACAACATCTCCAAGTTTCAGCCATGAAAAAGAATGTTTAAATGGAGAACCAATTCCTGAAACAGAGTCCTCCTCTCCTATTTATATAAACCAGTTTGATCATCTTTTCAAAGAAAAATTATCTGATGATCCAAATCAAAAGGACCTCAAAGTTCTAGAATGTAAAGGTGATACCATACCCAAAGGCCTTGCTCCATTAGAACAACTCTTTGATTTCAACGATGTGGCTAAGGGACTGAAAGCAGAACCCATGGAAACTAATGTGGAAGAGCACAACATAGGAAACCCAACTGAGCCTAAAATTATTAAGTTATCTAGCACCCTTCTCGCCCACATCAAACAACAATACATAGCACTCTTCAAATTATAGATTTTTTTTCATGGGACTATAAAGATTTGAAATCATATGACACTAGCATCATTTAGCACAAGATTCCTCTTAAAAACTTTCAGACAGAAATTAAGGAGGATAAAACCTGTTTTATTGCCTGCAGTAGAAAAAGAAATTAGGAAGATGTATGATGCAGGGATCATTTTTCCTCTCAGATACTCAGACTGGGTTTCCAATCTAGTATCTGTCAGGAAGAAGACAGGGGAGATCAAGCTGTGTATTGACTTCAGAAACCTGAATAGAGCCTCCTTGAAAGATAACTACCCCTTGCCAAAAATGGACGAAATTCTTCAAAAAGTAGTAGGGTCAAAAATAATATCATTGTTGGATGGGTTCTCAGGTTACAATCAGGTTCTGGTCCTCCCAAGTGATCAACAAAAGACAACCTTTACTATACCTTAAGGGACATTCATGTATGTCAAAATGCCATTTGGTTGGATGAATGTAGGGGCCACTTTCCAGAGGGCCATGGACATAGCCTTCTCATAAGACATAGGCTATTCTATAATCATTTACCTTGATGACATTACCATTTTCTCCAAAACTGATGAAGAACATTTGGAACATTTAAGGAAGGTTTTCAAGAAATGCAGAAGGTTTGGCTTGTATTTAAATCCCAAAAAGACACTCTTTGGCCTCCAATAAGGAAAGCTTCTTGGTCATATAATCTCTGAAGAAGGGATCAAAATAGATCCTAAAAGAATTGATGGCATATTGAATATCAGCCACCCTAGAAACCTCAAAGTTATAGTATTTCATTGGAAAGATTAATTTTTTGAGGAGGTTCATCCCAAACCTTGCTGAGCTATTAAGAAAAATCACTAACATGCTCAGGAAAGAAGTAGGTGTTAAATGGATAATGAAAGCTAAACAATCATTTGAACTGGTAAAGCAAGCCTTACTCAAGCGCCAGTCCTTATCAGTCCTAATTTCACCAAATATTTCTATATCTTTTCCTTTGCATCTGAACATACAATAGCTGCAGTATTGTTGCAAAAGAATAAATTAGGGCAAGAAATACCTATATCCTTCTTCAATAAAGCCTTAAGAGATGCCCCACTCAAATATAATATCATGGAGAAGCAAGCCTTGGCACTGGTAAAAGAATTAAAGGACTTTAAGGTATACATTTTACATTCACATATCATTGCCTTTGTGCCACACACCGTAGTTAAAGATATTATAAGTGAGGACCCCGATGGTAAAAGGGGAAAATGGATTGCCACTATTCTAGAATATGAATTAGAAATCAGGCCTACTAAACTCGTCAAGGGACAAGGATTAGAAAAACTCATGGCTGAGTCTAATTTCAAAGCTCTAGATATGAATATGGTTGATGCCTTGGAAGAAATAGAAGAATTCTCAGCACCATTTACTGAAGAAACATTCATGAATTCTCCATGGTATGCTGACATCATTTATGTGTTGCTTTATTTAAATGCTCCTCCTTCTTTGTCAAAAACAAAAGCTATATTTGTCAAACAGAAGGCTTTAAATTATTGTATGATAGATGGAGTTTTATATTGGAAAAATGTTGTTGGGATACTACTAAAATGTTTACTTGAGGTTGATGTAGGAAAAATCATGCATGAAATGCATGAAGGAGAATGTGGAGGGCACTTAAATTGGAAGACCACGACAAACAAGATCCTTAGATCTGGTTACTATTGGCCCACCCTTTTTCTAGACACCCACAAACTAGTAATGTCCTGCCACAAGTGCCAAATTTTTTATGGCAAAAGAAAGCTCTTGCCCTTACCCTTGAAACTTATTGGTGTTGAAACACATTTTCAACAGTGGGGTTTGGACTTCATAGGGGAAATCCATCCATCCTCCTCACCCTAGCACAAATGGATCCTCACAGCCACTGATTATTTTACCAAATGGATAGAGGCCATACCCACTAGGAATGCTACTGACTCTATCATTATTAAATTCCTTGAAACCAACATATTGTCCAGATTTGGCTGTCCCAGAAAAATAATCACAGAGAATGCTACTTCCTATAAATCCAAGAGGATGGTTGATTTCTGCCATAAATATCAAATCACCTTGGACCATTCCACTGCCTATTATCCCCAAGGAAATGGACTTGCTGAATCCTCCAACAAGAGCCTGATCAAAATCATCAAAAATTTGTTGGAGCAGAGTCAGAAAGCATGGCATGGTAAGCTTATTCATGCCTTGTGGGCTGACAGGTTAACCATCGAAAATTCAATCAACATGTCCCCCTATCAGCTGGTATATGGCATGAATGTTGTTTTCCCAACATATTTAGGAGTTCCAGTCATGAAACTCCTTTAGGAAGTCCAAGCTGAAGAAAATGATATGCAGAGAAGGATCAATCAGACCATCCATTTGCAGCAGACCAGAGAGGAATTTTACCAGAGAACTCAAACAATCTAAGAAAACATCAAAGGGTTATTTGACAAAAGGACTAAAGAAAATGAATTCCAAGTTGGAAATGTGGTTCTCAAATGGGATTCAAAGAGGGAAGAGAAAGGAAAACATGGTAAGTTTGAAAATCTATGGAAAGGGCCCTACATTATTCATTCCATAAGAGGGCATAATGCATTCTTCCTGCAAGAACTAAATGGTGAAGAAGTGTTGGGAGGTCCTGTCAATGGCAGGATGCTCAAACACTATTTCTGTCAAGAGTCTTAGTTTCAGAGTTTTTAATCCATTTTACATACCGTTTGCATAAAGAAAAATGGAAAGAAAAATATAAAAAAAATAGAAAAAAAAAAGAGGGCAGAAATAAAACAAGAAAGGTATAGCCCCATACCAAAAGGAAAGGAAAATATGAAAGTGTGCAAGCTCAAATGCCACTACTTTAAAGAGAACTACTATCCAATCATACAACCTAATCATGATTGGGCAAATTTCAATTTACTGCTGATAGGATAGTGAAGAATATCTGCCAAATTGTTTAATCTTGGCTTATCAGTAGAACAGATTAGGATAGAAGAAAGAAAGGTTCAAACATGCTGAAAATATGAGCCTAGAATCATAAGAAAATATGGATCTAATTCTCTCAAAACTTGAGCCAAAGAGAAGAAGAGAACTAGTTCTAAAATGCTCAAAACTTGAACCAGCCAAGAAGGGGAAAATAGCTCTAACAAGATCAAAACCAGAGCTAAAATAAAGAAGAAAGGTGACTCTAAAAAAAAACTCAAAGTCTGAGTCACAATAAGGAGGAACGTTTTTGAATTTCAGATCTTTAGCCTTCAAAATTTTGTTTTTGAATCTCTGCAAGTTTCAGTTCATGTGCAACTTGTATTTATGCCATGGACCCACAGCAAATCAGATAGTCTAATCCTGGTTTGGCTGTGTTTTCAATTTCTGTTTTAGAATATAGAGAATGGAAAACTGTCAGATTGTTTAATCCTGATAGATATTAGATTAGGTAGAGAATTAAAAGTCCAACTATTTAATCTGGACTCTTGGAAGAAATAAGGGTAGCATTAGATAGGTTTATTTTTCCGTTTTCAAAATAATATGTAAAGAGATGCCAGTCCAAGTGCACTCAAAGGAAGAAAATGTTAGGACAAGTAGTTTGGGGTATGTAGAGATGTTGTTTCAAAGAAGTTTCATGTTGTAGGTCACTAAAGGAACTACCAAATTGCAAAAAGTACCAACAAGAAAGCAAAGAAAATTTTCCCAATGGATGAGGCACTGGACTATTGAAAGCCAGAGATTACTGAGGTTCTGGACACCTAAAGGGCAAGTTATCCTCCCCAAGTGGAGCCACTGTTAGCCACCTATAAATTCTGATATACCAAATGGTGGCTAAATTTGTTTTCAAGCCTTGAAGAGATATATTTCCTTTGAAAATCTATCATCCTTGAAGTCATATGTTTTTCCTGTCCTGGAGGTTCATTTTCACTATTGTTTCCATTTTAAACTCTGCTATCTACACGGAAAAACTTCTTCCAAGGCCTAAATTTCCATCTATCCATCGCCCCCATTTAACCCCAAAGGCCTCAAGACCCCTTCAAGCCTTGTGAAATACCTTTATGAGGTTTAAAACCCCGTCTTTACCCTTATCGGAACCTCCAAATTCCTCAAAAAATCATTTAAAATCCTTGAAAATCTTCATTTTCCATTTAAGCCTTAAGCCCCTTTCGGCTTAGCTCTTAGCCCCTTTCTCCGCGTATGGCCTAGCGCCCAGGACTAGGCAGTAAGCCCCATCTCTCATCGCAATCGAAGTTTCTTTCCCTAGCCGTTTCTTTACTTTTCCAAAATTCTGATGCAATAAGTGCCTTTTCTTCTGCCTTCGGTCCTTCCACTTTCCACAGAACCACGTCTTTGCCTTATGATTGGCCCCCGCCATCGCAATCGCAAAACACTGATTCCCTTTGTTCTTTTCCCTTTCTCCTCTGATTCTCTGATCTAATCTCGACCGTTGAATCCACAAGAACTGACAACCGAGATTCAATCGCGCTCTGCTCATAAGCCCTTCACCATCGCGCCCACTGATTAATCCTGACCGTTGATCTCTCTTCCGATCCAATGTCCAGCATCCCATCGCATCACACCATGACCTTTTTCCCTGAACACTCGCTTCCGCTGATGTGATGAGTCCATTTCAATCTCTACCATCCATTCCCCTCATCTAGCGGCTCGCATTGACCTCAGAAATGGACCCTGCCGCCTTTCGTCCGTGCATCTAGCCTTATATCGCGCTTCTCCTGTACCGTCTAATTTGACACCCCAAATCTAACGGTCGCTATCCAAAATCACAAAATACTTACACCCGAGGTTTAACACTCCAAAATTTTTCAAAATGGGCAGTTTTAAAGATCCACGTGTCGGCCAATGTATGGAATCGCATTCCATTCACTCAAAACTTCCTCGCCCCATTTTGTTATGCGAAAACCATTCGTGATTTTCCGCCATACCGCTACCCTCTGCAACATCGCTCCCAATTTAATCCTAGCCATCAATCTCTGAGATCGTATAGTCCATGATATATCGCAAACTCATTCATTTTCTCTCCATCTATCTCTCTAGAAATGCTCACTAAGAGATCTCCACCATAGATCATCCTGATCTAACGGTCCACGTCCCTTATCACACTAAAACCTCCATTGGACCTGGTCAGTTGCTCTGCCAAGGTTTTCCTTGATTTTTCCACTGCATTCACCACCTCCTCACTGATCCTCCACCTCGCCTAAGCCTTCTGTAAGCAATTTTAAAGCCCCGCGTAGGATTTCATAACATGTTTATTGTGTGTAATGCAGGTTAGTGGTGAATAATTCATAAGGCTCCCCACAGTCACATAGTGGTGACACAAGTTTCAGGGTGACGACCCTGTAACTTGATCAATGAAAAAGGGAGACCAGCAGGGACAATTTCTACGTCTCGAACGGTGAGTCATGAACAATGTTTGAGAAATCAGACCCTCCAGCTCAGCAAAACCCTCCACCTATACACAGAAACTTAGAAATGGTAAAGATCAAGTACCAAGTGGCAGAAAAAAAGTTTGAAGATTAAATGAACAATCAAGGGCATAGCACGTTGAAGAACAAATATACAGAATACTAAAGGTACCTTCGGGAATAGCAGGTATGAAAAGTTTGAGCAGATCAACAAAGAAGGAGCACAATCAGGCTTAAATATTTTCAAGTACAGAGGGATAGAGTAGTTATTGGCGCAGAACATTTGACTGACACATACAACCTACCTCCATTCACAGAAAACATCCCAAAAGTTACCACATAAAACAAAAATACCACAAACTATCAGAGCAGTTATTTGGAAGTATGGGGGCCTCAAAACCCATGCTTGCACTTAACTTACACTAGGAAAATGACAGTACTGATGCAGGAAGTGTTTTCTCCTAAAGGACATCCTGTAGGGTGATCTCTGTCATATCAAAATGGCGTCAACAAGCTACGAAGTCACTGAGTCTGTCTGGGATTTAATGTAATGTTTATGACATTGGAATGGAGCATTCGAATACCCCTCTCCTATCTCTGATGATCATTTAAACCTTCTTTTCCTACTTTTCCTCATTTTTCCTATAAATACTCTTTGAAGTCTCATTGTAAAAGGTTGGAATTTGGTGATTTCAAAAGTAATACATAGATTGTTGCTTTGAAGAAGCATTGGTCTTCTGAAGGAGTGTGGAGGTCTCTATTTTTTCTGTTGATGAAGGAGGCTAGACCATTGGATCCCTGAGCTTGGTTTTTGGTGAAGTAATCTCTTATTGTTAATGTTGTTTCCCATCTATCACTTTGTTCCATTTTGCTTTGACTTACAGAAGGATAAAAAGTTTAGGCAGAGAAATGTATCTCAGAAGCACCTCTAACCTGTTTATCCTTCACTGTTTATACTTTTTCCACTACTGAACATGATAGGGTAGTCTAATAGCTCACTTGAATATTTAGTTTTTTTTTTTTTTTTTTCGGAAAAGGGTAAATTCAGTTGTGTTAAAGACTGTTTAGGCGTTCCCTCTTTCTTGCCACTGAATTTTGTATCTGAAATCTCCCTTTAATCATTGATGCTTGAAGTTTGACAGAGAGGCTTGTTTCAATCATACCCTTTGTTCATTATTGTAATTATTGTGTTAAAGGTCCCTATAATTGGAGTCCTAGAAGTCTAAGGCATTCCCTCCTCTTTGAATGAAATTGTATGTCTTTGTTGATTTAGTTTTCAGCAATGAACTTATAGGAGGAAATAGGGCGTTACCCGAATCCTATAATTCATTAAGAAGGTTCTAGTCTGCATTTCTCCTTTCTTTGAGTGTTTATATTGATTAAGTCCAAATTAATGAGCTTACCGGAGGAAATAGGTTGTTCCCCGAATCCTTTAATTCATTGTGAAAGGGTTTAGTTTGTTTTTCACTCTTAGTCCTTGATGTTCATCCCATTTCACCTATATTATTCAACAGCTCCTTGACCGAGTTAGATTTTCCTTCTGGTTTCCCTTCCTTCTCAATCAGAACTATTTGGACTTTCACATGACTCCATTGCCCAATGGCTTGTAGATTCCCCATGCTCTATCTATACTGCATGAAACATTCAACCAAACAAAACAAACAAACTTGCACTTCATAACTAGCCTAAAATCAACTTCTAAACCATTCAAGACACGTCCTTATAAACATATTCAGAGATCCATCTCTGAGACTAGGGGGGCTAGATCCTAGAGCTCTAAAGCTTGGTTTGCATGTTGCCTTGTCACTTGGCATGCCAATCTGCCAAATCACAAGACCACAACATAGTGGAGAGAAGGGCCTTTGGATACTGCATGGTAATGGTATGGTAGAAGGTATGTATAATTTCTCTCTTGATTTCGATTTCTGTGAACATTGTGTATATGGGAAGCAGAATCGGGTGAATTTTCCTTCTGGTGCTAAGAGGGCGAACAAGATATTATAGCTTGTGCACAGTAATGTGTTTGTTCCTGTGTCAATTCCATAACTGGGAAATTCTATGTACTATGTTTCATTCATATATGACTTCTCAAGGAATATATGGATATATTTCTTGAGGAAGAGATCTAAAGTCTTTCACAGATTTAAGGAATTTAAGGCTCTGGTGGAAAACCAGACAAAGAAGAAGATAAATTTGTTGAGGACAGATAATGGTGGACAGTTTTGTAGGATGTAATTTGAAGAGTTCTGTAAGAAGTGTGGTATAGCATGGTAGAAGACTACTCCATACAAACCTCAAGAAAACAAACTTGTTGCAGAAAAAATTAAGAGAACGTTGATAGAAAAGGAAAGAAGCATGTTTAGTGGTACCGAGTTATGACATGAATTCTGGGCAGAGGCAGTGTACACCGCATGTTACATGGTTAACATATCACCTTCATCAGCGTTGGAGGATAAGACTCCACATGAGGTATGGACTGGTACGAATCCCTCTCTTTCACATATGATGGTATTTGGATTTGATGCATATGTACATGTTCCAAAGGAGAAAATGACCAAGTTGGATAATAAATATGAAAGGTGCATCTTTATTGGGTATAAGGATGGTTTAAAAGGTTACAAGCTTTGGAAACAACAACGTAAACTTTGAAACGGGAACGGAAACGAGTACCCAATATTTTTTGGTAGCAAAAAATCATCTGATTTTGAAAAGTAATAATTCAGAATACTCTTAATTTTTTTTAGCATGTCTTTGATACATTAAATTTTCTTATGTCTCAAGTATAAACATTATTTTTAAAATGTTATTCATTTTTATGTTGATTTTGAAAAGTGTTGATACTAGCATCATCCATTTTTTTAGAAGACTTATTTTTTAATTTAATTTTTCTAATGTATTAAATGCTAATAATTATTTTCTAAATTTAACAATTTTTTAAGTACTCGTCTTATTCCTCTTCACTTACATATTTTTTTTAAGTGCTTTCAGGTTTTTGTTCTTTTTTCTTTTCATTTTTTTTGTAGTGAGATATTTGATTTTTTGCAGTGTTAAAAAAATAGTCAAAATTTCAAAGTTTCTATCTTCCATCTAATTATATATTATTAAATAATATTTCATTCCCCATGAAATACTTTTTTTTTGTGAATTCCGCAGGACCTGTCTTTTCTATTATAAAGAGCAAGTTGCTTAAATAATACAGCAAAAGAATGTTCCTCAACCAGCCCAAAGGGAAACTAGGTCTGTTGGACATCTTAAACAGTTAAAGGCCAGCCAAAAACGATACTGTTTCAATCTAGCTGTAGCAGTAAGAGTATTTCATTGCCCATGAAATACTTGTCACTAAAAAAAAATAATTTTTAACAATTTACATAAAAATACACATTTTGAATATAAGTATAACTGAAAAAATACACATTTTGAGTCTTTTTGCTAAAAGTGACATGTCAAATAAACCATTTTTATGGGAAAAAATAAACCGAAAAAGGTATAAAAATTATCAATTTCTATGAATTTTATGTCAAATATTAATAATAATAACATTTTTTTCTAAAAATGAAATGATTCACATGAAAAATGAAGTGAAAATCAAATAATTTTATTCAAAAACAAAATAAAAAACAAAACAAAAAATAAAATAAATAAAATAACAATCGGGTTGCCCAAGGGCGGCCACCATGGGCTGGCGGAGCTTGGCGGCCATCCTTGAGCCACCCAGCAGGGCAGCCCAGAGCCGATTCTGAGAATTATCTCTGGCCAACCCCACCAAGTGGCCTGAGGGGTGGTTATTGTGGGCTGGCAGAGCTTCGAATTCTTCAACGGCCCACGCCACCCACTCCTTGAGCCACCTGAAGGAGTTGGTCAGAGCCAATTTTAAGAATAGGCTCTAGCGCCAGCTCCACCGACCCATACCTACCACCCCTCGGGCCACCAGGCGGGGGTGGTCAGAGCCGACTCCGGGAATCGCCTTCGACCCGCCCTTTCAGGTGGCTTGAGGGGTAGCCGACATGGGCTACTGGAGCTGGCCGAGCTCCGCTGACCCATGCCAGCTCAGGCCACCTGGCGGAGGTGGCCAGAGTCAATTCTCAGAATTAACTCTATCCAGCCTTGTCAGGTGGCCTAAGGGGTGGTCGTAGTAGGCCGACCGAGATGGCCAAGCTCCGCCGGCCCAAGGCTGGCACCCATCAGGCCAGGTGACGGGGCTGATAGCCAATTCTCAAAATCGAATTGAACCCACTCAGTGCCCCCCCATCTGATTCTGAGAATCGGCTTTCAGCCTCTTGGGCCCCTAGGTGGGCTCAACTCGATTCCAAGAATCCGGTTGAGCTCGGCCAAAGGCTTGAGTGCCACAATTTGTTTTTTTATATATTTGTTATTAAATTTTCTAAAATTTTAATTTATTTTTATGTTTTATTTTTATTTTTTTTAATGTTTTATCAAGTTATTTTAATTTTAATTATATTTGTGTTCATTTTTTTTATTTTTTGTGTTTTTTTAGTTATTTTAATTGTGATTATTTTTTAATTTGTTTTAGTCTTTTTTTTATGTTTTTTTTGTTAGATAATTTAATTTTTTTAATTATAATTTTTTCAAGGTTTTATTTTTATTTTTAATTTTTTCTCATTTATTTAAATATTTCTTATTTTTAGTTGTATAATAATTTTTATTTTTCTACTATGTTTATTTTTTAAAAAAATATTTTTAAATGTAATATTTATTTTGCTTATTTTTTTAATTATCTAATAAAGTATTATTTAATTTTTTTGTTTCTTTCATTAATTTTGATTCTTTAATTATAGTTTTTATTGTTTAATTATATATATATATATATATATATATATATATATATATATATATATATATATTATCTTTATCTTTATCTTTATCTTTATCTTTATAGGCTATTTTGTTTTTTTTTCTATTTTTATTTTTGGTTCTTTTTGGATTTTTTATATATTTTAATATATTTGATTTCTTTTTTTCCTTTTTATAATTTTATATTTTTTTGTAATATGTATTTTCATTTACTTATTATTTTTTTAACTTTTTTTTTTCATTTTTTTCGTTTTAACTCTTGTTTTTATTTGTGATTTTTTTTTTCATTGTTCTTTTGAAATTTTAAGTTTTTTTGGAGTGATGATATTTTATCTTTTACATGGTATTTCAAAATTTTGAAAATTTATCCTTAAAAAAAATGTGATTCCAACATCTTCACTTTTCGTTTTAAGGGTGGTTTCGGCACACAAAAATTGGTTTTCACTGCCATTTTTTAAACATGTTGATAATTTACCTTTAAAAAATGTTATTCTACCATCACCACATTTCATTTACGTGTTGTTTTTTCATGTTTTTTGGGGTTTTTTGGCTAGAGTTCTTTTGAGTTTATAGTTTTTGTTTCATAGTTTAGGTTGTTAACCCAGAAACAAGGAAGGTTGTGTACAGTCGAGATGTGGTGTTCAAAGAGGTGGAAGATGTTGCTAGACATGAATTCCTACTAAAGGAACTCGAGAAGATAGAGTTTGAGCTAGAGGAGGATGAATAAGACTCTACAACAAAACAAGATTCAGAAGAGTAAAAGCCACAAACTCTAGCTATGAGAAGATCAGTTCGGGAAATAATGCAACTAGAAAGGTATAGTCCATTTGTTCTCTGTTCAAATTTTGCTTTAACTATCACTAATTATGATCCTAGAACTATTAGGGAGGGAGTGGATTCAGAGGATGGAAAACTTTGGAAGGAGGCCATGGTTAATGAAATAGCATCCTTGCACAAAAATGAGGCATGGGATCTAGTGGAGTTGTCGACTGGAATGAAGCCCATATGGAGAAAATGGATGTTTAAGAAGAATATGAATGCAGAAGGAAAGGTGGTTAAATACAAAGCTTGGTTGGTAGGAAAAGGTTATTCCCAAGTGTCGGAAATTGGTTTTGGTGATATTTTTTCTCATGTTTCCAAGGTTACGTCTACTAGATTACTTTTATTTGTTGCTATTATTTTGAGGTAGAATAGATGGACGTGAAGACAAAATTTCTTCATGGGGATCTGGAAGAGGAGATCTACATGAAGCAACATGAAGGATTTCTGGTGAAGGGTAAGAAATAACTTGTATGCAGGTTTAAAAAGTCTCTGTATGGGTTAAAACAATCACCAAGGATGTGGTATCACAAATTTGATACCTATATACAGGGACATGGCTTCACCAGAAGAAAAGAGGATCAATGTGTATATTTTATATTAATTGGTGGTTGTGTTATTTATTTGGTCTTGTATGTGGATGATATGTTGTTGGTTGGAAACGACACATAAATTATCTAGGATTTGAAGACCCAATTGTTCTCCAAATTCGACATGAAGGATCTTGGTGCTATAAACTATATTTTGGGCATGGAAATTAAGAGAGATCATGCAAAGAGGAAGCTCTGGTTAAGCCATAGAAAGTATGTCGAGAAAATATTACAGAGGTTCAATATGCAAGATAGTAAACCAGTGAAGGTTCTTATTCGTGTAGGTGTAAATATGTCTGTTGAATAGTGTCCCAAGACACAAGAGGAAGAAGAGGATATGTCCCATGTTCCATATGAAAGTGTAGTGGGTAGCTTTATGTATGCAATGGTCTGTACTAGACCAGACATTGCACATGTAGTGGGAGTATTGAGCAGGTTTATGTCAAAACCAGGGAATGAGCATTGGACAACAATGAAGCAGGTTTTTAGATATTTTCATGGCACTAGTGACTATGGTTTGTGCTACCATAGAAGACAAGGATTGGACAGAGTTTTGGACATTTGTGGTTTCTTTTATGTAGACTGGGTTGGAGATCTGGATCAAATAAGATCTACAAGTGGGTATGTGCTTAGCCTATTTGGAGGTGCAATCAGTTGGATGAGTAAAAGACAGTATGTAGTGGTTATTTCACCTACAGAGGTAGAATACATGGCAACCACTCATGCAAGCAAGGAAGCAGTTTGGTTGCAAAGACATTGTTCAAGTATGGGGTTGGTGCAGTGAGCTATAAGGATAGACTTTGATAGAAAAAGTGTAATTGTATTGGCTAAGAACCCTGCTTATCATTAAAATACAAAGCACATTGATGTTCAGTATCACTTTGTGAGAAATATGGTTGAGGAAAAAAAGTTGATGTTGGTAAAGGTGGACACTTTGAAGAATGTTGTAGATGCATTGACGAAGTCTGTGAGCACTGAGAAGTTATCTTGGGGTAGCGAAACAATGAGAATTACAAGTCTAGACCAATGGCTAATCTTTCATGTGGCCCCTTGTGCAAAGAAAACAACAAGTGCGAGAATGTTGGGTTTGTGTTATATTCTTTCCATGACTAGAACTAGGCGTGGAGCAGGGGGTAAGAGGGGGGCGGTAGCCCCCCTTTGCTTGCACCAAGAATAGCAGGGAGGTCACAGGGGGGTGGTAACACCCCCTCTCCAGGGGTTAGCAAGGGGTGGGTAGCCCCCTGCATGGGGTCCAGGGCAACGACTCGAGAAAAAATTTTTGGACCCTATTTTAGGTGGGTGGACCCACCTATGGTTTTGTGCACGGGTTTGCACATGGTTTGGGGCATGCTGGTTTTCTGCCCCTGGTATTTTGTAGATCTGGTCAAGGGAACTACGATTATGTTCTAATTCATGTTTAATGGGTTGGTGTTTATGAATTCTTCGACATATATATATATATATATATATATATATATATATATATATATATATATATATATATATATATATATATATATATATATATGTATATATATTTGTGTGTGTGTTGTTACATTAAAAGGAATATAATGAAAAATCAAGTTGGTAGTCTTGATTTGGGATCTAAGGGAAAAATATATGTATATGTTTTATGTTTTATGCTCTCACTATTGTTTATTTTCTATTTTTTAAGAATTTGTTTGCAAATAATTTATGTACAAGGATAAAACATCAAATTTTAATGAAGCATATCAAGTCTTTTGGTAGATGAAGTGGAAGGGAATTGCTCCTGATGTTTCTCACTTCAATTTTTGTATCTATTTTCTTGGAAGAGTAGGAAAATTTAGAGAAGCAAAGGAAATTTCTGAAGAGATGAGACAAGTTAGCCTTTCTCCTGATACAATTACATATAACATGATGATAATATGGTATTTAAAATCAGGGAAGGTTGATAAGGCCATTGAGCTTCTCTTTCAGATGATGAAAACAGAGTGTGATCCAAATGAAATTCCATTTAATAGTTTGTTGAGTATTATTTATAAAGCATGTAGAGTAGATGAAGCATGGAAATTGTTTAAAAAAATGCAACACATTCATATATCTCCTACCACTGCGACATACAATATTTTAATAAATGGGCTTGGTAAAGATGGTAAGATCAAGGAAATGATAGAGTTATTTACATAAATGTGGGTAAGAAGATGCCCTCCAAATGTTATTACATGAAATTCAATCCTAGATGGCCTCTACAAGAATGATGAAGTAGATCTAGCTTGCACGATGATGAAAATAATGGAATAAATTGGGTGCAAGCCTGATGATTTTACTTACAGTATATTAATTGATGGTCCCGTTAAAGGATATAAGATAGATGATGCTTTCTAGTTATTTAATTGGATGAAGGACGAGCTGTCTCCAGAACTTATCAGCTTGGGTAGTCTCCTACCTGGGCTAGCGAAATTTGGAATGCTATATTATGGTTTGGAATTGTATATGGATTTATATCAAGCGAGGGGATTAGTTCCTGATGATAACATGTGTGCAGCTCTAATTGATGGCATGGAAAACCCTAGCAGGGCGGATGAGGCAATATTTCTTTATGAACAGATGATGAAAAAAGGTGTCGGTTGGTATGTTTATGTGGTATGTTCTCTTATCAATTATTTATGTAAGGCATCGAGAGTGTTTGATGCCCACAAATGTTTTGAGGAATCAATACTGATAGTCATTAGTATTTTTCACCTATTGATGATGACTAGTTTTCAAAGCCAAGTTTTCTAGCAGTTGATCTCCAATTTGTCAAATTTGTCAGCTGGAAAACACCCCTAGAAAGTTTGCCCTCCTACCTTTTCAATCAGCCCATGATGAGAAAAAACCTAATAGTCAAGCCCTATCTAGTCTCAGTCATACAAAATTGTCCATCAGCTCCAAAGAGAATACTCCAAATCTGTCAAAAAAGTCTCCCCTAAGTTAGGTAGTGGCGCTTTAGGAATTCCTCCCTTGGCAAACTATCCTAAAGCCAAAAGAACCTCTGTCTAATATCAACCAGTCATAGATAACCTTCATATTATGCAAATAAATCTTGATACACCCTTAAGTCGTGCCACTAACAAACCTTGATGTCTTAGCAGTTCATATGCCACAATTCAAACTGATATTAGGTGGATTTACATTGTTTCAATGTCTTTTTCAAAAGAAAAGGTGTACCAGTTTTCCAGAAGACATTATTAAACTTAACATGAGAAGACATCTGCTTCTCATGTGGTTTTGAGCCTGGGATGCAAGTACTGGATAGAGAGGTATTTCAATGAGCTCCTGAAAACACAGTCAAAAGGTTAGTAACTTATGACTAACAAGTAATACTCTGTAGATACTGGTTAGGTTGCTTCTGATGTCTGAAGATGCATAAAGGTATTTTAACAACAGGATTACATATCTCAGAAAACTTCCCCTCATGGCATATTGTCAATTTGTCACTTTTATTTGCTTAACTGTGAATAGGCACTACAAGGAAATATGACATAGTTTGAAAAAGGAATGAAATAGCATCACTATGTAAAACCTCCTCCAAACATGAGCAGAGGGTTGGATGACTGTGTAAAACCTCCTCCAAACATGAGCAGAGGGTTGGGTCACTTGTTGTAAACCTCCTTCATTTAACAAGAAGAGGGTTTGGCAATGTGATAAAGGCCTCCTTCATTTAACAAGCAGAGGGCCAGGAACAAAATTATTGCCTCATTTAAAGGGCACAAAGCTAACAATGCTGCAAATTGCCTAAAAAATTGTTTTAACATCTTTTTCTGCAATAGATGAAACCACTAACACAGCAGTGGTGTTTCAAGGATTGATTATATGTTTCGATGTCTGAAAGGCAGATTTTGAGTGCAGTGAGAAACGATTGAAGGCTTATGAATAGAAAAATGTTGTTAAGTAGATGGCCAAGCAGTGATATTATGATAATAAAAGAGGTTTGGTTTTTCTTCTATCAGAGATCTCTTTCAAAGGTAATCTGAAGCTAAAGTGAACAAAGCCCGGACAGGTTCATCAATGTGAAGAAAGGGATATGACACCATGGTTCAAATTCAAGAAAATATTCAAAGAATAAATCCATATCACTATCACAGTCAAAGGCCTCTTTATGGACATGTGAAAAAAGCCTTGTTGTTCCATATGATTACATTAAGGGTCTCTAAAGGCCTTTTTTCTTGATGAACAGATATAGGTAAAGCCATGGGTGAATACAAATAAGGTTTGTCATCCATAGTCAAAAGAAAATCTCAAAAGGGCACCAGACAGTTTTGGTCAACTCCACTATGGACATAATCATCAATAAACACCAATAGAGTCGAGTTGTCAAAGTAAGTCCTATAACTATGGTTCATCTCCTTCCAAGATATAGCAAAGGAGGCATCAAAAGTCTCGGATATGACTCTTAAGTAGTGCTTCTCTAAAGGTCAGAAATGAACAAGGTGACAGGGGTACTTTTCTTAATGAAGAAACAGTGAAAGGTCAGTGGAGAAGTTTTCCATAGCATTTAAAATCGAAAGATGAGTCTTTGCAATGTTTTGAAGAGTGATAAAATAATAAAGGATAAGAGAATTTGTTTAAAAAACTCAAAGAAGCCTTTTTCAAACTACAAACCCTCACAAGTGAGTTCAAAAGATTTTTTTACTTTTTCAACTTTAAAAGGGTGGGGAGACCGTTGCAAAGCCCATTTTTCAAATTCAAAACGCAACAGGCACTCCCCTGGCTACTCAATGAACAGAAACAAGACTTCGAGCAAATTTCAAGTTTTTTCAGGATTTCAAGACTGCGCAGCACGCGGCGCGACTGGGAGAGAAAATACACAGCATTAACGTTGTTTCGCGGCGTGCCTATAGTGCTAGTCACCAACTGCCCGAAGGCCGACCCGACACCACTCACTACGTGGCGTTTTTTCCTGTGAATCAGCAAAGAGTATTCAAAACAGAATGCCTCCCAGGCAAGATAGTAGGAGTGGCCTTCATAGGAGGTTTCAGCATGTTTCAACTGAAGAGGTAAATTCTCATCCATCAGTCCTGTTAAAATTTCATGAGGTTGGATGTATAGAGTTTTGTTAAAGGGTGCAGGAGGTGAAAATCTATTCCCCTTTGACACATCTTTGTGCTTTGAGATTTCAAGGGAAACACTTTCAGCTAGCAGGCTTGGATTTCAAGTTTTCTCCTAGATCCATTTCCAAGGCCACCAAAACCCCTTATGTCGGAGAGAAGTAGTTTAAACAGATCCACCTAGACTCAGAACAATACAAACCCTTTCTGAAGCCTGAGCATAGAGATACATGTCCATCCATCTTTCCCTTCTCATATCTTTTGACTAGTTATGCCCCCCCCATGAAGATAATCATGAAATACTTCACTTGCGAAGGAATATTCTCCCGAGTCTATGCTTACCATGTTCGATTTCTCATGCATTTCACAAGAGCCAAATTGTTAAATCTTTCTTTCTTCCTCCATAGAAGTATTGAAAAAATGGCCTCCACTGTTTAGAAAAGACCTCCTTCTCAGCAGACAACCTGCCGCTTCCATCATTCCCTCATCAAGGTTATCATTTTTCATCAGCTTGAGGAGAAGGAAATATCTTGGGATACTTTCATTGCACATCCATATTTCGCCACTGTTCCTTCATTCCATATATCTCCTTCACCTTCCACTCACCACCCTTCACCTTATTCAAGCAAGCCCATTCCCAAGAAGCTTAAATTTCCCATTGAACAAGAAGAAGAGCATGATGAGGAGGAAGAGCCTGATGAGGAAGGGCAACATGATGAAGAGGAGGAACATCATGATGAAGAAGGGTAGCAAGGGGAAGAAGAGCATAGTGAAGAAGAGCATGATGATGAGAAGCAAAATGAAGATGAGCAGCAGCATGAAGATGAGCAGCAACATGATGATGAAAAAAAACAAGATAAGGAAGTGCAACATGATGAATAGGTGCAGCATAATGAGGAAAGGCAGCCTCATGAAGAAGAACAACAGGATGATGAAGAGGTGCAGCACAGTGAGGAAAGGAAGCCTCATGAAGAAGAACAACAACATGATGAAGAGGTGCAGAATAGAGAGGAAAGACAGCCACATGAAGAAAAACACAGTGATGAAGAGCAGCGCCATGAAAAAACTCAAAACAGTGGCAAGAATGATTAGAAAAGTAACAAGGGAAAAGAGCCAATAGAGCATGTGCTAGCTGCCTCTCCTAGGCAAGGGGCCATGCTTTCTTCTCCAATAGTGGCCAAGCCTTGGACATCAAGGAAAATGGTGCCTAAAACTATAACTCCAAATGTTACTAGGGCCCTCCAAATCAAGGGGAAATTTCCCAAGCAGCCCATTATTGATTTACCCAAGAGGAGGAAGACCAAGAGAGCCACCAAAAGCAAGTGGAAGGAGAAAGAAGAAAGCAGCCATGAAAAGGAGAGAGAATTTGACATAATTCAAATCCAAAGTGATGATAGTGAAAATGAGACCCGAATCCTAGAGACTCTCTTGATCAATAGAGAAAGCCAAATTGATGCTTTAAGGACAAATCTATAGAGGGCTAGAAACTTCAATCACTTTTTGAAAATTCAAAATAAACAGATGAGTGTTCACGTGGTGGTATATGAGACACGGGCCATCAAATACAAAAAAGAGGCCTCCAAGGCGCAAGTTAGATTGGAAGAACTCGTGGGCGAGTTCAATGATAGTGAAGATGAAGATCAGCCCAGGAGAAAGAGGCCAAGGACCATGGGACTCAAAAGAGCCCTTGAGAAACAAAAAGGGGAAGAAGCTGCCCTTCTCCAATCTTTTCCTCTCTCTACTTTGTTTGCCCAAGAGATAGAGAACAATCAAGAAGCATGGCTTGAGAGGGTAAATTATCACTTGGAAAAGAAGTTGGAGAAGGCCAATAGAGATTTGGACCTTCAATGGAGGATGACCGGGCACTATAAGAAGCTCAATCAGTTCGCCCAGCGGAAATTGAAGGCCACACAGGAAAAACTCAAGGAAGCACAAACGAGGCACCCGGCACCAAAAATGAAGAAAGACACCTCAAAGCTCCAAAACTTGGCCTCTGCTTCACATCATGTTTCTGAAAACCCTTGAGGGTCATGCTCACCAAATTTGGGCGAAATTCAACAAGTTTTGGTTTTTTGTCATTTTTCGGTTTTTGGCTTAAACTCATGGGCATCACCATTTATGTTTGGGTCATCCTCAAAGGATGAAAATGGTATCATTGGCTGCCATAATTTCAGGGGCATCTACTCAGTGATTTCAGATCAATTGAAGATGATTTTCTCCCCCAAAATGGCGAAAAACACTCACTTTTCCACACTCTGCCCCGTTTATCATCAAGGTCTATTTTTTGGGTTTTTCAATTTTTGATGGACTTCCAATGATCATATTGGAGGAAACTAAGAATTTTCAGAAAATATACATACAGAGATTTCCAACGAGCCATCATGGGCCTCGTTTTGACATCAGGAAGGCCTCCAAAATTTGCCGGAAAGTCAGAGGACTTTCTACTGATATATTTCTTAAGTATTTTTGTAAAAGATGAACATTTCTAAAGTGACTTTTCCTCATGTGCGTTTAGCTATTTTTGGGCATGATTAGTTATGAAAATTCAATATATTTTCCTTTTTTTTCATTTTTGAGATATTTTGTTAGATATTTTGTGCCTTGGGCTTTGCAAATCCTCAAGGACAAAATCAGATATTTTGGATAGGCCAATGAAATTGCAAGTTGAACTAGGAAGTTTTCCTCACTTTGGCCTATATATTCCAAAGGCTTTCATTGTAAACAGGGCTGAACTTGATGAATAGAATCAATATATGTTTATACAAGCTTGGAAGAAACACTTCTCTCATGCATTGGATAGTTTCTTGAATGTTTTTGGATGATGAAGGAGGTCTGTTGTTGGATTCCTTGACTTGGTAAAATGGTATAGTGTCCCTCTCTGTTATGCTTCTTAGTTTTCATTCATAATTCCATGTTCTTACTTGATATAAGACAGTAGAGAATAGATTTGAGACATGCCCTTGGAGGCACCTCAAGTTTCCTGTTTCTTCATAGCTTCTATGTTTTCTTCCTTCTTAGTCATATCAAAAAATCCTTGATTTCTCTTTGATAACTAAAGAATATTGTTTGCTTGTTTCATTTATGGTTTTATGCATGCTAAGTATGATTTACGGTATGCCTTAATTACTCATGGCTAGTCATAGCTCCACCTCTAAAAAATTTCTTTGATTGTTTGATTGTCATTTGTTGAACCAAGGAGGTCTTGTATTGATCTTGCCCTTTGCCTAAAACTATGCAATCTTGGTTCAAAGTGTCCAATAGCTTGAAATACTATGCTTAGGCATTTCCTCATAGTGATTTGAGTTGTTTTTTTGTCTTAAATGTATTTCCCCAAATTCTGATAGCCATTTCCTAAAGTTAGAGAGTCATATATCTCTATGCATGGCTTGAATGTTTATTTCTATGCATTGATCAGTTTATAGTTACATTTCTCATGATTAATGGTTAGCCCTACCATGTTTATGTTAGCCATTAAACTATTTATTTTGAAATCTTTTGTTCTTCACAAATTTAGTGTCCATCCCACTCCATTTTACCCAAAGATCCATTTTACCTCGAATCAAATCGGCCCTTAAACAACGTTGTATCACCATCTGAAATCTTTCTTGACCTTTTCGACCCCATAGCCCAGTTGATCCAACATCTTTTTACCTATCTTAGTCTTTGATCAGTTCATCCCTCACAACCTAAAAACCAAAACCAAAAACCTACTTCATAACTAGCCTAAAATCAAGAACACAATAAGAAAACACATAGATATCCCTTACACAAATAGAGAGAGCCCTCTATGAGTCCAGGAAGGCTAGGTCCTTGGGCTCCAAAGACTGGTTTGATGTTACACTGTCATTTGGCTTGCCAGTCAGCCAAATGACAGGACCCTAACATAATGGCGATCACGGTGGGACTCTGAGTGATAAAAAAAACTTAGATTCCCTACACATTTCATCAACCTTAAGAATACTATCTGATTGAATTATCCCACCGCTCACTAACATAGTAGCGATTACGGTGGGACCTTCCGAGTTAGTGACAATCTAAGTACTCCTTAGTAACTCTCGAAGTCTTAATAAAACATAGAAAAATTAAGTGTTGTTTGAAGAGTAGAAGCTAGCTCTTTCACCATCTGAGAAAAATGATGATTCAGTTATAGGAAACTCTTCCAAACCTCATAGGCTACACAAAAACTCAAAAAACCCCAAAACATTCCCAGATTGGCTTTTCCCTAGTTTTTGGTGGTGGACCATAGCTACATCTTTACAAAAACAACTAAGTTCCACCTGGCGAATCCACTAGCCTCCAGTAGGCCTAAAAAATTGATAAAAAACCAAAAAATTTCATAAACCATACCTTTATGTTGACTCATCCTTTCCAAAGCTTAAAACTCATGGTGCAAACTCTATGATCAGTGACAAACTAAGTATATCTTAGTGATTCAGAAAGCTTCACCTAAACATAGGAGATAAACAGAAACAAACTTGCAAATAGAACCATTAGCTTGTCCAGACAACCTAGAAAACTGTTGAAACCAAGTGAATCTCTCTTCCTTGCAGGTCTTCATCTCAAAGTTTGCTAGAAAATTTTTTTCCCCGAAAGCATCTTTGATAGTTTTCGTGGTGGACTATAGTTCTCAAAGAAATCTACCTGGCGACTCCACTAGCCCTCATTTTTTGTTTTGAGCATCCTTCACATTAGCAGCACCCTTAGAGAGGTCATCCATCCAAAACAACCACAAATTCCATCCTCTCTAAGCTCTGAATTCGAAATCTGGCTTCATAAGGAATCTATACCAGATCTCATCCATACCCAAATCCCCCTTTCATAGTAGATGACCCAGAGAAGATTTTGTGGCAAGCTTCTGAAACTGGAAATTTAGCTACCAATAGGTCCATCCGTAAAGCAAGATCAGTACCTAAACACCTCACATCCTTGCAGGATTCCCCATTTGAATTAAAATAAATAAAAAAACCCTTTTTAGAAGCAAGTCACAAAGTAAAGTAAACTTTAACAATCTTGAGCCCCTAGATCTGCCACGGAGTCCTAGTAGAGAAGCCTCACCTACTACACCTCCCGAATTTCAGCTTCTCCATCACTTTAGCTCCTACCACCCTAGATCTGCTCAAAATCATATCACTAGCCCAAGTACATCTGCCACACCCATCCAAACCACTATTGTTCAAATCACCTCAGCTCATCCTACAAGCCCTCATTTTTTACATCATCCATTAGCTCCCACCATGGCAGCTTGGTATGCACCTTTGGTGTTGCCACACCCTTTGGCTCCTTTACAAAATGACTATCAATCCAAAATCCCGCACTTTACCGGAGTTGAGTCTACTACCGCTCAACAACATGTAGATAGAATTAGCGATGCCTTTGAATACATGGAAATAGAGGGCGAGACCATAAGAATGAGGATGTTCACCCAAAGCCTGGGCAGAGAACCCAAAAAATGGTTTAAGAGCTTAACTCCAAACAGAATACATGATCTCCCAGAACTCTATCAAACCTTCATAAATAAGTGGGAAATCAGAAATAACCCCATTCAAATCCTGTTGGAATATAACAATCTAAAATGGGAAAATGGGGAAAGTGTCCAGGGATACTGCACTAGGATAAATAGTGTTTATAATTCCCTCCCGCCTCACTTCAAACCTCCACTTGGCTCAGCCTTAGAAAATTTCCCCGAAGGTTTCGACCCAGGCATGACTTATCAACTAAGAGACAAGGACCCCCCTACCTTAGAGGAAATGAAAAAAGTGGCCATAAGTGCAGAAGCCAACTTAGCAGAAAAAAGAGCTAGGACCAGATCAGAGAGGAAAATCACATACCGGGATGAGGTCACCCCTTCAGCCCCTTCCTTGGATCCTAGAATAGATGACTTGGTTATATCCATGGTGAAAATGTGGGAAAAGATAAGTGAAAAGACACCTCTTAGGGACAACCAACCAAACCCTCCAAACAAAAACCGGAACCAAAACTTTAGGAGAGAGCAGCCTCAAAACAAAACAAGGGAGATTGACCAACAATTTAGGCCACCTTTTAATGAAAATTATGTTGATGAGGATGAGAGGGATACAGAACCCATTAATGAAAATCATTTCAACCTTATAGGCTCCGATAACGAGAGTGAGGTTTACCTCACAGAAGAAGAACAAGATTTCTTCTCTCCGAATCAAAATGAAACCAACTATGAAGATCCCGAAGATCCTGCTATAGATTTTCAGAATGCCATAATCGAAGCTCACAGGCAGTATGACCTTACAACCAGAAAAAACCAAGACAACTCCAAGAAAGGTAGCTCAGACACTGCTAAAACCCTTGATACCATCCTTAAAAGAGCAGAGGATAGCAACAAAATCGCATTCAAGAAAACTGACCAAAGCAAATATGAAGCTATTAAAACAAGTCTTGGCTCAGATTCTCCTAGTACCTCCACCAAGATTCCCGAGATGGTTGTGTCAAACAAAATCTCGAAACAAAGTCAGCAAACTCAGAACATAGAGAAAGTCATGGTCAAAAAAACTAAAGCAAACCTGTCTAAACTACAAGCACCTTTCATTTTTGAGGGAGAAATCACCAAAATAAATATTACCATGCCTCTCACTAAACTTATCACCCAAAGCTATTATAAATCCCAAGTGTTAAAGATCCTAAATTTAGGAAATGATGCAAACACCCTAAATCTAGCTGATGACACTCCTGAAGTATTGTTTGGTCCAAAAATAGAAGGGAAATTCCAAGAAGGAACCACTCTTCCCTTTTACATTAGTCTGAATATCCATGACCAAATCCTACACAATGCCATGCTAGACTCTGGGGCTTCGCATAATCTTATGCCGAAGGTTGTGATGGAAAGATTAGGCCTAGAAATAGCAAGACCATACAAAGACTTATATTCATTTGATTGAAGTAGAGTCAAATGTCTAGGCTTAATCAAAGATCTTTGTTTTAGTTTGGCCCAAATACCTGCAAAACACCTGATCATAGACATAGTGGTAGAAGACATTCCCCCCAAGTACAGAATGCTTTTATCCAGAACTTGGGGAGCTAAGCTTCAGGGAAATATTCAACTTGATATGTCCTATGCCACTATTCATGTCTTTAACCAAACTAGAATACTCTATCGGGAATCACACATGAAATATATGGTCAGTAGTCAAGAAAGGCCATATAACATCCTAATGTACTCCTTGCATTCTGATCTGAACTCTTTCATTTTACACACTGATGAGGACATTGAAGAACAGTCAGAAGGATTTGAAACAAACTTAGACCCACCACATTAGCTGTCCCAAGTTCTCTATGATGAACTAGACACTCAAAATTATCATGACCATGAGCAGCTATGTCTTAAGGAAAGAGAGTTTGTTCCTTTTGAAATAGGGATAGAGAAAGAAGCACAAACCATTATGTACCATCAAGAAAATTTCTCAAACCTTAGGCAAACATCAGTAGTAATATTAGGAGACTTTTTCAGAACAGGGGCATTAGAAGACTTGCATATCACAAACCTCTTTGGAAATCAAGGGCAGGGAAGTTTAATTTTCTTACCATACTTTAAGGATTTACCATCACATAACCCTACCCTTTTAAGTGAAACCTTGACTGTAGCCATAACAACTCCAAATACAGGAAACATGTCTGAAAAACTTCTTATGAAAGGATATGATGACTATAGTCCAAATATACCTGAGTTGTTTGAACTAGCTAGCATTCTTCCACTCCACCAAAGACTTAGAACTGCCAGAATTTGCAATTTTGTTCAAAATACTACTTCATGTGGGGAAAATAGTGAAAATCACTATGCCACTGCCATCACTCCAAGAAACAACTTCAACAAAATAAAATACAAAAATCTTGACCAAAAAGTAGTAGTCAAAGATAAAACAGCTGGTCATAGGATCTATTTTGATTTTAGAGTTACTAATACACACCCTTGTGACAGAAATTTTATCCTTCCTACCCAAGACCATGATATACCAATAATAAATGCTTTTAATCATGTGTATTTGCAAGATGATGTTTCAGGGTATCGCCAAATGGTTCCTTTGCAAAGCAAACAGCTCAAAGAATTTTTCAAGTATTCTGGAAGTAGTTCCATTTTCAAACCCAGAATTGCAAAACCACCGGATATCAAAAACATGCTCCTAAAAGCCATGTTTCCAGTTCTAATTTTCTGCATTCTAACATACCTTGATGATGTCATCATATACTTCAAAATGACAAAGAATATTTGCATTAATTGAAAAAGATGTACAGTAAAAGGAGTGGAAATTAGAGGTATAAAGAGGTACAGCGGGAAAATACGGGGTTGTTCAAAGATTCATGCATGAATCCTTATGTCATGCTTGAAAGAGAAAATTTTCCAAATTTTTCTTTTCAAGAGCTGAGTGGACCAAGAGTGGTAGGAGATCCTTATGAAGATAAGATGCTTAAGTTTCACCATTTCCAAGATTTCTGAATTAAAACATTTTCAATCATTGTATATACCATTGTTTGAAAAATAAATAAAAAATAGAAAATTCAAAATACAATATAAAAATAGAAAAAGAGGGTGGTTTGAAAAATAGAAAGAAAGCCCCATGTTCCAAAAAATAGTCATTCTGAAAGCGCGCAAGTCTAAATTCCGCTACTAATGCTCAAATGTCTTGTTCAGTTATCTAGCCTAATCATAATTGAACATGTTTTAAATTTATTTGCTGATAAGTTAGTGAGAGGAAAAGATATTCAACATTGTGTAAGCTTGACTTATCAAAGAGAGTAGATTAGGAAAAGATATTGGTTCCACATGCTCAAAATAGAACCAAAGAGGAAACCAGGGATGAAAAAAAAACTGTGTATCCTAGCCCTGATTTTCTAGATTTCATTTTATGCAAAATAATATTTGTGTGTAGCTTGTCTTTCATGCCACAAGTACATGACAAATCAGACTGTCTAATCCTAATTTGGTCATTTTTCAATTTCATGTTTTAGATTAGAGAATAAAATCTGTCAAACAGCTTAACCTTGACAGTCGATCCAGTATAGGTAGAGAAACAAAGGAGTTCATCAGCTTAATCTGAACTCCCGACAGATATAAGTGTAGAACTAGATAGTGTCATTTTTCAAAAATATTATGTCAAAGGGTTGCTAGTCCAAATGCACCCAAAAGAAGAAAAAATGTTAGGAAATATAGTGGGGTAGGTAGAAATGTCATTGATGATAATCATACTGTCAATTTTCAGAAATAGCATCAAGAAAGAAAGAAATTTGCGCCAATGGATAAAGGCACTGGTCCTTAAAGAACCGAGATCTGAAATTCTGGACACCTCCTAAGGAGCTGCCCTCCCCAAATGGAGCCACTATTAGTCATCAGTATTTTTCACCTGTTGATGATGACTAGTTTTCAAAGCCAAGTTTTCTAGAAGCTGATCTCCAATTTTTCAAATTTGTCAGCTATAAAACACCCCTAAACATTTTTCCCTCCTACCTTTTCAATCAGCCCATGATGAGAAAAAACCTAATTGTCAAGCCCTATCTAGTCTCAGCCATACAAAATTTTCCATTAGATCTAAAGGGAATACTCCAAATCTGTCAAAAAAGTCTCCCCTAAGTTAGGTAGTGGCGCTTTAGGCATTCCTCCCTTGGCAAACTATCCTAAAGCCAAAAGAACCTCTGTCTAAAATCAACCAGTCATAGATAACCTTCCTATTCTGCAAATAAAGCTTGATACACTCTTAAGTCGCACCACTAACAAACCTTGATGTCTTAGCAGTGCATATGCCACAAGTCAAACTGATATTAGGTGGATTTACAGTGTTTCAATGTCTTTTTCAAAAGCAGAGGTGTACCAGTGTTCCAGAAGACATTATTAAACTTAACATGAGAAGATAGCTACTTCTCATGTGGTTTTGAGCCTGGGATGCAAGTACTGGACAGAGAGGTATTTCAATGAGCTCCTGAAAACATAGTCAAAAGGTTAGTGACTTATGACTAACAAGTAATACTTTGCAGATATTGGTCAGGTTGCTTCTGATGTCTGAAGATGCATAAAGGTATTTTAACAACAGGATTACATATCTCATAAAATTGTCCCTCATGGCATATTGTCAATTTTTCACTTTTATTTTCTTAACTGTGAATAGGCACTACAAGGAAAGATGACATAGTTTGACAAAGGAATGAAATAGCATCACTGTGTAAAACCTCCTCCAAACATGAGTAGAGGTTTGGGTCACTTGTTTTAAACCTCCTTCATTTAACAAGCAGAGGGTTTGGAAATGTGATAAAGGCCTCCTTCATTTAACAAGAAGAGGGCCAGGAATAGAAGTATTGCCTCATTTAAAGGGCACAAAGCTAAAAATGCTGCAAATTGCCTAAAAAATTGTTTTAACACCTTTTTCTCCAATAGATTAAACCACTAACACAGCAGTGGTGTTTCAAGGATTGATTATATGTTTTCACTCTCTGAAAAGCAGAGTTTGAGTGCAGTGGGAAATAATTGAAGGCTTATGAATAGAAAAATGTTGTTAAGCAGATGGCCAAGCAGTGATATTATGATAATCAAAGAGGTTTGGTTTTTCTTCTATCAGAGATCTCCTTCAAAGGTAATCTGAAGCTAAAGTGAACAAAGCTCGGACAGGTTCATCAACGTGAAGAAAGGGATATGACACCATGATTCAAATTCAAGACAATATTCAAAGAATAAAGCCATATCACTATCACAGTCAAAGGCCTCTTTATGGACATGTGAAAAAAGCATTGTTGTTCGATATGATTACATTGAGGGTCTCTAAAGGCATATTTCCTTGATGAACATATATAGGTAAATCCATGGGTGAATGCAAATAAGGTTTTTCATCCACAGTCAAAAGAAAATCTCAAAAGGGCACCGGACAGTTTTGGTCAACTCCACTCTGGACATAATCATCAACAAACACCAATAGAGTCGAGTTGTCAAAGTAAGTCCTATAACTATGGTTCATCTCCTTCCAAGATATGGCAAAGGAGGCATCAAAAGTCTCAGATATGATTCTTAAGTGGTGCTTCTCTAAAGGTTAGAAATGAAAAAGGTGACAGGGGTACTTTTCTTAATGAAGAAATAGTGAAAGGACAGTGGAGAAGCTGTCCACAACATTTAAAATTGAAATATGAGTATTTGCAATGTTTTGAAGAGTGATAAAATAATAAAGGATAAGAGAATTTGTTTAAAAAACTCAAAGGAGAATTTTTCAAACTCCAAACCCTCACAAGTGAGTTCAAAATATTTTTTGACTTTTTCAACTTTAAAAGGGTGGGGAGACCGTTGCAAAGCCCATTTTGCAAATTCAAAATGCAACAAGTGCTCCCCTGGCTGCTAACTAAATAGAAAAAAGACTTCGAGCAAATTTCAGGTTTTTTCAGGCTTTCAAGTCTGCGCAGCATGCCTGGAAAAGCGTGCGGCGTGCCTGGGAGATAAAATACATGGCATTTACATTGTTGCATGGCATGCCTGTAGCACCGATCACCAACTACCCGAAGGCCGACCCGACACCCCTCACTGCACGGTGTTTTTTCCTGTGAACGTGTCGCTCACCCAAAACACCCTCAAAAACGCTTTTGGAGCTGCTCAATAAATTGACCAAGGCCATAAGCCTTGTTTCAAGGTATTCTCCATTGCTTATTGCTAGTGTTTTGAAATCTTAAAGGGGTGACAAGGTTATTTTATCAAGGAAGAAGCAGTGATAAGGAAGGTAGGGTTTTTGATAAAAAACAAAGATTGTTTATGGCTGTAAATGTCACAGACCATTTCAAGTGATAAAGGAAAGTGTTGAAACAGTCTTAATAAGCCCTTATTTCTTTTCAAAGACAATGATAGTCAAGGAGTAGGATTCTAAAGGATGAAGGCTAGGTATATGAATAAAACTTCCCTTTTATGTTATGAGACAGCAAACTCTGTGCAGCTTCCATAGTTCAAAAAAGAAAAATCTATGTTTGAAGGTCCCAAAATCAGTCTAGAAGGATGTTTTTCTTCCTGTGTTGAGCAGAGATCCCATAATTTCTGAAGGTTGTCTTAACCGTGATAAAACAAAAACAACCCCTATCTGCAAAATCAAAGGGGAAAACATTGATCATAATTTGAAAACTTTGTCATTTTAAAGTCTTGTCTGTATGGTGAAATAGTGAACATTGTGTAGCCTCTATAGTTCCAAAAGCAGAGGGTGTGAAAGGTTTTTCAAATCAGCTGAGGGTGTTTTTTATACCTTTGTATAGAAACCAGTGAACAACAGAAGAGTATTGTTTGGGGGAACGGTGTCTTGTTTCTGTCAAAACACAAAAGATCCTTGTTCAAACAAGAAACCACAAACACCTCTTTTCAAGACTTTGCCTAAGCACAGTGATAAGATTGAGTTTGTTTCTTTTGACAAATACCTGTTGTTTGGCATAAAAGAGGAAAAAATAGTGACGTAGAAGGAGGACAGGCTATGTGCTTGAGAAGCCATTTCAAGGACCATTTGAGACAAAAAAAAAATTCAGTTAGCAAAGAGTATTCAAAATAGAATGCCTCCCAGGCAAGATAGTAGGAGTGGCCTTCACAGGAGGTTTGAGCCTATTTCAACTGAAGAGGTAAATGCTCATCCATCAGTCCTATTTAACTTTCATGAGGTTGGATGTCTAGAGTTTTGTCAAAGGGTGCAGGAGGTGAAAATCTATTCCCCTTTGACACATATTTGTGCTTTGAGATTTCAAGGGAAACACTTTCAGCTGGCAGGCTTGGATTTCAAGTTTTCTCCTAGATCCATTTCCAAGGCCACCAAAATACCTTATGTCATAGAGAAGTGGTTTAAACAGAGCCACCTACACTCAGAACAGTACAAACCGTTTCTGAAGCCTGAGCATAGAGATACATGTCCATCCATATTTCCTTTCTCATATATATTGACTAGTTATGCCCCCCTCATGAAGATAATCATGAAATACTTCACTTGTGAAGGAATATTCTCCTGAGTCTATTCTTACCATGTCCGATTGCTCATGCATTTCACAAGAGCCAAATTGTTAAATCTCCCTTTCTTCCTCCATAGAAGTATTGAAAAAATGGCCTCCACTGTTCAGAAAAGACCTCCTTCTCAGCAGACAGCCTACCTCTTCCATCATTCCATCATCAAGTTTATCATTCTTCATCAGCTTGAGAAGAAGAAAATCTCTTGGGATACTTTCATTGCACATCCAAATTTCGCCATTGTTCCTTCATTCCATACATCTCCTTCACCTTCCACTCATCACCCTTCACCTTCTTAAAGCAAGCCCATTCCCAAGAAGCTTAAATTTCCCATTGAACAAGAAGAAGAGCATGACGAGGAGGAAGAGCCTGATGAGGAAGGGCAGCATGATGAAGAGGAGGAACAACATGATGAAGAAGGGCAGTAGGGGGAAGAAGAGCATGGTGAAGAAGAGCATGATGATGAGCAACAAAATGAAGATGAGAAGCAACATGAAGATGAGCAGCAACATGATGATGAACAACAGCAAGATAAGGAAGGGAAGCATGATGAAAAGGTGCAGCACAGTGAGGAAAGGCAGCCTCATGAAGAAGAACAGCAGCATGATGAAGAGGTGCAACATAGTGAGGAAAGGCAGCCTCATGAAGAAGAAGAACAGCATGATGAAGAGGTGCAGCATAGTGAGGAAAGGCAACCTCATGAAGAAAAACACAGTGATGAAGAGCAGCGCCATGGACAAACTCAAAACAGTGGCAAGAATGATGAGGAAAGTAACAAGGGAAAAGAGCCAATAGAGCATGTGTTAGCTGCCTCTCTTAGGCAAGGGTCCATGCTTTCTTCTCCAATAGTGGCCAAGCCCCAGAAGTCAAGGAAAATGGTGCCTAAAACTATAACTCCAAATGTTACCAGGGCCCTCCAAAGCAAGGGGAAATTTCCCAAGCAGCCCATTGTTGATTTACCCAAGAGGAGGAAGACCAAGAGAGCCACCAAAAGCAAGGTAAAGGAGAAAGAAGAAAGCAGCCATGAAAAGGAGAGAGACTTTGACATAATTCAAATCCAAAGTAATGATAGCGACAATGAGGCCCGAATCCTAGAGAATCTCTTGAACAATAGAGAAAGCCAAATTGATGCTTTGAGGAGAGATCTAGAGAGGGCTAGAAACTTCAATCACTTTTTGCAAATTCAAAATAAACAGATGAGTGTCCACATGGCGGTATATGAGACACGGGCCATCAAATACAAAAAAGAGGCCTCCAAGGTGCAAGTTAGATTGGAAGAACTCACGGGCAAGCTCAATGATAGTGAAGATGAAGATCAACCCAGGAGAAAGAGGCCAAGGACCATGGGACTCAAAAGAGCCCTTGAGAAACAAACGGAGGAAGAAGCTGCCCTTCTCAAATCTTTTCCTCTCTCTACTTTGTTCGCCCAAGAGATAGAGAAAAATCGAGAAGCATGGATTGAAAGGTTAAATGATCACTTGGAAAAGAAGTTGGAGAAGGCCAATAGAGATTTGTATCTTCAATAGAGGATGATTGGGCACTATAAGAAGCTCAATCAGTTCGCCCGGCGGAAATTCAAGGCCAAATAGGAAAAACTCAAGGAAGCACAAAGGAGGTGCCCGGCACCAAAAATGAAGAAAGACTCCTCAAAGCTCCAAATTTTGGCCTTAGCTTCACAGCATGTTTCTGAAAACCCTTGAGGGTCATGCTCACCAAATTTGGGCGAAATTCAACAAGTTTTGGTTTTTTGTCATTTTTGGGTTTTTGGCTTAGAATCATGGGCATCGCCATCTCTGTTTGGGGTATCCTTAAAGGATGAAAATGGTATCATTGGATGCCATAATTTTAGGGGCATCTACTCAGTGATTTTCAGATGAATTGAAGATGATTTTCTCCCCCAAAATGGTGAAAAACACTCACTTTTTCCACACTCTGCCCCGTTTATCAGCAAGGTCTATTTTTTGGGTTTTTACACACAGTTCAGTTTTTTATGGACTTCCATTGATCATTTTGTAGGAAAATAAGCATTTTAGGAAAATATACATTCAAATATTTCCAACGAGCCATCACGGGCCTCATTTTGACATCGGGAAGGCCTCCAAAAGTTGACAGAAAATCATATGACTTTCTGCTGATATATTTCTTAAGTATTTTTGTAAAAAATGAACATTTCTAAAGTGACTTTTCCTCATGTGCGTTTAGCTATTTTTGGGCATGATTAGTTATGAAAAGTCAATATATTTTCCTTTTTTTTTATCATTTTTGAGATATTTTATTAGATATTTTGTGCCTTGGGCTTTGCAAAGCCTCAAGGACAAAATCAGATATTTTGGATAGGCCAATGAAATTGCAAGTTGAACTAGGAGGTTTTTCTCACTTTGGCCTATATATTCCGAAGGCTTTCAATGTAAACAAGGCTGAACTTGATGAATAGAAGCAATATATGGTTATACAAGCTTGGAAGAAACACTTGTCTCATGCATTGGATAGTTTCTTGAATGTTTTTGGATGATGAAGGAGGTCTGTTGGTTGATTCCTTGACTTGGTAAAATGGTATAGTGTCCCTCTCTATTATGATTCTTAGTTTTCATTCATAATTCCATGTTCTTACTTGCTATAAGACAGTAGAGAATAGATTTGAGACATGCCCTTGGAGGCACCTCAAGTTTCATGTTTCTTCATAGCTTCTGTGTTTTCTTCCTTCTTAGTCATATCAAAGAATATTTGATTGCTATTTGATAACTGAAGAATATTGTTTGCTTGTTTCATTTATGGTTTTATGCATGCTATGTATGATTCACGGTATGCCCTGCTTACTCATGGCTAGTCATAGCTCCACCTCTGAAACTTTTCTTTGATTGTTTGATTGTCATTTGTTGAACCAAGGAGGTCTTGTACCGATCTTTCCCTTTGCCTAAAACTATGCAATCTTGCTTCAAAGTACCCAATAGCTTGAAATACTATGCTTAGGCATTTCCTCATAGTGATTTGAGTTGTTTGTTTATCTTAAATGTATTTCCCCAAAGTTTGATAGTTGCCGAGGTATAAAAGGTGTCTTTTTAACACCTATTTATCTCACATTAATTATCAATCCAGGATTGACTTTTTATTTCAAGAGTGTACTCAGTATGAGGTAGCAATTTATCCAAGAGTAATTCCTTGTAATATATAGTACAGTGTTTCAAATGCAAAAGTAAATGGATTCTTGAAAAAGAAATCTAACTACAACAGCATAAACTCAAATGCTCTGAAATCTTAATTAAACCAATTTGCAAAACATCGATCAGGGATATAGTAGCAATAACTCCTTCCCTTAGAAATCGATGCAAGATAACCAATTTGGGAACTTGGAAGCAATAACCAGTGTCCTCTATAGTTGGTGATCTTAAAGCAATCGAAATGAAAGAAAACTCAATCTTCGTGCTGATGAAAATAACTGAAAGGAACAAAATCTGGAAAGGAACAACAATATGAACAAAAATTCTAATTCTAACACAATTAGGTAATTAATCTCAATACTCCAATCCTGTTGACAGCCAAGACAATGAAACAGTTCATTGGAATGAATCATAAATCAATGGAACAACAACGCTTTATAAATGATAGCAAGATGAATGAGATAGTAAATATGATCCTTGCTAAAGTAGAATAGAAGTGCAATTCATTAACGTACACATCGAATCTGAATTCAATCCAAAAACAATCAAATAACTCTGTAATCGTAATGAAAGCTTACAAGGATTTATATTCTTTTGATTCTAGCAGAGTGAAGTGCCTTGGCCTAATCAAAGACCTTTGTGTGAGTTTGACCCAAATCCCAGCCAAGTGCATTGTGATGGATGTTGTGGTGGCTGATGTGCCTCCTAAGTATGTCATGTTGTTGTCAAGATCATGGGGTGCCAAGCTGCAAGGTACCATACAGATGGATGGGACATATGCCACTATCCCTATCTTTAGCCAACTTAGAAGACTATATAGAGAGGCACACATGAGATTCATCGTCAATAGCTTAGAAAAGCCTGAAAATTCCCCCATTCATTCTATCCATACAGACCTGGATTCATTTATCTTTTACAATAATGAATCCACAAAGGAGTCAGAGCCAGAACACAGCAACTCAGATAACCAGTTAGAGGCCCCTAATCTAGAAATGATGGCAGTTCTAGATATGGAAGAAAACGAGAGAGAAACTTCTGAACAGTGCGTTGAAACAACAAACCAGAGTGAACAAAGCCAAGATGGAAAACAACAGACTACCCCTCACACTCAACTCCATGAAAATCCTGAGGAACGAGACCTAACACAACATGTTGCGGATCCCAAAATATAACATAATGATGAACAAGGCAATAGGGATGAAAACGATGTTAGCCCTACAAGAAATCCCTTATGGTGCATGAACTTTGACGGGTCTTGCACTAAAAATAGTGTGGGAGATGGGGTATGGTTGGTCGACACTGAAAAAAATTACTCCGAAAGCCATGCTTTTAGGCTAGATTTCAAATGCACTAACAACATCGTAGAGTATGAGGCTCTCATCCTAGGATTGCGTCTATTAAAAGAACTGGGAGCCAAGAAGATAATTGTTTAGGGAGACTCAGAATTAGTCAGCAAGCAACTAAATGGAGAGTATGCCGTTAAGCATCCTAGAATAAGGGTATACCGAAATAATGCCATAGATCTCCTGAACACGTTTACAAAATATGAGCTCGTGTTTGTCCCAAGGACTCAAAACATAATTGCAAACGGGCTGGCCTGCGCTGCTAGTTCATGTCAAGAATCACCTGGTGATAAAAAGATCATCATTCAAACAAAATATAGACCTGCAGTGCCAGATAATGAAAAATATTGTTAGTTCTTTGAGGGCGACAAGCAGATAGAGAATTTCCTGCTTGGCAGGAACAAATTTGAGTTATCTTATTCACATTCTAAATCTGACGAAAATTTCCTCAACAAAGAGTCCCCTGAGGGAGATAAACTATCCGGTTCCGTAAAAATCAACACGTTAACTAAAAAACTTGGAACTCATACTGAAGAGTATGAGGACGCAAAAAATGAAGACATAGAGGTATTTCCATCAAAGGACAAGAAAATACCTAGGGGGTTAGCACCTTTAGAAGACCTGTTTGATTTTAACGACGTAGAAAAGAAACCCACTGTATAATACACAGAGTCTGATGTCGAGGAATGCAACATAGGCACATAGGATAGGCCTAAAATGATTAAATTAGCTAGGTCCTTGCCAGCAGACATGAAAAATAAATACATCGACCTATTTAAAGAGTTTGTTGATGTGTTTTCCTGGAGCTATGAAGAATTAAAGGCCTACAATACAGAAATCATCCAGCACAAGATCCCATTGAAAGCAAACCAAAAACCCTTTAGGCAAAAACTGCATCGAATTAACCCAATACAAGTGCCTCTAGTAGAAAAGGAAATCAAGAAAATGTATGAGGCAATAATCATAGTGCCTATGAGGTTTTTAGATTGGGTTTCTAACCTTGTAGCTGTGAGGAAAAAGAGAGGAGAAATTAGATTGTGTATTGATTTTAGAAACCTTAACAGAGCCTCCCTAAAGTACAATTACCCTTTACCCAAAATGGAACACATCCCACAAAGGGTAGTTGGTTCAAAGAGGATTTCTCTGTTAGATGGTTTTTTAGGGTATAACCAAGTTTTAACACTCCCAGAAGACCAACTCAAGACAAATTTCACCACTCTCTGGGGCACTTTCATGTATGTGAAAATGCCTTTTGGATTAATGAATGCTGGGGCCACTTTCCAAAGGGCCATGGACATTGCATTTTCAAAGGAGATAGGGCACTTCATTGTAATTTACCTTGATGACATAAAAATTTGATCCAAAATGGATGAAGAGCACCTTAAACATCTAAGAAATGTCCTGGAAAAGTGAAGAAGGTTTGGATTATCTTTAAATCCCAAAAAGACAGTGTTTGGCCTTCAAGAAGGTAAACTCCTCGGCCATATTATATCAGAAAAGGGGATTAAAATAGATCCAAAAGGAGTTGAGGGAATACTACAGATTAGCCAACCAAGGAACATAAAATAATTACAGTCATTTATTGGAAATATTAACTTCTTGAGGAGGTTTATTCCCAACTTAGTAGAGCTCCTTAGAAACATGAATAATATACTCAAGAAAGAAGTAGGAGTGAAGTGGACTGTAGAAGCCAAAAGATCCTTTGAATTGGTAAAACATGCACTCACCCGGGCACCTGTCCTGATTAGCCATGAATTTTCAAAGGATTTCCTTATTTTTTCCTTTGCCTTAGAGCATACTATGGCTGCAGCCCTGTTGCAGAAAAATCCAGAGGGACAGGAACAACCTATTTCTTTTTTCAACAAGGCTTTAAGGGATGCACCCTTGAAATATAACATAATGGAAAAGCAGGCCTATGCTTTCGTAAAGGCCTTAAAGGACTTCAGGGTGTATATTCTGCATTCCCACATCACTTCCTATGTGCCTAATATAGTGGTAAAATAAATCTTGTCACAAGACCCAGATGGAAAGAGGGGAAAATGGATTGCTGCAATATTACAGTATGATTTGGAAATCAAACCCACAAAACTCATTAAAGGTCAAGGCTTAGCTCAATTAATGGCTGAATCTAATCTGCAAGCCCTTGACATTAACATGGTAGATGCCTTGGATGAACAGGAAGAATTACATGTTCCCACTATCGAAGAGCGGTTTCAAAGTTCACCTTGGTACACTGACATATTGTATGTGCTTACAAATCTTAATTATCCTCCTGATTTATCAAAAACAAAGGCAAGGTTTTTAAAGTTGAAAGCTAGGAACTATTGTATTTTAAATGAAGGTTTATATTGGAAAAATACTAATGGTTTATTGCTTAAATTTTTTCCTGAAGTTGATGCAGAGAGGATCAAGCATGAATTACATGAAGGAGAACGTGGAGGTCATCTCTACTGGAAAACCAAAGTCAATAAAATCCTTAGATCTGGCTATTACTGGCCCACCCTCTTTCAAGATTTCCATAAAATGATAGTTTCCTGTCACAAATGCCAAATTTTTGAAGGCAAAAGAAAACTCCTCCCTTTACCATTACAACCTATCACTGTTGAAGCTCCTTTTCAACAATGGGGCCTAGATTTCATAGAAGAAATCCATCCTGCTTCATCTTCCCAACACAAATGGATTCTCACAGCCACTGACTACTTCACCAAATGAATAGAGGCCATACCTTCTAGGAATGCCACAGATTCTGTCATTATAAAATTTCTTGAAGATCATATCCTGTCTAAATTTGGCTGTGCTAGAAAGATTATTACTGATAATTTTGCTGCTTTTGGTTCCAGAAATATTATTGATTTTTGTCACAGGTATCAGATTACACTTGGTCATTCTATTGCTTACTACCCTCATGGTAATGGGCTAGCAGAATCATCAAATAAAAGTTTGGTGACCATCATCAAGAAGTTACTTGAAGAAAATAAAAAATCATGGAATAACAAGTTGGTGCATGCTTTGTGGGCAGACAGATTGACCATAAATAAGTCCATTGTAATGTCCCCTTACCAGCTTGTTGATGGATTAGATGCAGTGTTTCCTACCAGCCTGGGTGTACCAGTGATAAAATTGATCCAATAAATACAGTCAGAAGAAGACAGTTGGTAAGGAGGATCAATCATACTATACATCTCCAGCAGACAAGGGAAGAAGTCTACAATAGAGCTCAAAAGGTGCAAGAGAATATAAAGAATTTGTTTGACAAGAGAACAAAAGCTTGTGACTTCAACATTGGAGACAAGGTACTCAAGTGGGACTCCAAACAAGAAGATAAGGGTAAACATGGTAAATTTGACAGTTTTTGGCAAGGTCCTTACATGATTCAGTCCACCATTGGTCCAAACGCCTTTTTTCTGCAAGAGTTAGATGGCACAGATCTGTTTGGGGGTCCCTTCAATGGCAGGATGCTCAAGCATTACTACTGCTGAGTTCAATTTTAAAAGCTTTCATTTCCATTGTAAATACCATTTCTTTGTTCAGTTTTATAAAGAAAAAATACAAAAACAATAAAAGATAGAAAAGAGGGCAGATTGTAAAAAACAATAAAGGTATAGCCCCATACCAAAAAAGAAAAACAAATCTGAAAGTGTGCAAGCTCAAATGCCACTCTTGAAAAACACACTTCTAATTAGTCAAACAGCCTAATCTTGACTAATTAGTTTTAAATTTATTGCTGATAGGATAGTGAATTCGATTTGCCAAACTGTTTAATCATGGCTCATCAGTAGATAGATTAGGTTAGAAATGAAAGGTTCAAACATGCTCAAAACCTGAACCTAAGTTTCCATGAGAAATGACTCAAATCTGTTTATTTCTTGAGTCAAGAAAGAAGGTGAATAACTGGTTCTAATCAACTCAAAATATGAACCAGTTGACAAAGGAAAGACCGCTCAAAAAAAAAAAAAAAACAGAGTTGTAAAAAGATGAAGGAAGTACTTGAACTGTTAGATTTGAAGGCTTCCATTTTTGCTTTAAATTTTCTGCAAAATAAATGTCTATGTGCAGCTTGTTTTTATGTCATAGATCACAGCAAGTCAAATAGCTTAATTTTGACTTGACTATTTTTAAATTTTTGTTGTATAATTTAGAGAATAAAATCTGTTAGACTGTTTAATCCTAACAGATTAGTAGATTAGGTAGAGAATCATATGGACTCAACTGTTTAATCTGAGTTCATGGAGAAATAAGGAGTAGAAATAGATCATATTTCCTATTTTCAAAAAGAATAAAATGTTGTAACAGAGTTTGCCAATCCAAGTGCACTCTAATGAAGAAACAATGTTAGATCAGTAGGATTGGGTAGGTAGAAAGCTTGTTCAACGAAGATCCATTGTTTTTCATGGCTGCTAACATGTTTTCAGAGCAGAGTAAGATCATTCCAGCAAATAATGCAGCCCAATGGATGAGGCACAGGTCAGCCTCCCAGAGAATGCAAGTCTGAAGTTCTTGATGCCTTCAGGAAGGCACCATCCCCAAGTGGAGCCACTATTGGCCACCTATAAATTTGTTCTATCAAAAGGCGGCCAAAAAAATGTGGGAGACTTCAAGAAACAATTTTTATGCACAAATGTTATCCCTTGAAGCCTCTTGAAGACATCATCTCCTCTGTTTTGAATTTTTTCATTACTTTTCCCATTTCAGAGCCCAGAAAATACTGTTGATTTCAAAAAGAAAGACTGCTGCAAAAAATCCATTTTCCTTTTCCTTCCATCTCAGAACTAACCTTCATTTTGCTTCCTCTTTCTACATAAAATTCCTCATCTTTCCTTTGTTCCATTTCCTCCTTCATAAAAATCCACCTTGCATAGTTTAAAACCTCGTTGTAAACTATGTCGAAACTCTCAAAACCCTTGAAAAACATTGAAAACTTCATAAGAAAATACATATTTTGTTGTAAAGTTTTAAGCCCCCTTGGGCTAAGTCTTTAGTTGTTTTCGCTCCATACGCCTTAGTGCTAGAACCAAGCGCTAGCCTTCTAAGTTCTTATCACGTTTTTCGATGGCGATTAGCCCCTCCTCTTTAACCCCCGATCACATGACTCTCCATATAACCCAAGGCCCCGCAGTCGGGTGCCAAGCCGTATTGTAATTTAAAATTTATTAGTTTTTATTATATTATAAACGTTCTGTCGGTCAAATTTTTCAGTCAATCTCCATCGTCGATCTGATCCACAGATCGACGACGTGCAATTCGTCGCCTGGTGGTCCTAGCCATCCACTCACCGTCGCAAAACCACGCAGTATCCATCACACTGATTTTGAGAGCAGGGCGGTTTTTTTTATTTTGCAGCAATTCCATACACCGGCTGACGCATGGCCTCACCATTGTTCATGAAACTGCTGGTCATCACGCATTAAAGTTCGGACATGGAGTGGGTGCGATATTGATGTGCGTCATCCGATCTGAGGCCGCTCATCGGATGGTGATCGCTCGCCAAAGAAGGCCGACAGTTAACCAGGATACGACACGATCATTTAAGCATCTCTGCCGTCGATATGATTTGCAGATCGACGTCCACAATTCATCGCCCTGATTCCTTCGCTTTGACTTTCCGCCCTCGCTCCTGACCATCGATCTTTGCGCGATCGACGACTCATATTTAAATTCTTCTTCCGCCTTCCCTTTGAATTCCTCTTATCAATCTCGACCGTTGGATGATGCCATCCAACGGCCATGCTCCCTCCACGTGCCTTCTGAAGCAGTCAACCTACACATGCAGGATTTTATAACATTTGTTTGTATTTTTGCAGGATTTAATGGTTTTTACGCCATGCTGAAGAAAATTCAAAGGCTGACGGTGACGATCCTCTCGCCTTCAATTCACTAGAGAAATCATTCGCAGGGTTTAAAATTCACATTTTATCAATGATTCATGAGGCATTGATGCCATTTGATCCCTGTACATCCCTGCGCACCAAAAAACACAATTAATCAAGTGCCAGTCAGAGAGTATCAGTATCTAAGACAGAACGAACCATAACAGGATATTGAAGACCTAAAACACAGATCTCAAGTAAATTAAAGGTGTTTTAGGAGAATACGAAGACATCTGTCGAGCCGAGAAAGCCTCCACCGCCACAAGCAAAGGCCAATCAAACTCTCACCACAACTCTTATAGACACCTACATTTTCACAGGAATCAAAGAATTTTTAATCACTACTAGAACAAGAGGTGTTGCCTAAAGATAGCTAAACAATTAATGCAAATCAAAGATCTTATCCCTAAATTGTCGGCAAAACTATTTTTAAAGATTAAGAACAGCCCAGACGCGGATCCTTTTCGATCATTAGACCTTGAAAGGAAGAAACAGAGTTATGGAGGAGAATTGAAATGATTACATTCCCGCATTATGCCTTTCCTGGTTCCCAAAGGCCAGGAATTGCACTGGTTACATAATTAATGATACTTGACCCCTGGGAAATCCTCCCACCCCCTCATTCTTCTATAAATACTTCTGTAGAAGATGAGAAAATGTTGGTCTATGGACATCTGAATGCATGTAATTGTTTCTGAAGCTATTGATGCCCTGTGTGCAACTTGAAGATACATAAGCTGATATGAGAAGTTTGAAGTTGTAGAGACCCACCAGTCTTGCTGATTGTAACTGGTTTGAACATCACATACAAGCTATTGAATTATGGGATCCTGATTTATGTCAATGGTGATGTGTTCCTCACTGTAAATTATTATTTTCTTTAATGTTTTCACTCTGTCCACTTTCTCTGGTAAAGAGCAGCAAACATAGAGCTAGGATTTACACTCAACAGTACCCTACTCTTACTGAAAGCTTTATTTTCTATGTTTTCTTCATTCGAACATTCCATTTGAAGAGTATATTAAAGAATATTGGTTTAAAATCACTTGCCTGATCTATATTTCTCTTCAAAATGAGTATTTTCTGTGTTTTCCTTTAGAGTATATTAAAGCAGGTTGGTTTAAAAACACTTCCCTAATCTAAGATTTATCTTTGTGACTATCATATGTGTTTTCCTCTAGAATATGTTGAAAGAAGTATAGTTTACAAGCGCTTACCTAATCTTAAGCTGTTCAAACTATTTTTAAATGTTTTCTAACTGAAAGTACTTCAATGCAGGCTATTTTAAAATCACTTACCTGATCTCAGAATACTTTTATGTTTTTCCTTAAGCACATGCCAAAGTAAGATAGTTTGAAAATACTTACTTGATCTTAGGCTGTTCACTGTTCTTCATTTGTTTTGCTCTCTATTTCCTATCTGTTTCATTCCATAAAATCAACCTAAGAGACCCTTTGACATAAGTGACTTGCCCCATTGATCCTTCTTGAAACTTTTTGTTTAATTAAAATCCTCCTATGATTCCATAGCCCAATCGGTTAAAACTATCTTTTCCTTTTCTGTTAGCCGAACCATTCCTTCACTTGCAGACATCTTCACCCTTTATTTTGAACTGCCCTTACCTTCATCATGTCTTTGTCCAACCAAAAAACAAACAAAAAAAACCCATGCTCTTCATAACTAGCCTAAAATCATATTTCAGGCTTTAAAGATCACATATTTAAATTCATTCATAGAGAGATCCCTCTCTGGATTCAGGAGGGCTAGATCCTTGAATCCCAAAGTGGTTTGATGTTGTATTATCTTTTGGTTTTTATCAATGGCCAAAAAATAGGAACCCCAACAGGCTCTAGTATAAATTCTTCTAGAAGCCACTATGTGGTGTTTTTAGACCTAATGATGAGAAAAGTTCAACCAAGTATGACAGTCTTTTAAATGCTAAATAATATTTTTTAAAGAAAACTCAATCCTCAAAGTCTTCTTAACTGAGTTTGCATAATGTTATGATAAAATAATTTCCTAGTGGAGTCTTAGGAAAAACCAGTGGGCTCAGTAGGCCTACTGAATACCAATGGAGTCGCCAGGTGAAGGATTTTTACTTGTTTTCAATTGTATGGTTTTTGTTCACCATCAAAAACCATTAATAACCAGTCTTGTTGACACTTGCCTCATTTAGGAATAGGGGTTTGTTGAGTTGTGAAGTTATCTATTACTCAATATTCTCCCCATTATGGTTGCCACTATGTTAGGGTCCCCATAGTTTTCAAGATTGGCAAGAACAAATGCTGCAGGGCCTACATATGAACCACTTTGGAATCCTAGGATCTAGCCCTCCTAGATTCAGAGAGGGATCTCTCTATATAAGTGTTTTCAAAAGATATTTCTTTATACTTATTTTATGATATTAGGCTAGTTATGAAGCACAAGGGATTTTTTTTTGTTTTGGTTGGGTAGGATATCATCAAAATAAAGGAATTATTTTGAAGGGTAAAGGTGTGAGTGAGTTGAAAGAATGGTTCAGCTGATAGGATAGGTAAGAGACGATATCAATCCATTGGGCTATGGAGTCACAAAAGGATTTAATTTCACAACAAGTTTCAAGAGTGTTCCATGGGGCAATTCATCTATATCAAAGGATCTCTTTAGATTGATTTACAATATGGAACATTAAAAGTGTTGTGAAAGAAGAAAAGCTAATAACCATTTAAGAATCTATTAAATTAGCTAAAAAAGAAAAGCCTTTCAATGTAACTGTTTGAAGCATGTCGAAGGACAGGGAAAAGCATGGACTTGTTTGGGCATACTTTTACTAAAGAACGCTTTTCAGAAAATAATCCAGCAATCTAACATATTACCATCAGAAAGTAAAAAAAATTCAAGATAAACAAAAGAATAGCCTAAGATCAAGTAAGAACTTTGAATCTATCCTGCTTTTGGCATACACTCCGAGAAACTTTCAAAACAGCTGTTGAAGACTAAACAAGGGACAGGGCTAACCATAAACTTCCTTTATTAGGACTCTACTTAGCATGCAGTGAAAAGATCATTTAAGAACAACATCTCAGGTTTTACTCAGCAAGACATGGGCTCACCAACATTCCTTGACTGGTTATACTTTATTGAAATCATTCCCAAAGCAACAATTAGAAGAAAACATAGAGATAAATCTTATTGGTGAGAATTAGGGTACTTTGTAGTAAATCGTGTTCTATATTTCCTGTTCTTTATCAGAGAAAGTGGACAGTATGAAAACATAAGAAAAACAACAATTACAGTAAGAAAAAAATCACCATTGACATAGACGATGATCCCATAAATCAGCTTGTATATTTGATGTAAAACCAGTTACAATCTTCAAGTCCAGTAGGTCTTTACAGCTTCAAACTTCTCTTCTCAGCCTATCTTTCTTCAATTACTAATAGAGCTTTAGCATCCTCAACAACTATTTACATTCAATGAGTATTCAACCAACATTTACAATGGGCTCCTCTTATGATATTTATAGGTAAATTGAGGAGGTGGAGTGAAAGGAAGATCTAACTTATTCAATTAATACAGAGTAAATGCTTCTCGACCTTTTGGAGGCCTAGTGGAGATGATATCTAATGTTTTAACTCTGTTAATTTATTTTTACTTTAAATTTCATCTACTTCAGTAACTTTTGTTGACTTTTGAAGCTTTTGGTCGGCTGGAAATTACTTTCTGAGTTGTCTTTGGCAAATATCTCTAACTGTGCATTAAATTTGTCGTCTTTTGAGTAAATAGGCCTATAGGTGGAATTTTTAGTCTTTGGAGGGAGTAATTGCTTCACTGATGTGTCATTTGAAGCATTCTTTTGGGTGATCTTTCTTGATTTGCCACTTTAACTCTTATTAGGCCTCTGATTTGGCTTTTAGGCCTTCTTTGATCATCTTCTGCTTTATTCACTGTGCTGATTGTTTTAATCTTCAATATTTGTCCTCAAATCTTTGTCTTTATCCTTTATCTTTATGCTAATCCTCACTTTCCTTTGATTTCTTTGATTAAGCCTTTAATCTTCTTCACTGATTTTGTTTTGTTTCTACGTGCAGGTGTTTATTCTATGCACTGGAGGGTTTCATTAATCAATCAATGTCCATGAAACATTGAAAAAATACTGAGACAAACCCTATAAATCCATTTTTGTACTGTTTTGAGCCTTCGAGGATCGTCATCCTCAGCTCTGAGCAACTATAATTGGCTATGGGAAGACTTTATATATTTTCCTCCATGAAAACCTGCAACACACACGAACTGATAAAATAAAACCTACGATGCTTGGGTTAAACTACTTCAGAGGCTCAGGAGAGGCGGAGGAGCATTTATAGAGAAATGAATAATGCAGCGAAGGTGGAAAAACCCATGGCGGAAGGCAGAACCAGGGTTTTAAATTGAATTATGGCGCGAAGTGGCGATGAGCAATTTTGTAGTAAACCGCGAGCAGTTTTCGCGCGGGGTTAAGGTGGTATGTGGTTTTATGCTGTGTGAACGCAATACATGTCGGTGGCCGACACGTGTCCCTTTAAAACTGCCTATTTCACATTCAAAATGTACTATGGATGGGTTGGGTGAAATGGGCGCGAAATGGAATGTTGACCGTTGGATCTAGGGAAATCAACGGTGGAGATTGAAAGAAACACGATGAAAAAGCCCAGCTCGGTCGGGTGGGACCGGCGGGATTATATGGTGGGGTTTGGTGGGGGGCCGTTAGATTTGAAGGAATGGACGGTCCAGATCAAAGTGGAGATTTAGAATGGTGGATGAGGGGTCGGGAAAAAATGAAGACTCAATGGAGCAAGAGCCGTCCGATCTTGAGGATTAACAATGGAGATACGTCGAGGAGAAACGTGGTCGGGGTGAGAAATTAAAAGGGGAAGGGGTTGAGGTAAGGTTGAATGGGATCCGTTGGACTAGGAGAATCAACGGTGCAGATTGACTTCAGCGGATTGGCAATCGGCGGAGCAAAGTTCTGGGAGGGAGAACTAGAAAGTTGCGATGTGTCGATTGAACAATGAGGTGCGATATGATGGAGAAAGCGAAGTGCGAGAGCCATCGATCTAAAAACATGATCAATGGTGGAGATGCGATTGGGATTTCACATATCGACGGTGAAAAGGTTTAGGGGACAAGGCAACTTTGTAATTGCGATGAGCGATGCGCCGATGCAATGAAGTGTCGATAGAGCACAAACCATCTGATCTGGGGGAGATCAACGGTGGAGATTTCATCGGGGGATCAGCCATCGACAGAAGAAAATACAAAGGTAAATAGGAAATGGGGAAACTCCGAAGTGTGATACGATGGAAGGATGTGCAGACCGTCCGATCTGGGGAAAATGAACGGTCCAGATGCGATCGAGGCTTCACATTGGCGACGAACATTTTTTTAAAGGGAAAAAGGTCACGAAGACTGGCAAAAAGCTGAAATACCGATGAGTCGATGGGCTGATGGGCCTAGCACTCGGTCACAGAGCACAGTTTTATAGAGGAGAAAGGTGAAAGGCTTAAGCTCTCAGGGGCTTAAAGTCTATATATAAAAAGTTCGGAAAATAAGCCTAAAAGGTGGGTTTTTTTAGCCTTTTTGATGTTCTGATAGGAAGGAAAGAGGGTTTTTAACCAATTAAAGGGTTTTATAATGGTTGAAAATGGTTTTTATGGGAAAATGAGGGTAGATGAGGGAGAAAAAAGGGGTTTTTTAGGGAAAATTTTGACAGAGGATAGGAGTAAAAATAGGTAAAAATGGGTGAAATGGGAAAAGTTATGAAGGCGAAATGATGAAGGAGGCGCTTGAAAATAGTCTCATTTTGATAAAAAAAGGGTTTTCTTTGAGGAATTTGAATGAAGGTTATCAATGACATGGATTTCTTGAGGATAAGGATCACAGAGAGGCTTCAAGAAGTCACATATTTTGCATGAAATTTGTTTCTTGAAGGCTAAAGACCTGTTTTAGCCATCATTAGTTATGAAATTTTTTTATTGATGGCTAACAACCCGAAGAAAAAATACCTAAAGGCCGCTTGATTGCTACATCTTAGGGAATTTTGATAGAGTGTGCTCTTTGCTCCTAGATTTCCATAGCTTCTTAATTTTTTGATTCTAATTAATCTCATAATTATTAAAAGTGGTTGATCGAGGAAGCTTTGTGGGCTTTCTCCTATGAGTGCCAACCCTTCTTCAAGAAGGCGTAGGAGCAATTATATGGGTGATTTTCATCTAGTAGTTTTGAATGCATCAAATCTTGATCCTCCGACTAGGGTTGTTGTTTATGCAATTGGTCCTAGTACTAGAGCTATTATAGAGAGGAGTACTCCACTCATCTCTAGAGGCTTTTTTATGGCAAAAGAAGTTGATATTGAAGAGGTTCCTCAACCTCCAGGTATTCCTTCCTCTCCTCTTCTCACCAGTTTTCTGGATGTTCTTTTGTATGTTGAGCCTATGTCTTAGATACCAACTAGCCCGTATCCTCATCCCTTTCTTTCGATGGCCACGACTGGGAACACATCTTTGGCTCTAAGCATTGCAAGTGTGCATAATCCTCTTTCAGTTGAAGGAGGAGATACTATTCACATTTCAACGATCACTTCTAGTGCTGCTATTTTTGGCTCTACCTCCATTTCGTCTTCGAGTGGGGGCACCCAAGAATTTCCTTCCCATTCTGGTCCCTTTTCTTTTGGAATTTCATCTAGTGCAATTCCTTCTTTTCCCTTCACTATTTCATATGTTGTCTCCACACCTATTCCTTCCATGGCTAGTGGGTCAACTTCTTTTCAGGGTTTCCCCTTCGGGAGTGGTCACATTCCTCATTTGAACCCTTCCTTAGGATATTTGCCTTTTACCTCTCAAATTCAAGGTTTCAATCATTTTCTTGGAGGTCAAAGCTCTAACGCTTTTCAAGGCTGAAACCCTATCTTTGTAGGGTTGGGAGAAGGGAGTCATTTTTTCTCTGGTCAGTAAGGGGATAATCCTTTCCCTTTTGTAGGTGATTTCTAGTGTTTCTTCCCATTTTCCAATGCTTGAAACCCTTACCAAGGGGTTTCATCTTTATTCAACACTTCAATTGGGGGAAATATCCCTGTTTATGGTAACCCTATGGTGGGAGGGGGTCCTTCTCTAAATGTTTCTAGGTTAAAAGATTTCTCTTATGGCTCAACCTTTTCTACGAACAATATTTGGCAACCGGGTGCCTCAAAAAATCCAAGATATTATTTTCAGAATGTTGGGAATCCTTCCTTTGGAGGATGGAATTCTCAATCTCCTTTTCGCTTACCTTTCCTGGCAACTTTGAACTCTCCAGATCTATCGAAATTGACGAATGATACAATTCGATACATCCCGGGTTGGCCTCTGGTCCCTACTAAACTGCACTCGGACATTCCAAAGTTTGAAGGGAAGACTGGTGAGGATCCAGCTAACCATGTTACCACGTTTCATTTATGTTGTTCATCGAACTCCCTTATCAATGATTCGATTAGGTTGAGGGTATTTCAATGCAACTTAATTGGAAATTTTACGAAGTGGTACATTGAGCTATAGGGGGGAGTTTTGCTACTTTTGGCGAGCTGGCTACTATGTTTTTGAACCATTTACAGTTGCCTGTCCATTATGATGTCGGGACTGACCTCTTGGAAAATTTCCAATAGGATAAAGAAACCCACATTTCTGATCATATTCGAGAATGGAGGAGAAGCCTATTAGGGGAATTTTGAGGTCTAAAGTGGGCCTCCTAAGAAAATGATAAAATAAGAGTGGAAAAAATCAAATAAGATTTGATGACATCATCAAATTTTAGAGGGAAAAAAGAAAAAACTACTTTTTCAACTCGTATTTTCAACTTATCTCCCAAATTTTTTACTCAAATTTCGAGCAGGAGTACTCATTGGATGCAAAATTTAAGTCCTCATCCAAGGAGTACCCATGTTGCATACTTTTGATGGACCTTGCTACACGAAAATGATAAATACATGAAAAGCGTGATTGCAATCACATTTTTTCATGTATTTCTCATTTTTCACGTAGTAGGGTCCATCAAAAGTATGCAACATGGGTACTCCTTGGATGAGGAATTAAATTTTGCATCCAATGAGTGCTCCCACTAGAAATTTGAGTAAACAATTTGGGAGATAAGTTGAAAATACGAGTTGAAAAAGTAGTTTTATTATTTTATTATTTTTTAATCCTTCTACCCTTTTACTTAAAAAATGGTGAATCATCCCCCATGGTTGACATCATCATCTTGAATCTTATTAGTTCTTATAAAGTTTATTTTGGTTGTACATTTTTCTTAGGAAGCCCATTTTAGACCTCAAAATTCCCCTAATCAGAAGAGGCTCATAAAAGCCCAAATTCTGAATGAGTTCCTTCTCGAATGGTTTCTTAAATGTTTATAGCTATAGAACTCGAAATATGTATCCTTTTTAGGGGAATTTTTGGAGAAACAACCTATTTTTAGGGCCTAGAAGTTAGAATATATCTAATCTCAGTCTAGAGTACTTAATTAAATTTTTCCAGATGCTCCTCAATCCAAATTAGATTTGGCCAAAATGAAGCCCGGTCCTCATGCTGATGGCCTGGTCAGTTCGATCGACAGTGGTGCGCCTAAATTGTTAAATCAACTAGAATAGTTGTCTTTAAAATCTGCTCCTTCTAGTCAGGTCATCGGTGTCAACCCCTTCCCAAACCTTCACTATTAATGTTTTTCAAGCTTCTAACCCCAAAGGAAATAAAAAATATGATGGGAAGAAGAAGGAACAAAATAATAAGAAGAAAGACAAGGATGGGAAGGGTAATGTGAACAGATAGAACGATAATGTTGGAGAGGGAAAGAGAGACAATAAGAATAAGGTTAATTTTCCATGCAAGTTATGCATCAGATACCATCTTACTCACCTCTGCCCGAAAATTCAGGATGCTCAGTGCATGTTAGCTCAGCAAGGTTCCTCTAGTTCCCAGGATGTACTGACAAACCCTTTTTCCCAAGGTCAAAAAATCGTTGTTGGCACGAATGCTAATGTTGGTGCTCCACTCGGGAGCAACCCGGAAGTGGAAAATCCATCAAATGTATATATGATGAGTGCTCATGCTGATATCACTATGAGATCTCATGATTATGGTGAAGTTGAGTCTTCAAAAGCTAAAGGTAGCCCTAGTAATTCTAATCCACTCCATATCGAGAGGCCTGCAATTGAGCCTATACCTCGGATGTCAAAATGGTCTACTAAGCGTACGATGATTAATCCTAATGCCAAGGCTGCTGATAACTACTCCATTGTAGAAGAGCTCAAAGTCCTTGTGTCATGTCTGCGTTAAAGGTATTCCAGTTGTGCCCAACACAAAGGAGTGCATTTCTCATTGCAATCGAGGCTATTGATCCAAAAACCTCTCTTATGATTACATTTGATATGCTTAATTTTAAGAATAAAATCTCTCATCACATGGCTTTTCAGATTAAGTCTACATATCAGAAGATCAATATTTTTTGAACAGTAGTTGATGAGGGTGCTTCCACATGTGTCATGTCTATCTCATGTTGGAAAGCTATTCGATCCCCTTCAGTTGTGCCTTCAGCTACTCTTCTTACTGCATTTGATGGTCATTATCACAAGCCACATGGCATTGTTTTGACTTTACCCATATGTGTTGGGGTTAAAACTGTGTAGTCAATTTAGTGTCCTAAATTGCTAACATAAATTATCAACCAGGGCTAGTAAACTGATGAAGTGTGGTGCACTATATGTGCTTAAGTGACCTCTTCCTTACTTCGTTGTATGTATTTTATTGATGTTTTTGGGGGTTTTGTCTTTTTAGTACTTATGTTCAAAAGATGAAATCTATGTCAAAAAGAAAAGAAAAGGAAACCTTAGACTCAAAACAGAGTGTAATTGTAAATTCTATCCCTAATTAGGAAAATGGTGAAAAACAGAACATTCTAATCCATGGATATCCTAGCTTGCAAATGAACATGAAATGTAACTCAAGATAATACAACCAAATCTCTTTCATCTAATATTGATATGTTGGAAGAGTTTTTTAAGAAAAAGAATGATTGTAAGATAATGAGGATCTTTTAATCTAATTGCAAAACAGAAAATGCTAATTAACTCAACATAATACAACCAAATCTCTTTCATATAATATTGATATGTTGGAAGAGATTTTTAAGAAAAATAATGATTGTAAGATAATGAGGATCTTTTAATCTAATTGCAAAACATAAAATGCTAATTAACTCAACATGATACAACAAAATATCTTTCATCTAATATTGATATGTTGCAAGAGCGTTTTAAGAAAAAGAATGATTGTATGATAATGAGGATCTTTTAATCTAATTGCAAAATAGAAAATGCTAATTAACTCAACATAATACAACCAAATCTCTTTCATCTAATATTGATATGTTGGAAGAGCTTTTTAAGAAAAATAATGGTTGTAAGATAATGAGGATCTTTTAGTTAAACAAATAATGCAAGACATGAATTAAAAGCTACTTATCTAGAAAGCATGTAGAAGCCTCCTTGGATAGCAGGGGCCCTCTGCTACCAATTTGGTGAAATCCTTAGCTTCAGCTCCTTAAAATTGTAATCAAAACAGCATCAAAGAACTGAATTTCTTTATTGAAAACCTCACAAATCTACATCCCATTCCATTTTAAACTTTGTTACAAAAGACTCTCTATTCCTTTCTCTCCTTCTCCTATTTTTCACTACTTTTTCATTACCCATGATAGGAGAAAGCTTCTCCTATTTATACAAAATATGAGGAGTTATTTCATTAATGGGAGTCCATGAATCTCTCCCTCCATCTCTAGAGTTACAATCAAAATAGGAAATGATAAGACACATGTCTTTCTAGAGTTTCAACACAACTAAGAAATGAGACACATATCCTCTTAGAGTTTCAATACAACAAGAAAGTGAGACACATATCCTCTTGATCCCATAATCTTCTCCAACCAAATTCGAATTTGGCCTTAGAGTGCCACATAAGGGTCTTCTAGAAGTCTCCTTTTGACCTACACATGTCACAAAACTCATAACACATATATAGATATATGAAACTATGTTAATTTTCTAGTTTTTAATCATAAATTGACTTTAAATACATAAAATAAATAACTTTGGAAGACAAGGATCCTAACCCATATATTTATAAAAATGGTTACTTGATGTAGGGTTTTCGGTCAGATGGCTATGAAATAAGAGCTAAATGGTTATGACATAATGGAAATATGTATGAATATGAAAAACACTTTTGAGACTCAACAAAAACTACCAATATCAAGGTTGAGATAGTTGGTGCAAATTTAGACTACAACCTTTTGCTGGGGCGGAATTGGATTTATGAGATGGATGTTTTTGCTTCATATTTATTTCACATCTTGTGTTTTCCCCACAAAGGGAGGATTGTCACTGTTGATTAGATGGATTGTTCTTCTGTAGATCCAAACACATCTACTAGCTCGACTATACCCTTGGTGAATTATGCCAAGCAACTTGTTGAGAATTTTGGGGTTGGCATGTATACCTCATTGATGGGTACTTTTGATCTTCCACCTCCTTCAGTTCATATTAATTATGTCTTGTGCCTATTCAAAGAGAGTTCTTTCAAACTCATTATTTTTCGAACCCTTGTACCTTTCCTTCTCCTACCTCCACATTAGAGGAAGCTCAAGAGGGTGGAATGGCATTCCCTATGTCTACAGTTGATATTTCCTATCAATATATTTTTTACTTTGTAGACTTCATTCTTGTTTCTCTCTCACCGGAGGATTGGATGGAGATGTGGCTCCGGCTTGGACTCTTAGTTCATCATCTACTCAATTTTTCCTTGATACCCCTCTTCCATCTGAAGAGGCTATTCTTGAAGCCATGAATGGTGTGTAAAGACCGTGGGACGATTTGCATCATCGGTCCTATTTTCTACTAGACTTGGGAGAAGTTGAAACAATATTATCTAGCCCTAAGTATTCTGGTCCTGTTCACCCAATCTTGAACCCCTTAGCTCCAGCACAGGTTTTTGCTAAAGGAAACATGGTTGTAATTTATGAGACTACCCTGGTGAACATCTCCAGAGATCTCAATGTTATTGAGAATATCTTCATTAGTGCTAAATCTTCCCCCTAAATAAATTAAGACTTACACCGATCTCTTTAGATAATTTCAGGATGTGTTCACTTGGTATTATAAGGAAATTCCTGGAATTGATCCATCTATTGCCCAGCATGAGATCAAGGCTTATGAAAATGGTAAGCCTATCTGACAAAAGCTTCATCTGGTCAACCCTAGGAAGGAAAAAACTATCAAAGCCAAGGTTGAGAAGCTATTAAATGTAGGTTTCATATACCTCGTTCTGTTAACTAAGTAGGTTTCGAATCTAGTGCCCGTGGGTAAGAAATAAGGAATGATTCAAGTTTGCATTTATTTCAAGGATTTAAATAAAGCATGTCCAAAATACAACTACCCCACACCATTTATTGATCATATTATTGATGAGTGTGAAGCCAATTAAATTGTCTCCTTCATGGATGGTTTCTCGGGATATAATCAGATTAATATCTGTCCTGAATATCAGCATAAGGCTTATTTTATTTTCCCCCGGGGTACATTTTCTTACAAAAAGATGCCTTTTGGCCTTAAAAATCCCAGGGCTACTTTCCAGCAGACCATATCCTATGCGTTCCACGACATCAAACATATTATCAAAGCACATTTGGATGATTTAGCTGCTCATTCTAGAAAGAGAATTGATCATCCTTCACACCTTCGACAAGTTTTTGAGCGGTGATGTTATTATAAATTTTGGTTGAGCATTAATTAGTGTGTTTACTCCATCACATCTGGTTGGTTGTTGGGATTGATCATGTCTACGGAAGGGATACAGGTAGATCCTTTCAAGGTTGAGGAAATACTGCGGTTTCCTCTCCCATCTTATATTCATCAGCTTCAAAGTATACAAGGTAAAGCCAGTTTCTTGAGGAGATTTATCATTAATTATGTGGAGCTGACGAAAGGATTTATGAGGTTGTTAAAGAAAGGAGTTCCATTTTATTGGGATGACTTTCCTCAATGCTCATTCGATTATTTGAAAAATACATTGACCTTTGCTCCATTATTGAGTCCACCTGATTATAATAGAGATTTCATTTTGTATCTCGCTGTGGAATAATCTACTATTGGTATGGTTTTGGTTCATGATGCTTTGTTTGAGCATGTTACATACCACCTTAATCGAGGCTTAGTGGGTCCTGAACTCCGGTATTCTCTTGTTGAGAAATTAGCTTTGGCAGTTGTCCATGTTGTCCAATGGCTCAAACATTATATTATTCTTCTCAAAACTTATGTTTTGGTGGTAGTTAATCCATTTCAATTTTTTCTTAGTATGCGAGTGACTAAGGAAAATAAAATCTATGGATTGTCATTTTGCAAGATTTTTATCTCGAATTCCTGTCTTCCAAATCCAAAAAATATTTGGTATTTGCGTAGTTGATCTTTGAGTTGGCATGTCAAGATGAGATCCTTTATGGAGATTCATTCCCTGAAGAACATATTTTCCTCATATCTTCGCAGGATACTTGGTGTTATCTCTAAATTGGTACTAATGGGTTGCTCCTCCAGACAACTTAGAGTAACTGTTTCAAACAAACTTGAACTGAATATTAGCCTCTTCAGTCTGAGAGGGATCTCTCAAGGTAGCTTATTATTTTCAATGAAAACTCAATTAGATGGCTAACTCTATGACTATAAATTGATTATGATTGATTGTAGGTTGAAAATGTAAAGGATTGCTACCATTGGGAAAATGGATTCAACATCAAACAAGTCAATGAAATAATCCTTCTTGTGGAAATTGAGGCAATGGAATTTTAAATGAAACGATGGTACACATACACAATACAAAAATAAAACAACAATTTAGCATATAAAGGAAGTCAGAGCATGTTTCAATGAGTTTTGAGTAATTAGATATAAAGTAACTGCAGATATTAAACATGAAAGAAACAAGACATAATACTCATCGATAATTTCATTTGAATCTCAGGTGAAGAAGGCGAAAATATCCACTGTGTATTACTGAAGTTGAAAGTTAAAAAGAAAAAAAACAACGTTGTAAAATACTCTCCAACCCTTTAATATTCCATCTTCTGTCTATAAATAGACACTTTTTACATTACGTACGATGCTGGATCATTTAACCTTGACTCTGAAAACTAATCATAACTGTCAACTCTATTTCTAGAACATAAAATATACCTATTCATTTAAGAGTTTCTCTCCTAATGGGACTCTAATTACATTTATTTCCTCCACTTCTGTAATAGTGGGACCATTACATGGATAGAGATCAAATGCTTGAATGTCATTCTCCATGACATAAGACATAAATGTACTTGCCAAGAATTTAGCAACAACTTTCCTATTTTCTAGGAAAGGATCAACATTAACTATAATTTTGTCTTCATGTTGTTCGGTATGAATAGAACACATGTAGAGTGATGAATATTTGCTGATATTTGTCATTATCTGTTTTGATGCCTCCACTTGGCTTGCTAGTCTTCCATATGCCTTTCAAGCCTTCAAGAACCCTTCAAAAACACCTCGCTGCAAAACATAGCAACTTTAGGCAGTTTCATAGCATAGTTTAGTGGCAAGATTATTTCGATCTTTTAACCTTTCCTTCTGCCACCTCTTCTAGAAAAAAAGTATTTTTTCAAGTCAAATATCTAAATACTATCAATCCCTCCTTATCTCTTCATAAAACTAATTTTAAAGACCAAAATAAATCTTCAGAAATTTCGTAGCGTTTTTTTGCCTTCGATCTTGGAGCTCGCTACGAAACTGCCTGATAAGGCGGAAATTGCATATTTTGTAGCTTTCTTAAAAAATTCAGCTTCTAAGCCAAAATTTATGTCTCTTGCAAGCTATAAAATTTAACCAAAATGTCTTAGCTCAACTCTTCATTGCTTGGGTGTTTCATCTTCATTAGCAATAGGTTGACCTTCAAGTTCTTCTATTAATTTGATTTTTAGTCCTCTCTTATCCAATTCATCTTGAATCATTTCCATTTGTTCCTCAAGGTCTTCCACTTGATTTTGTAATGATCTATTTTCAGCTTGCAAGGGAAGATTCATCTTCCTGGTATGTTTGGCCACAAGTCTTATAGGCTGGGTTCTTTTCAGCAATATTTTAGCATTACTCATAGATTTTAAAACACTTGAGAGTTCACTGTCCCATTTTTTCATCATCTGATCAAACTCAGCCTTTTCAGACCCCTGCTTCTCTTCTTCCAACTTTAACTCAAGTATTTCTTCTCTTTCTTCTCTTAGTTGTTTTGTGAGGAGTTATGTTTCTGATTTTCCAACCATATTCTCATTTCCCTTTCTCTCCATAGTGACAAATTCTTCTGCTATTGGGGATAAATCTATGATGTTTTCTGGCTGCTTATCTTCACTGGATTTTTCTACTCCTTTTCTTTCCATGGCCTTCTTTGAAATTTGTTACCTAGTGTTACACAGCATTTTGTCACCGTCCCTGCAATCCCTCGCCCTGCCTATGACCTGTGAGCAGTGTCAAACTTTGCAAATACCTTCTTTGCATCCTTTTTCATAAGGACATGATTTCTCATGTTGAGCATTTCCTCAGAAAGCACTCAAAAACCTATGTTTTGGCATTGGCGCAAGTAGCCAGTTTACCCCTCGCGCCAATGGGGAATATTTGCACTAGAGCCCACGCCATCTGGCACTCTGTCTCTTTGTTGTGCCTGCACCAGCCTTTTTTGGAATGTTTTTTAACAAATTGGAGGTGAAATTTTCCTTTAACCACCTCAAGAATGACTCATTGCAAGTGGTTAAACTCGATAAGCCATAGATCTCTTCCTTTAGGAAATGGTTGATGGAACATTCTTAGAGGATAGGACTCCCCCCATGATTATAAAAATCCTAACCTCTCCTTCTCCCTCTATATAAACAAGCGTTCTCCCTTTACAAAATCTAGCTGAACATATAGCCAAGAAGCTGAACTTGGAGAAGAGATATTACAGCTGAGTAATTGCTATAGAGAATGTCAAACCAAGGAGGATCCCGTAGAGAGAGCCCCGTCTGAATTCCCAACGAGCTTTGTGAAACACGCTCCGCTGGAACCCTACTAGAGGAGATTGCAACGTCGAAGCCTAGTTGTACTCTTCCTTCTTTAAATTAATATACTCAACTATGATATTGATTCCATCTCTGTGTTATGTTTATTTGATGCATTTGATTTAGTATTCTTCGACTGACTGATGGTTATGAATGTGAAATGGTATGTTGTGTATCTTCTTCATTTCTTGTGTATGTGCAGGTATCTAAGCATGAGAACGAGCGGATCGTGATCCATCGAATCAGGAGCAAGAGGCAGCCATTCTTCCGGACGACACAACAGCGCAGGACCTAGGGTAAGTGATCTACCAAGTATTTTTCCATTCTTAACTAGGAATTGGTGTCATAGCATGTCTCGTTTGTGGCTAGACCCACTCTAGGGCTAGTGGGATTGCCTCTGTCCACAGAGGAGATTTACCTCACCAACACCTAGTCATTGGCTTCCTTGGTCGAAACATGAAGCCAACATCCTCTCCTACAAAATCCAACTTCTTGACAGACTTACCTTTCTTCAATTTTCTTCCATCACCTTCAATATCTTTTTCCTGCACTATTGGGGACTCTTCTATATCTATTGCATGGAGGATGTCTTTGATGTCTTTCAAGTTTCCTTTGGCCAATGTCTGACTCCTTGTTATCCTCTTACTGCTTTGTTTACTAAATTTTTGTTTCTGTTTTTCAGGTGTTGGCTGAGGGATATCAATCCCTTGTAGAGGTTCTACTTCAATATCCATTGGTTCTACGGGAAACTGTCTTCCTTCTTCATCAATATCTTCTATTATAGTTGGAGATGTAGTAGTTTTAGGTTTTGAAACTTTCTTTGGAGTCACTGCATCTACTTCATACCCACTTACAAAATTAAAAGAGGTCCAATCTCTATTTAACCTTTTCAATTCTTACAGCACTAACAATTTTGTCAGAACATGGTGAAATATTGATGTTTCATTACCTTCTACCTTGACCTAAAATTTATCTGACATATGTCCCAAAATTCTGTATAAAAAGAAGGGTAGTTCAAGTGTTTTCTTACCTAAAAAATTAAGAAGAAGTCTAATATGATAATAATAAACTATGTGTAATCTCCCTTCGCAGGTGAAGTATTTTTGGATCACCAGCAACAGCTTTTCATAATTCTCTTTCTTATAACCCATAGGGATTCCATTGGTCATGTCAACTCCTATGTGCTCCTACTTGAGAAACTCTTCACAACCTTGCATTCTAAGTTTTGTGCCTTTGAACCATTCTTCACCACTTCTAGGAATTTTTGTAGCTTGGGGGATGATATTTGGTGACATTGTGAAATTCAAAATCCCAACTTTTGATGTTGTCTCTGTAAAATTTGTTGCAAAGTCTTTGGATACCTAGACATGGGAACCCTGCAATTTTTAGTAGAACTACAGGCAGCCCATCTTCCTGAAAGCCTCCATAGTGGTGGGATCTTCATTCAGAAAATTCAAATACATAGGCTCATACCTTACGCAATAACCACCCTTATTTTTTTTCTTGTTTGCGGCCATTGATGATTTATACTTATTGTTGCCTCGCTTGTTGATGACACCTGCAGAATAAAATTTGAACATCAACTCAATTTTCGTGGTGAAGCAGCTCTTGAAAAGTGACAGTGAGATACTTCACATGCAAGAATTGGATGCTGGATGACAAATAGCAGCTTGGGGATAAAGTTTTGAAGGTATTTTTTACAACTCAAGGTTTAATGATGACACATGTTACCATAAAAGACAATGATGATAGCAGATACGACTTTGCATGTTTGGGAATCATAATAAAAAAATTGAATGACCTCACCCCTTTCTTTTCCTTATTAAAAATTGACATCTCACACCACTTTGACACTCTCTATAGGAAAAAACCCAGTTTCGTAGTGAAAAATGTTTAACTGCTGACAGATTCGCTACGAAACTGTCAAGCAGTTTCAGAGCAAAATCTGTTGATTTGCCATATAATTTGCTACAAAACTGTGTAAGACTGATAGGTGGAATATTTTGTGATTAAAAATCATGGGGATGAGAACTAGATGAGATGAGGTTGATTTGACTGATATGGCATGGTTAGAGGTGGGTTTTAGACTTAAGGTAGACATCACCAAATGCAATTTTTTCAAAAATTACATTAAAATTACTTATGAGAGAGCATGAACCTAGGTGAGTGACATATAGAACCTTATAAATGAAAGTGTTTAAACTAATGAGTGATAAGAATTAGCATGGAGATCTCATTTTTTATCTCCAAACTTTGAATTTTCTCTTGGCTTTTTCAAAAGATGAGCGTCGAAAGTTGCGTCACTTAGCAAAAAATCATCTTATTATCAGTGACACTCTATATCGTCGTGGGCTTGATTCGATCCTTAGACGTTTCTTGACTCTTGAAGAATCTAAGGTTGTGTTGAACGATTGCCATAGTGGAGCTTGTGGTGGTCATCTACCTGGGCTCGCTACAGCCCAAAAGATCTTACGTGCAGGATATTTTTATCCCTCGATTTTCAAACATTGCATTGAGGCAGTAAAAAATGTCATCCTTTTCAAGTCTATACTCATAAGATGCATGCTCATCCAACTCCTCTCTTTCCTATTGTCAATGTCGGTCTGTTCACAAAGTGGGGTATTGATTATACTACTTATAACCTGCCTTCGGCAAAGGCTCATAAGTACATTTTTGTAGCAGTAGGCTACTTCATGAAGTGAGATGAGGCTATGCCTATTTTTGCGAACGATGGTGAAACAACAACCATGTTTCTATTCAACAAAGTCATTTATCGTTTTGGTATCCCCAAAGAGATTGTCACTGACCATAGCAGTAATTTTCGGAATAGCATAATGGCTGAATTGGCTCTCAAATTGGGTTTTTTGTAGGAGCATTCATCTCCATATTATCCTCAAGCTAATGGGCAGGTTGAAGTTGTAAACAAGTCCTTGAAAATTTCCTTCAACGGAAAATTGATAAAGACATATCTAATTGACACGTCATGTTGTATCCTGCACTTTGGTAATATTGGATATCTGTGAAGACTACAACCGGATACACTCTGTTTCGACTAGTTTATGGGCTGGAATCTATATTTCTTGTTGAATGAAAAATTCCTTACCTTAAGCTAGTAGTTGAGCTTCTTCCTGACACATCTAGTCTCGAAGAACACCTTACCCATCTAGAAAATCTCGATGAGAAACACCGAGATGAAGCTACGATGAACGAGGCTCATAAGAAATGAGTGAAGGTTCAGTATGATAAAGCGGTAAAACCTAGGTTTTTCTCTGAAGGTGAACTTGTTTTGGTTTATGCCCAAGACTATTAGCTCCCCGTAATTTTCTGGATTGATTGAGATACAAATTGACAAGGGTAACATCAAACCAAGCTTTGGAATCCAAGGACCTAGCCTTCCTGGATTCGTAGAGGGATCTCTCAATGTGTGCAAAGATATGTCTTGTTGACTGATTAGGGTTGACTTTAGGCTATATGTTAAGTGAAAGGTATTTGATTGTTTTTTGGTTGGGTATGATACTTTGATAGATTTTAGATAGGAAACATGGAATATTTTGAAGTCATTGGGCAATGGAGTCTAACAAGGTCCAGATAAGTTTGTCAATGGTGTTAAAAGCATTTGCAGGGCAAGTTTACTTGGTTGGTGGATCTTTTAAGGTTATGATGGATTTATGAAATGGACATAAAGATTGAGAACAACAAACTAATAAATGGCTGAAACCGAATCCTTTATATACTTGTAAATTGAGGGAGTTAGAAAATTGATAAGAACAACAAGAGAATCAAAGGCATAAGAAAAACCTAATCCATTTGATTTTAGACTGAAAAAAGATAATTAACCGAGACAAACATTCACATAAAAACAAAGAAAGGTAAGAAACTTATCCAACTTTCATAACTTTTATCATCTAGAGTAGAAAAACATCTAAGATACACAAGTAACTATAACCATAGAAATAGAGAAAACTCTAACATCCAAAACTGTTACAGCTATAAGGTTTCCTTAAAACAATTTTAGCTAAGTAAAGTTAAAGAGCACGATTGTAAACAGACTTCTTTGACAAACCTAGACAAAGCTTCTTTAAAGTGATGATTCCAAGAACATAATATTTCAGTGGCAACAATATGCAGAGCTAACCATAAATCATAATTGATGTTAACTAATCTAAATTATTCAAGAAATGGATGAGCTAAGAACTTGTTAGAGAGCAAGAAATGATTTCCCTAATATATCTTAGGGAAGAAAACATTAAGGAAGTGAAGGACAAACAGATTTAAGGTGCCATTAGAAAAAATTTCTTAATCTGAATTCTTTGTCCTGCTACAACATAGCAAGATGGAAAACATAATGGAAAACTAGAAAACATAAAAAAAATAAAAGTTCACCATCAACCAAGCCTATCGATCCTGCAAACGATCCTTCTCCATCAACAAGCAAATCAGATCATGCATGATTTCCAAGACATCAATTTCTCTTCAAGAGCTTCAAAGGAATATGTATTATTCCAACATTAGTCATCAAAATCCAACCTTTACAATGAGTTCCAATGCAGTATTTATGCTGCAAATGAGGAGGTTAAATACTTCTAGGGTTCAAAATGTTATTAATTACAGATTAAATTCATTCCTAGCCTTGAAAACCACACAGGGCATAAGGTAAGAATATATGTAGCTACTTCTTTGTTAAATAAATTTGTCTTAATTTCTGAGATAAAGATAGGTGGAAAAGATTGACTTTAAGGCTTTATCTTATCTTTACAATAACTGTCCTGATAGTTTAAAATACATTCTTTTGTGTAATACTGCTTAATTGGCTTTATGGATAGAAAGTAGGATCAATGTATCAGTTAGATATTTCTAAGGGAATAACTGCTCTTTGTTGATGTATTCGAGGCCTTTTAGCCTAATTTTCCTTCATTTCATCACTAAAATGAATTTAAGGTCTGATCTGCTTTTAGCCTTCATAGTTTCACTATGTTTTCTTTATCTATAATCTGCATGGTTTAAGTCTTTAATCTTCATATTTATGCTTTTTAACCTTCATTCTTCATCTCTGGTCTTCGTTGCTTTTTTGCGCACATGTGGCTTTGGCGCGTTGGAGGGTTTAGTTTAATCAATGCTTATGAAACGCTGATCAAACCTTTGAATTCGAACCCTGTGAACTTGTTTTCTTCGTTATTTTTCCCTGAGGATCGTCATCATGGACCTTTCTTGCCACTTCTTTGGCTTGTGAGAGGGCTAGCTTATTTTCCCGCCATTAAACCTGCAACCAACATAAAATATCAATAAATCCTGTGTTTTTCAAATAAAACTGCTTCAAAGGCTCGACAGAGGTGAAGGAGCTATGTAGAGGGGAATGAATGTAGTGGAAGGAGATTCCATGGTCGAAACCACAAGAAACAGGTTTTAAACTTGGTTTATGGCGCGAGAGTGGAAAGGAGGTTTTGCAGAAAACCGTAGGTGGTTTTTGCGTGGGCAGAAGGTGGTAAGCGATAATGGGTTGATTGAACGCGATACACATTATAGGACAACACGTGTCCTATCAAAACCACCCATTTCGTGTTGATATGGAGTGTTAAATCATTTTTTTGGACCAAGCGCGAAAATAATTCTAGATCGTTAGATCTGGGAGATCGACGGCTGGGATCAAACGTGAAGGGAGGAAAAATGTGTGGGAGGAAGAAAGTGTTGGAAGTACTGAGAGGGGGGGTGAATCAGTATTCCTTTAAATTAGAGCATTAGTTGATCCTTAATTATTATCAATGTTTGTACAATGATAGCAACAAACAAGAGGAACACAAATGCACACAATTTTTAAGGTGGAAACCCACTCCGGGAAAAAAACCACCTAATGATTTTCTAATAATTCTTTAATATTCAACTCCAATTGAAAATAAAGCTCCAACTTCCTAGAATCTAGAAAAGAATTCTTCTCCAGCTCCCACTGGATGGATGCTCCAATGCCTGAGATTCTTCAGTAGTCAACTGAACGGATGCCCCAACACCCAATGAGCTACAACTCACCCTAGCACCACCCTACCACCCTATAGAAGAATAAAAGAAGAATGGACTCCCGTACCAGGGAAAATGGTCCACTTTACAATGATATAGAATGATGTAGAAGAAGAAGATATACTAGACCATAACCCCAACTTTGACACAACCACCAAATGATGATCCTAGACCTCCCAACACTGGCTCTTCAACCCTTGGCAGATAGACACTAGTACAATTTTTACAATAATGTATTTACAATGACTTAGTACAAAGATACCTTTACAATGATTGTATGCAATGATGCCCACTTGAAGACATCATATGATGAACTTATTGCTGCTGTTATGCACCTTGGTTGCTTCCCTTGTCATGCTACCCTGTGCTGCACCTTTCTTTGCTTTTCTGCCGTAGAAAGTCTGGTTCTTTGCAACCCTTGACAACACATGATCTAGTTTTTTCTTGCCTTCTAGGAGCTCGATATTGAATCTGGTGTATCTCTGTTATTTCAGATCCTCAATACCTAATTTTTGGTCCTGTGGTAGTCCTCTGAGTTGTCTTTCCAATGCCATAGTTCAGACCCAATTTGGATTCTTCAAGAGAGAGTTATACCCAATCTCTCACAATTCCCTAATTATGGACTGTTTCAACAGAGTGAACTTGTACGACATTCCGTGTGTCACTGTTTCTTCATTTGGATCTAAAATTGATAGAGAGAAAACTGAAAATTTTGCACTATCTGCCACATTTTACAAAATTCCAATCTAATACTCAAAGAGAGATTTATGACAATTTTACCAAGGTCACTTCTTTGAGATGAATTTCAGGATCTTGCAAAAACCCTGACTTCCACAGATCATATCTCGAAAAATATTTCACACCTTGATCTGAAATGTTTACAACAACTTCCTCGGGATTTCGTCTTCACCTCATAAAAATTTCAGCTTCTGAACCTTCATATAAAAAAAGTTAGAGCAAAAATTCCACGATGACCTGTTTCAGATGGCGAAATCCCTTGCATAAGGAGGAAATGAGGATCAAAATTTATATAAATGCTTAGGTTGAGAGGGGCTTCAACAAGTGAATGTGTGAGGGATTTTAGGAGCTTAAAAAATATTAATTATGAATTTTCAATGACCCATGCCCCAACCCCATGGGGTTTTAGCCCACTAACTCGGGGTACAAACTTCAAACATGAATATCTCTCAAACCGTGAAGAATTACATGGCATTCCATATATCAACGGAAACATCTCGACAAGTAGAAACCATAAAAAAAATTCTTGACCCAGAATATATTTATTTGGCAGGTCAAAATTCCCATGCAATATTGGGTTAGCCCCTGGTGCTGCTTGGGTTGACATCAATGAAAACCGCTGATCAACAATCTCCCCCTTTGGCATTGATGGAAACATAAGTACTCCCCCTATGATCATGACACCTCTTCCTACAACATATCTCCCCATTTGACATCAATGGCAAAGGGTAACTCCCCCTGAAACATAACCATCCTACGAACCTATACACACTTCCACTCGCGCTGACACACAACTATCCTGTAGACCTATACACATTTCCACTCCCCCTGACACACAACCGTCCTACAGACCTGTAATATACTTCCAATCCCCCTTTATATTCTGAAAAAGGAAAATATAATGAGAACTTGGGAGAATCCCAAGCTTCTGGTGAAGATATTCCAATGCTGGAAAATATTTAATATGTGATTCTTTTGGTGCTGCTTGGAATCTTTCTACTTGTCCAACTGCTTGCATAACATCTGGTCGGGAGGTTGTTACATATAGAAGACTACTAATCATAGATCTATACAACCTTTGATCCACATCCTTAGATGAGTCGTCTATGCTCAATTTGCAACTTGTTACCATTGGAGTAAGGATGGGTTTGAAATCTTCCATTTTAAATTTCTTGAGAATTTCCTTGATCTACTTGGCTTGACATATAAATGTCAGCTCACCAAGTAAAGACATCTCGAAATCACTTTGCACCTTTGTAGCAAACTTCTTACTTAGTCGATCATCATTGCTACCAATTATTGCATCATCCTCTTTAGCTATTAGACATGCTTTAGTTGCTTCATCTAGAACATATATTTCGTTTGGAGCTCGACTTGCTGTAGCCACAATTTCACCATACACGCCTTTCCTGATTTCACATTTCATGGATTTGAATAGTATTGTGTGTCCTTGATCACACATTTTTCCAACACTGAGCAGATTGTGATTCATGTTTTCAACCAATAGAAAATTCTTGTCTAGAGCATATTTTCTTCCGAGAGTGACAGTACCTAATCCTATAACATTTGAAGATCCATCATTTCCAAAGGACACGGTTTCATCCTTCTTCTCTTTCAGAGATACAAATTTATTTCTATCTTTGGTCATATGCGTTAAGCAACCGCTATCAACATACCACACATATTTGTTCTTTTGAGCCTTGAAAGCGAGAGCACAATTATCATTCTTCTTCTTCTTCCATGTTCGTTCGTTTTGTGGCTTCAAAGATTCTTCAGGAGGATTTTCAAGTCTGCAGTCTTTGGCTATGTGTCAAAAGTTTCGACATTTGTAACATTCAATATTATTCATTAAATTTTCAAATATATTGATGTTTCGTTGAGCCCTGGGAGGTTCATATTTGACATATCTCCTGGAATTGTATTCGTTCCTAGGGTACGTGCGACATTCTACAGTTTTATGACCAAATTTTCCACATGAATAATAGTAGCCATAAAAAATATGTTGGTACTAGGATGAAAATTTTCATCGAGGAATTGTCTTCCAAGGCTGTTTTTGCGAATATTGTCCAATGAAGTCTACATGCATGTCAGATCTCATAGGTTCATTGTAATTTGATGTAGAAGGTCCTGCTTCTTCTTCTTTGTAACCGATGCTAGTTTTTTCGTTGTAAGATCGTTGATTGTTATTGAGTTCTTCCAATGCCCTTGAGCTGTTGGCATAGTTTTGGATAGTTTTTCCTTTCTTCACTTCCTCACGCAGCGAGACTACTTCGACTTCCAATTCTTCCCTTTCTTGGTTGATTTCTTCCAACTTATTTTGAAGTGACTCTTCAATGCATTTGTGTTCTTCAACTTCAATTTTGAGACCTTGAACTTGTTCTTCAAGAGTATTGGAACAGATCTTCTCTGCCTTGAGATGTTTTATAAGCTTGATTGCTTCCTCATAAAATTCTTCTATGGTCCATCCTTCTTCTTCATTGTTTGATACCTCTTGTTTATTGTGCTTGGGTTTATTGTGCTTGGCCATAAACAATACTCTCTCATTGGCTTCTTCTTCACTGTCATTGTCTTCATCGGATGATGAGCTATCTTCTTTAGAGAGAAAGTTCCTTTTGGATCCTTGCTTTTTGAATTTCTTAAAGCCTTTCTTTCCTTTTAAGTTGCCATTACTTCTGTTTGGAAATTTTGCTGCAAAATGCCCAACCTCATTACAGCTGAAACATATCAATGGAAGTTTACCTTTGAATTGTCCCTTACCAATTTTTAGTTTTCTCATGAAGTAAGCATATTCTTCATCCGAAAGACCTTCTTCATCATCTCCCTTTTCTTCACAATTGCAGGTGCATGTCTTTTCAATTGAAGGTTTTTTAACCTTATTGGTTTTATTAGATGCAACGAACACAGTTTCTAGATGTGAAGTACCATCTTCTTCATCAAATCTCATTTCATATGCTATGATAACTCCATGTAATTCCTCTTTGCTGAGTTTTTCCAGATTTTCACTGTTTTCTAAGACTGATACCTTTGGGTTGAATCTCCCTGGTAACATTCTAAGAATCTTCCGTATAATAGTCTTCTCGTCAACTAGCTCTCCCAATCCTTCCAGAGTATTAGTTATTTCATCAACGTATTGGAAGTATGCATCAATGTTGCAATCTTCTTTCGTTCTGAGTTGCTCAAATTTTGCTCTATAGATTTGAAGCTTTTCTTCTTTGACATTTGAGTCACCTACATATATATTCTCAAGCTTTCCCCATACATTTTTGGAAGTTTTACAACCCAACATGTTAAACACCATGTTAAACACACATGGTGTATGAGGAAGATAAACACACACACAAGAGACTCAACACACAATGAAGGATAAGCGTGAGGCTTTCTTATTTTCCATTATACAAAGATGTACATTTATAGTACAATGGTGTGACTCTTGGTTTCATATTCCAAGGTCACTTGGACTCCATTGTGACTTTCCGCATTCCACACCTACCCATGTAGGATTAGGTGTTCCAACATCCCCCCTTAATCCGAAGGGGTATGTGTGAGTCCAAGAAAAGAGTTGTAATAAAAATCTGCAAAGTATACATGGCAGCACTTGGGCTGAATCAACTCTCTGAAATGTTGGAAAAAAGATATGGTTTAAGGATGACCACCAACAATGGAACGCAAAACTTGTTGCAGTTCCCAGAACTCGTCCAAAACTGGCAAGAAGCTAAAAGCTTCTGCTAGAGGAATTGTCCCTCATAAAAAAGGGAGACCTTCAACCTAAAAGAAGGGAGGTCTACTACCTGTGATGGTTTTAGGATTACCAACAACTCTGGAATTCTTTGAAGCATTTCCTGGAACTCAACCAAAGCTGGCAAGAAGCTGAAGGCTTCTGCTAGAGGAAGTGTTCCTCATATATGAAAGGGAGACCTTCGACCTAAAAGAAGGGAGGTCTACTACCTGTGATGGTTTTAGGTTATCCACCAACCAAAGATGATGGTTTAATGTTGTCCACCAACCGAAGGCATGCTCATGGGCATCCATGTCTCTAGCTACATCTCTGAATCTGGAATGACGAATTGTGGCTCAGGCTCGCTTGAACTACTATGTCTCTGGCTACAACTCTGAACATGGAATGAGAGATTGTGGCTCAGGCTCTCTTGATCTGACGTCGAAGCTTGTACATGACCACCATTTTCCCCCCTGTTAGGGACAAGGTGAGGTGGCGAAAACTCAACTGCAATTTTTCTCAATATCCGTGAACAAGTTCTGACATGTGTCTTAAACATCTTCTTCGCTGCTGATGCCCATTGCCAAGAAGCGATCCATCCAAGATGAATCTTGGTTCTTGTAGGAGGCTTGTTTCTGAAGCATCTGTCTGAAGAATGGGTGTGCCGACCATAGTGCTTGCTTGGATGAAGATCAAAATAGTGATCTTTCATATGGCCAACTCGATCACAGTGTTGGCATTTTACAATCTGTTGTTATGGAAGTGGAGCAGGATCTGAAATAGCTGCAGGTGAACTGTCATACAGGAATCCGACACTCTGAAATATGATGGTCTTGGTGTAGTCTGGAATATAAAAGGACACATCCTTGTCATATCCAAGACCAGTTCTATGCTTGTTGTGGACAAGCTCTTCCCAAGGTCTGATGATGGGCTTGAGAAGTGCAAGCTGAACTGTTGCATCTGCATGTACATCTGCTCTAGTACAAGGAACTGAATGAGGATCAACTGCAACTTTATCTTCTTTCTTCTGATGAGAGTCCTTCTCAATCTTCTGAATAGAAACATGTTCAAAATGGTGACTCTTTTGCCGAAGTTCGTCTTGCTGAAGCTGAGTTTCCAACTGCAAAAACTCAATCTTTTCTTGTGCATCTTGCAAACAACTTTGAATATTACAAAGAGCATTCTTGCTCATTTTTACCATATCATGAACATTTGAATGAATGAGGTTATTCAACAACTCTAATGCCTCATTGATTTTAGCCATTTCAACAACTTAGGCTCAAAAAATGAAAGGGTGTCGGCTTCAACCAAAAATGCACCCGTTTACAATGTGATTCAATAAGAAATAAAAATGACTCAAGAGAACTTCCAACTATGGAAATCTCAAAGTACAAAATCTGCTCTTCAAATGATGGAGGGCAATCAAAAATTTTTCAACAACTCAAGTACTGATTGCAACTATGAAGAAGCAATGTCTACTCACAATACAATGTCAATGCAATACAATATTTCTGCAAAAAAATTTTGAAAGATGTGCAACAAAAACACTTGTGCAAGAGGCCTTTAAGGCAGCTGATTTTTCTTCAAATAATTGTTTTGCAAATGATGGCAAACTTGTCTTCTCATGTAAAATTATTCAGAAAATCACCCTCTTATATATGCCACAAATCACACAATGTCAAATTCACTTTTCTCTAAGTATAGTCCATGTTCTTCATATGCCCTTTCCTTCATTTCTGCTGTTCATATCTCTTCCTTTCTCTCTCTCTGCTATACTTTTTTTTTTTTAATTAAAAATTAATTAAAAATAATTTGAAATTTGGAGATTGGGAAACTTTGGGAAGGGAAATGAAAGTATATTTGGGAGGAAAAAAATAGAAATTAATTAAAAATGGAGGGAATTTTAATTAGGGAAAGGGAAATATTAAAATGGGATGGGATTTTTTTAATGGGTGAGGGGGGCTATTAATTTTTGTTTTTTTTTTAATATAATAAATGAATTTAAAAAAGAGGTGGCGGTATTTTAAAAAAACTGCTGAAAGGAGATGGGTAAGGGAAGGATGAAAGCCGTGGGTGAGCAGATAGCAGAGGGGTGAGGAGGCGTTGGGATGAGGGGGCGGAGTGGATTAGTTGGGTACGAAGTGGATTGAAGGCCACGGGGAAGGGGTGAGCGAGGGGTGAGAAAGGCTGTGGGGAAGGTCGACCAGCAAATGAGCGTAGGTAGGTGGGATGCTGTGGAGCGATAAGGGGTATGGCGGGGTTGCAGGATGGATGTAAGGAGTAGGGGAGCCGGGTTAGGGAGTGAGATGCATGGAGGGGGAGGTGTAGAGTTGGAAAGGGGGCGCAGGTAGTGGAGTAGGGAGGGCGTTAGATTGAGTTTGGGATTCGTAGTGTAGGGGAGGGCCGTATGCCGTGAGAGATTGGAGTGGGTAGGGCGAGAAGTGTGAGGTGAGGGCGTTGAGGGTGTGTGGTATTGCGTTGAGTGGAGTTTGTAGAGGGAACGGGGGAGGGTTGAGAGGTAAGGGGGTGGGTTGCAGTAAAAAAAAATGTAGTTTGCAGAGGAGGGGGGCCGAAAGGCCTGAACCAAATTTTTTTTTTTTTTAATTTTTTTTTTAATTTTTTAATTTTTGTAATTTTTAATTTTTAAGTGTAAAACAGTAGAGAGGAGTTATTACAGCTTGCATAATTTTACAGAGAAAGCAGTAAAATAGAGACTTTTAAAATAGGTATACTGCAGGTACAAACTTCAGAAATTTCTTAGAGAATGCAGAGCAATTTTTAGACAGTAAAATTCAGCAACAGATTACAAAGATGAAGAAATTTTCAGTAGAAAAACTCAGAATTCTTTCAGTGAAAAATTAGAAATCTTTCCAGTAGCCCAGCAGTAGGTAAATGGAATTTAAAAATGTAGAATTTTCTAGAATATTTCAGCAGTAAAACCCAGATATTTGCACAAATTTTTCAATGAAAAACTCAGAAATTTTTCTCTCAGAAACCCTCTTTAAACAATGTTTTCAGCAGCTCTCCAAAATGCAGAATTTAAAAGACAGAAATTGCAGGAAGAATGAGCAGTGAGAAAACCTTCAGATGCACAATGCTGCTTTTCTCCAAACCAATCTCTGAGTGCTGCCACGGATTTTGAATGCTGCGCTTCTCCAAGATAAAAATTCTGAATGCTGCAAAATCACTGCTGCAGAAACTCTCTAAAATGTTGCAAAAACGCCAAGAATTTTTGCAGATATGCACAAGCCATAAACACAAATGGCTCACTCAACTTGGAGCAGGGCCAGAAATTGCCCACTCTGATACCATGTTAAACACACATGGTGTATGAGGAAGATAAACACACACACAAGAGACTCAACACACAATGAAGGATAAAGCGTGAGGCTTTCTTATTTTCCATTATACAAAGATGTACATTTATAGTACAATGGTGTGACTCTTGGTTTCACATTCCAAGGTCACTTGGAATCCATTGTGACTTTTCACATTCCACACCTACCCATAGAGGATTAGGTGTTCCAACACAACACCTTATGATAAGCAGATTCAATAAGTCCACTGATAATAATATTCTTTGCTTTTGCATCATTTACCAAATTATTCTTACCTTGTTCATACGTAGTTGATGTAAATCCATTTTGAACAGTGTCCCATACTTCATAACCTTGCGCCAAGAGATAGACCTCCATTCTTCCTTTCTAGATTGCATAATTATTTTCATTAAATAGAGGTACACCATTCTTGGTATGCTCCATAACCTCCTTCCAGCTGTTAAACTGCTATTGAAGGAACCATGCTCTGATACCAATTGTTGAAAATACTGAGAGGGGGGGTGAATCAGTATTCCTTCCAATTAGAGTATTAGTTAATCTTCAATTTATATCAATGTTTGTACAATGATAGCAACAAACAAGAGGAATACAAATTCACACAATTTTTAAGGTGGAAACCCACTTCGGGACAAAAACCACCTAATGATTTTCTAATAATTCTTTAATATTCAACTCCAAATGAAAATAAAGCTCCAACTAGATGGATGCTCCAACTCCTGAGATTCTTCAGTAGTCAACTGAATTGAAGCCCCAACACCCAATGAGCTACAAATCACCCTAGCACCACCCTACCACCCTATAGAAGAATAAAAGAAGAATGGAATCCCGCACCAGGGAAAATGGTCCACTTTACAATGATATAGAATGATGTAGAAGAAGAAGATATACTAGACCATAACCCAAAATTTGTCACAACCACCTAATGATGATCCTAAAACTCCCAACACTGGCTCTTCAACCCTTGGCAGATAGACACTAGTACAATTTTTACAATAACGTATTTACAATGACTTAGTACAAAGATACCTTTACAATGATTGTATGCAGTGCTGCCCACTTGAAGACTTCATATGATGAAATTATTGCTATTGTTATGCACCTTGGTTGTTGATCTTGTCATGCTACCTTGTGCTACACCTTGCTTTTCTTTTCTGCCATAGAAAGTCTGGTTCTTTGCAACCCTTGACAACACATGATCTAGATTTTTCTTGCCTTCTAGGAGCTCGATATTGAATCTGGTGTATCTCTATTATTTCAGATCCTCAATATCTGATTTTCGGTTCTGTAGTAGTCCTCTGAGTTGTCTTTCCAATGCCATAGTTCTGACCCAATTTGGATTCTTCAAGAGAGATTTATACCCAATATCTCACAATGCCTTAATTATGGACTATTTCAGTAGAGTGAACTTGTACAGCATGCCACGTGTCACTGTTTATTCATTTGTCTCTGAAATTGATAGAGAGAAAACTAAAAACTGTGCAATATCTTCCAATTTTTATGGAATTCCAATCCGATACTCAGAGAGATATTTATGACGATTTTACCAAGGTCACTTCTTTGAGATGAATTTTAGGAGCCTTCAAAAACCCTGATTTCCACAGATCATATCTCCACAAATGTTGCGCACCTTGATCTAAAATTTTTACAGAAGCTTCCTCAGGATTTTGGCTTCACCTCATAAAAATTTCAGCTTCTGAAGCTTAGTAGAAAAAAATTTAGAGCGAAAATTCCACGATGACCTGTTTTAGATGGCGAAATCCCTTGCATAAGGAGGAAATAAGGATCACAATTTATATAAATGCTTAGGTTGAGAGGGGCTTCAACAAGTGAACATGTGAGGGATTTTAGGAGATTAAAAATATTAATTATGACTTTTCAATGACCCATGCCCCAACCACATGGGGTTTTAGCCCACTAACTGGCGGTACAAACTTCAAACATGAATATCTCTCAAACCGTGAAGAATTACATGCCATGCCATATATCAATGGAAACATCTCGAAAAGTAGAAACCATAAAAAGAATTATTGACCCAGAATATATTAATTTTGTAGGTAAAAATTCCCATTTAATATTTGGTTAGCCCCTGGTGCTGCTTGGGTTGACATCAATGACAACCGCTGATCAACAGAAAGGTGGGACCCGGCTATGACATCAACAATTTTTTCTGGTAGCAAAAAGATCTTCGGTGGAGTTGAAAAGAGGGGATAAATGGGAACCATTGGATCGTGAGGATCAGTGGTGGACATTTACTCAGATAAGTGGAGATAAAAGATGGAGGATGAGGGGTTAGGGGGATGTCAAAATTGCGAAGAAGCGATGACCGTAAGATCTGGAAGAGATCAATGGCTAGGATTAAACAATGAAGGAGAATGAAAAGGTCGGGGTTGAAATGCAGGAGTAATCTGGGCTGTTGGATGCGGGGAAATGGACGACTGATATTGAATCAGGGCCACGCACATCGAAGATCCGGACGGACAGGAGGAGGAAATGTGGAGGGAGTGATTGTGATGGAGCGATGCGATGGAGAAGGTGAAGTGTGATGCAGCGTGGACCATCCAATCTGAGGGAGATCGACAGTCGGGATTTTATTGGTGGGAAATTCCATCGGAGGAAAAAGGAGTGGGAACAAGGAAACACCAAAGTGCGATGTAGCACAGACCGTCTAATCTGAGGGAGATCAATGGTCGGGATTTTATTGGCGGGGAATTCCATTGGCAGAAAAAGGAGTGGGAACAAGGAAAGGGCGATGCACTAATGTGATGGAACGATGCGTAGATCATCCTATCTGGGGAGAATGAATGGCCAAGATTGAATTGGGATTTTGCGTCGGCGGCGAACATTTTTAAAGGGAAAAAGGTTGCGAGGATAAAAAAAAATCCAAAATACCAATGGGACGATGGGCCGACGAGACTAGCGCTTGGTCATGGAGCGGGTCATATGATGAAAAAAAAGGGGGCTAAGGCTAAGTCAAAAGGCACTTAAAGCCTTATGATAAAATGAGCGGAAAATAGGCCGAACTGAGGTTTTTGAGGGTTTTTTGAGGGGTTCATAAGTTATAAAAAGGGATTTAAAACCAAATAAAGAGGATTTATAAGGTTTTAAGGGGATTTTGAAGAAAATAAAGGGTAAAATGAGGAAAATGGCCTGAAAATAGTCTTTTTAGAACAACAGGGCTTCTTTGAGAAATTTTGAATGAAGAGTGATCCTTAAGGATAAAGAACACAGAGAGGCTTCAAGAAGTCACAATTTTTTCATGAAATTTGTTTCTTGAAGACTGAAAGACTTGTTTTAGCCATCATAGTATATGGAAAATTTATAGATGGCTAACAGTGGCTCCACTTGGGGAGGGCAACTCCATGGAGGTGTCAACAAATTCAGAGATAAATATTTGGAAAGTAGACCAGTGCCTTGATGTTTTGCTACACTTTGAAAATCCTCTATATCTTTGATGATAATGCTGCTTAAAAAGATGATCTGCAGATTTACAACAAGATGATTTTATCTCCCAAACTTCTACCTACCCAACCTACTTGTCCTAACATTTTTTCTTCAATGGGTGCACTTGGACTTCCAAACCCTTTCAACATCACTTTATTATTTTGAAAATATGAAAAATAATCTAAATCTATCCTTATTTCTTCCGAGAGTCCAGATTAAACAGTTGAACTCTTTTATTTCTACCTATACTACTATCTATCAAGATTAAGATGTTTGACAGATCTGCATTCTCTATATTCTAAAATAGAAATTTAAAACATAGCTAAATCAGGATTAAGCAGTCTGATTTGCTATGGTGTCTATGGCTTTATGTACAAGATGCACATAGACTTTATTTGCAGAAAAATAAAAGAAAATTGTGAAGGCTTAAGATCTAAAAATTATAAACATCCTTCTATTTTTTTTCAGCTCTAGTTTTGATCTATTTAGAGCTATCTTTTTCCTTTTCTTGGTTCGCATTTTGAATTTTTTTGAACCATTCTTTTCTATCCTAATCTATTCTACTAATAAGCCAAGATTATACAGTTTGGAAAATCTTCTTCACTAACCTATCAACATGAAATTCAAATTTACTCATTCATGTTTAGGCTGTATGATTGAATAATTACAAGTAGTGGCATTTGAGCTTGCACACAACATTATTTTGCATAAAAGTAAATCAGAAAGATAAGGCCATGATTTTTATTTTGTGAGGCATATTTATCTATCTCTTTGGTTCTTTTTAAGCATGTGGAACCAGTATCTTTTCAATCTCCTGATCTATCTTTCTTTTAATAAGTTAAGTCTGAAATAATGTTTTATCAATCAAAGTTTCTACTAACTTATCAACATAAATTTAAAGCATGTTCATCCATGATTAGGCTAGATAACTGAACAATATATCCCTATGAATCAGTAATGGAATTTAGACTATCTCACTTTCATAAATTCTCTTTTTTGGGTATGGGGTTATGCCTCTTTTGAATCTACCTTCTTTTGATTTTCTTTTATTTTTATTGTTTTTGTATTTTGTATAATTTTGTTTTAACTGTGTTATGTACAATGAATAAAACTTTGAAACTAATACTCTTGACAGAAATAGTGTTTGAGCATCCTACCATTGACAAGACCTCCAAACATTTTAATTCCATCAAGTTCCTTAAAAAATAAAGCATTGTTGTCTCTCACTGAATCAATGATATAGGGGCCTTTCCATAGATTTTCAAACTTACCATGTTTTCCTTTGTCTTCCCTTCTGGAATCCCATTTTAGAACTACATTTCCAGCTTGGAAGTCATTTTCTTTGGTCCTTCTATCAAATAATTTCTTGATTCCTTCTTGGACTGCTTGTGTCCTTTTATATACTTCCTCTCTTAATTGTTGCAAATGAATGGTCTGATTGATCCTCCTTTGCATATCATTTTATTCAGCTTGGACCTCTTGAAGGAGTTTAATGACTGGGACTCCTAGAGATGTTGGGAAGACTGCATCCATGTCGTAAACCAACTAATAGGGAGACATGCCGATGGAATTTTTAGTAGTCAATCTATTAACCCATAAGGCATTGACAAGCTTACTATGCCAATATTTCTGATTCTATTCCAACAATTTTTTGATGATATTAACAAGGCTTTTGTTGGAGGATTCAACTAATCCATTCTCTTGGGGATAGTAGGCAATAGAATGACCCAATGTGATATGATATTTATAGCAGAAGTCAAACATTTTTTTAGACTTGAAAGCAACAACATTATCTGTGATAATTTTTCTAGGACAACCATATCTGGATAGTATGTTAGTTTCAAGGAACTTGATAATGACAAAGTCAGTAGCATTCCTAGAAGGTATGGCTTCTATCCACTTGGTAAAATAATCAGTGGCAGTGAGGATCCACTTATGTTGGGCTGAAGAAGATGGGTGAATTTTCCCAATGAAGTCCAAGCCCCATTGTTGAAATGGAGCCTCAACACTGATGGGATGTAAGGGTAATGGTAGGAGTTTTCTCGTTCCATCAAAAATTTGACACTTATGGCAGGATATGACAAGCTTATAAGTATCTGGGAAAAGGGTGGGCCAATAGTAACCAGATTTGAGGATTTTATTTATTGTAGTCTTCCAATAAATATGTCCTCCACATTCTCCCTCATGCAGCTCAGGCATGATTTTTCCTGCATCAATCTCAAGCAAACATTTAAGAAATATTCCAAAAGCATTCTTCCAATACAAAACCCCATATAATATGCAATAATTTAAAGCCTTCTATTTCAAGAATCTAACTTTAGTTTTAGACAAAGAAGGCGGGCTATTTAGATAGAGTAGCACGTATATGATATCAGCATTCCAAGGTGAATTCAAAAAAGTTTCTTCAATAAATGGAGCTATAAATTCTTCTGTTTCTTCCAAAATATCAACCATATTCATATCTAAAGCTTGGAAGTTTGACTCAGCCATGAGTTTTGCTAATCCATGCCCTTTTATTAGTTTGGTTGGCCTAATTTCTAAGTCATATTCTAGAATAATAGCAATCCATTTTCCCCTTTTACCATCAGGGTCTTGACTTAGAATGTCCTTGACAACAGTATGTGGGACAAAAGAAATGATGTGAGAATGTAAAATGTAGACTCTAAAGTCTTTCAGTGCTTTTACCAAGGCTAAGGCTTGTTTCTCCATGATATTATATTTAAGTGGAACATCTCTTAAGGCCTTGCTGAAGAAATCTATGGGATACTCTTGCCCCATGATGTTCTTTTGCAACAATACTGCTACCACAGTATGTTCAGAGGAAAAGGAGAAAATGTAAAAGTCCTTGGTGAAGTCAGGGCTGATTAAGACTCGTGTTTGTGTGAGTGCTTGTTTTACCAGCTCAAAAGATTGTTTCACTTCCATATTCCACTTCACTCCTACTTCCTTTTTAAACATATTCGTGATATTTCTTAGGAGCTCAGAAAGGTTAGGGATGAATCTTCTTATGAAGTTAATATTTCCAATGAAAGATTGCATCTCTTTAATGTTCCTAGGATGGATGATTTGTAAGATGCCTTCTATTCTTTTGGGATATATCTTGATTCCTTCCTCAGAGATGATGTGACATAAGAGTTTTCCTTCCTAAAGGAAAAACAAAGTTTTCTTAGGATTTAGGGACAGGCCATACTTTCTACATTTTTCAAAAACTTTTCTCAACTGGACTAAGTGCTCCTCATCAATCTTAGAGTAGACAGTGATGTCATCAAGGTATATGAATATGAAGTAACCTATTTCTTCTGAAAAAGCTATGTCAATTTCCCTTTGGAAAGTATCCCTTGCATTCATTAAACCGAATGGATTTTTAACATACATGAATGTACCCCAAGGTGTAATGAAAGAAGTTTTAATTTGGTCACTTGGAAAGACTAGAACTTGGTTATAACCTGAGAAGCCATCTAGTAATGAGATTATTTATGAACCAACTACTTTTTGGAGTATGTGATCCATTTTAGGCAAGGGGTAATTGTCTTTCATGGAGTCTTTGTTCAAATTTCTAAAGTCAATACAAAGCCTAATTTCCCCTGTCTTCTTCCTAATTGACACAAGGTTGGACACCCATTTTGAGTATCAGACAGGGACTATGATCCCGGCATCGTACATCTTTTTTATTTCTTTCTCAACTAAGGGTAACAAGAGGGGGTTTATTCTTCTCAACTTCTGTTTAATGGTTTCTTATTTTCTTTGAGAGGAATTTTATGTTGGATGATTTTGGTGTCATAGGATTTCAAGTCTTCAAACCCCAAAGCAAACACATCCTTAAATTCTCTAAAAAGCTCAAAGTATTTCTGTTTTGTGTGAGATGGGAGAGTTTTGTATAGCTTGATTATTTTGGGCTCTTTCATCCCTCCAATTTTACACTCTTCTACATTTGTTTCAGTGGGTTCCATCTTGGGTTTTTTAGCTACATCATTAAAATCAAACAACTCTTCTAGTGGTGTAAGGCCTCTTAGCAAGGTGTCATCTTTGTACTGCAGAATTTCAAGTTCTCTTTGATCTGATTTATCAAATACTTCTGCAACACAAGGTTTTTGAAGGTGGTTTATATCATCATCAAAGGGCCGATCTGTTTTGGGAGTTTCTTTTTCAGCAGAATTATTTCTTTCAAATCTCAAACTCTGTTTTGTGCTTGCAAAGTCATTTTTGGATTGCAGAAAATCATCTATTTGGTCATCATTGTCAAACACTTGCCAATGGTTCAAGTTTTTTGGTATAGTAGGTCTGTTCTTTATTTTGATGAGGCATTGATTATTTTCACAAGGTAAAGAGCAATTGCTAGCAGCAAAGGCAAGCTCATTGGCAAGGCAGTTTTGGGCCCTAGGGATGAAAGTGAGCTCATATTTCTCAAAGGTTTTGAGAAGGTCTAGGGTGACATTTCTATATTCCCTTAACCTAGGGTTCTTGGTTGAATATTCTCCCTTAATTTGATTGATGATTAGTTCAGAATCTCCTTGGATCAAGATTTTCTTGGCTTCAAGATTTTTAAGTAAGTATAGAACAATAAGGAGAGCCTCATACTTTGCAACATTATTGGTGCATTGAAAATATAACCTATATGAATGGCCTTCATTTGTGTTGTGGATCCAAACATCAGCCCCTAATTCGGCCTTACCATAAGAACCATCAAAGCTCATATGCCAAAGGGTGTCAATTTTATTTTTGTCAATGTTCTGTACTTCGAGGCTGCTAGAGTTTTGGGAGTTATTTTCTTCATTAGAGAGTTGGTTTGATTGTTCTGGGGGACTTAGTTCTCTCTCATTTTCATTTTATTTTTCACTTATGTCATTTTCATTGTACACGATGAAGGAGTTGAGGTCTAAGTGAATGGAATAAAATGGTGTGTTATTTGGCTTATCTATGTTACTCACCATGTATTTCATGTGGGATTCCCGGTACAATTTTCTTGTTTGATTGAAGACTGGGATGGTGGCATAGGTCATGTCCATTTGAAGGCTGCCCTGGAGTTTGGCCCCCCATGACCTAGATAAAATCATGCCATATTTTGGGGGGATTTCAGCCACAACTACATCCATGACTAGACTCTTAGCAGGGATTTGTGCCAGATTGACACACAGATCCTTGATTAGGCCCAGACACTTAACCCTACTAGAATCAAAAGAATACAAGTATTTATAGGGATTTGTGATTTCTAGGCCCAATCTCTCCATCACAACCTTTGGCATGAGATTGAGTGAGGCACTGGAGTCTAGCATAGCATTATGCATAATTTTGTCATGTATGTTTAGACATACATAGAAAGGAGGGACTGCTCCTTCTTGATATCTTCCCTCTACTTCAGGACCAAACAACAATTCTGGTTTATCATCAGTTAATTTTAAGGTATCAGTATCCTTTCCTATGTTTAACACTTTGAAAATCTAGGATCTATATACCTCTTAGGTTACCAATTTAGTGAGGGGTATAGTGATATTGATTTTGGAAATCTCCCCCTCAAAACTGAAAGGTGCAGGTGTCTTTATTGCATTTACATCAGTTTTATTAGCCATGAAATTTTCTACATTTTTATTTTGTTGATTCTAATTTGATGGTTTGGACAGTAAGGTTTTCTCAGGGCCACTATTTGAAGTACTAGGGCAGCTTGAATCATTACTAGGCTGGCTAGTCTTTTTCTTGTTTAGTTCAGTCTTCTTAGCCATCGTATTTGTTCTTTCTGCTGTTTTTTTAGGAATAGTTTCAGAGGTCTTTCTAATAGCAGCGTTTGGCTGATTTGTTTTGGGAGCATCTTGACTCTTTTTTCTCCTAAGGTTATACTGTTTATGGAATTCCATTATGGCATTCTCAAATCCTAATCTATAGTCTTCAGAATCTTCATATGATTTCTCATGTGGTTTTTAGGAAAACATCCTTTGTTCTTCTTCGGTAAGGAATGTGGTATCCTCATCATCCGAACCTATGACATTTACATGGTCTTCTTCCAACTTCTCAGGCTCTCTTTCTTCTTCATCTACATAGTTGTATTGGAAAGGGGGTCTGATTTGTTGGTCACTCTCTCTTTGTCTAACTGGAGGAGGGTCTCTTCTAAAATTTTCATTTCTATTCTTGTTTTGAAGATTGACTTGATTTTCCCTAGGGGGTGTTCTCCCATTGAAACTGAATTTTTCCATCATCCTCTCCATTTTCCTAACTATGGAGTCAAGTTTGGTGTCGGAAGAGGAGGGTGCAGATGTTGTGTCATCTCTATAAGTCACCCTTTTTTCTGATCTCACCCTAGCCCTTTTCTCCATCAAATTGGCCTCTACACTTACAGCCCCCTTTTGCATGTCTTCTAGAGTTAGGTAATATCCCTCCCTTAGTTGATAGGCCATATCAGCATCAAAGCCTTCGGGATATTTTACTAAGGCCAAGCCTTGGGGAGGTTTTATGTGAGGTGGGAGAGCGTTGTAAACACTTTTAAACCTAGTGGAGTAGTCATGAACACTTTCTCCTAGATTTATATTAAGATTGTTATACTCAGACAAAATATGGAGGGGGTTCTTCTTGATTTCCCATTTGTTCACAAAGGTTTGGTATAGAGTAGGGATATCACGAATGCTATTGGGAGGTAAGTATTTAAACCATTTCTTGGGTTCTCCCCCTAGGCTCTAAGCAAAAATCCTCATTTTTATGGTTTCTTCTTCTATCTCCATATAGTCAAAAGCATCATTAATTCTATCTACATGTTTTTGAGCAGTAATGGATTCAGTCCCTACGAAGTGAGGAATTTTGGACTGATAGTCATTTGGCAAAGGTAATAGTGGTTGTTGTAGAGCCAGCGGAGCATACCAGGCTGCCATGATGAGAGGGAAAGGAAACAAACGCTGATTTACAAGGGGAGGATTTGTGAGAGGCGGAGGAGGATGGAGTGAGGTGGTTTGCACACTGGTGGTATGGATGGGTGTAGCTGAGGTACTTGGACTGGAAGACTGATTCTGAGTAGATTTGAGATGAAAAGGGCTAAAGTGATGTAGAAGCTGAAAATTAGGTGGAGTGGAAGGAGAATATTCTCTACTGGGGCTTTGCTGCAAATCTATGGGCTCAAAGTCAGCTTGGTCAACCCTACTTTATGACTTGGTCCTAAATAGGTTCTTGGTATGGTACAAACAAAACTGAGGATCTTGTGAAACTGTAAGGTGTTCTAGTGCAGAACTTGCTCTCAGGATGGTCCTAACAGTGGGTGAGTTTCCAGCTTTAGGATTTTTCCACAAAATATTTTCTGGGTTATCAACTACGGTAGGAGGATTTGGGTCCTGGTGTGATCTGGTATAGATCCTTCGTGAAGCTAGATCTCTTTATTCACACAAGGTATAACTAGGCCTTAAAAACTGTTTTGGACTGATTTGACACAATTTTAGAACAACCTATGGGACTAGTGGGATGAGTAAGGCCTACTGGAGGCTAGTGGAGTTGCGAGGTGGATTTTTTTAAAATTTTGAAGATATGTATACAATGGTCCACCACCAAATTCTTGATAAAAAAATAAATCTAGGGAGTACTTTTGGGTTTTTAGTTTTTTTATGCAGCCTTAAGGTTAATGAGTATCCCCTAACTAAGTCATTATCTTGCTAGGATGATGAAGTAATTAGTTTCTACTCTGGTTATGGGTTGGTTTTTAAGTCAAACTAGGGATGTATATGAGTCTATAATAGTTTGCCAGGCTACTATAAACTCTATATCACCGTGATTGCCACTATGTTAGCTCCCCGTAATTTGATAGATTGATTGAGATACAAATTGACAAGGGTAACATCAAACCAAGCTTTGGAATCCAAGGACCTAGCCTTCCTAGATTCAGAGAGGGATCTCTCAATGTGTGAAAAGATATGTCTTGTTTACTGATTAGGGTTGATTTTAGGCTAGATGTTAAGTGCAAGGTATTTTGATTATTTTTTGGTTCGTTATGATACTTTGATATATTTTAGATACGAAACATGGAAGATTGTTAAGTCATTAGGCAATGGAGTCTAACAAGGTCCAGATAAGTTCGTCAATGGTGTTAAGAGCATTTTTAGGGAAAGTTTACTTGGTTGGTGGATATTTTAAGGTTATGATGGATTTATGAAATGGACATAAAGATTGAGAACAACAAACTAATAAAGGGCTGAAACCGAATCCTTTATATACTTGTAAACTGAGGGAGTTAGAAAATTGATAAGAACAACAAGAGAATCAAAGGCATAAGCAGAACCTAATCCATTTGATTTCAAACTGAAAACAGATAATTAACCAAGACAAACATTCAGATAAAAACACAGAAAGGTAAGAAACTTATCCAACTTTCAGAGCTTTTATCATCTAGAGCAGAAAAACATTTAAGATACACAAGTAACTATAACCATGGAAAGAGAGAAAACTCTAACATCCAAAGTTACAGCTATAAGGTTTCCTTAAAACAATTTTAGCTAAGTAAAGGCAAAGAGCATGATTTTAAACATACTTCTTTGACATACCTAGACAAAGCTTCTTTAAAGAGATGATTCCAAGAAAAGAATATTTTAGTGGCAACAATATGTAGGGCTAACCATAAATCATAATTGATGCTAACTGATCTAAATTATTCAAGAAATGGACGAGCTAAGAACTTGTTAGAGAGAAAAAAATGATTTCCCTAATATATCTTAGCAGAAGAAAACATTAAGGTAATGAAGGACAAACAAATTTAAGGTTCCATTAGAAAACATTTCTTAATCTAAATTCTTTGTCCTACTGCAACATAGCAAGATGGAAAACATAATGGAAAACTAGAAAACATTAAAAAAAAAAAACTTCACCATCAACCAAGCCTATGGATCCTGCAAAAAATCCTTCTCCATCAACAAGAAAATCAGATCATGCATGAGTTCCAAGACATCAATTTCTCTTCAAGAGCTTCAAAGGACTATGTATTATTCCAGCATCACTCATCAAAATCCAGCCTTTGCAATGAGTTCCAATGCAGTATCTATGATGCAAATGAGAAGGTGAAACTCTTCTAGGGTTAAAAACGTTATTAATTACAAAGTAAATGCATTCCTAGCCTTGAAAACCACGCAGGGCATAAGGTAAGAATATCTGCAGCTACTTCTCTGTTAAATAACTTTGTCTTAATTTCTGAGACAAATATAGGTGGAAAAAATTGACTTTAAGGCTTTATCTTATCTTTACAATAACTGTCCTGACAGTTTAAAATATATTCTTTTGTGTAATAACTGCTTAATTGGATTTATGGATAGAAATTAGGCTTAATGTGTTAGTTAGTTATTTCTAAGGGAATAACTACTCTTTTTTGATGTATTCGAGGCATTTTAGCCTAATTTTCCTTCATTTCATCACTAAACTGTATTTAAGGCCTGATCTGCTTTTAGCTTTCATAATAGCACTATGCTGTCTTTATCTATACTCTGCATGGTTTAAGTCTTTAATCTTCGGATTTATGCTTTTTAACCTTCATTCTTCATCTCTGGTCTTTGTTTCTTTTTTGCGTACAGGTGGCTTTGGCACGTTGGATGGTTTTGTTTAATCAATGCTCATGATACGCTAATAAAACCTTTGAATTCGAACCCTGTGAACTCGTTTTCTTCGTGATTTTTCCCTGAGGATCGTAATCCTGGGCCTTTCTTGCCACTGCTCTGGCTTGTGAGAGGGCTGGCTTATTTTCCCACCATTAAACCTGCAACTCAACATAAAATATCAATAAATATTGTGTTTTTAGGATAAAATTACTTCAGAGGCTCAGCGAAGGTGAAGGAGCTATGTAGAGGGGAATGAATGCAGTGGAAGGAGATGTCGTGGTCAAAACCATAAGAAACAGGGTTTAAACTTGGTTTATGGCGTGAGAGTGCAAAAGGAGGTTTTGCATAAAACTGTAGGTGGTTTTCGCTTGGCCAGAAGGTGGTAAGCGGTAATGGGTTGATTGAACGCGATACGGGTTATAGGACAACACGTGTCCTATCAAAACCACCCATTTCACGTTGATATGGAGCATTAAATCATTTTGGCAGACCGAGCACAAAAATAAATCTGGACCGTTAGATCAGGGAGATCAACAGTTGGGATCAAACGTGAAGGGAGGAAAAATGTGTGGGAGGAAGAAAGGTGGGACTCGGCTATGACATCAGCAATTTTTTCAGGTAGCGAAAAGCTATTGGGTGGAGTTGAAAAGAGGGGATAAATGGGAGCTATTGGATCGTGAGGATCAACTGCGGATATTTACTTAGAGAAGCGGAGATAAAAGATGGAGGATGAGAGGTCAATGGGATGGCGAAATTGCGAAGGAGCGATGACCATAAGATCTGGAAGAGATCAACGACTAGGATTAAATGATGAGGGAGAATGAAAAGGACGACATTGAAATGTAGGAGTAATGTGGGCCGTTGGATGCGGGGAAATGGACAACTGAGATTGAATCAGGCTACGCACATCGGAGATCCGGATGAATGAGAGGAGGAAATGTGGAGGGAGCGATGCGATGGAGAAGGCGAAGTGCGATGCAGCACGGATCGTCCGATCTGAGGGAGATAAACGGTCGAGATTTTATCGGCGGGGAATTACATCAAAGGAAAAATGAGTGGGAATGAGGAAATGCCGAAGTGCGATGCAGCACGGACCATTTGATCTGAGGGAGATCGACGGTCGGGATTTTATCGGCAGGGAATTCCATCGGCGGAAAAAGGAGTGGGAACTAGGAAAGTGCAATGTGCCGATGCGATGGAACGATGTGCAGACCATATGATATGGGGAGAATGAACGGTCCAGATTGAATCAAGATTTCACATCGGCAGCGAACTTTTTTAAAGGGAAAAAGGTCGCGGGGATCAGCGAAAAGCCAAAATGCCGATGGGCCGATGGGCCGACGGGCCTAGCGCTCAGTCATGGAGTGGGTCATATGATGAAAAAAAAAGGGGCTAAGGCTGAGCTGAAAGGTGCTTAAAGCCTTATGCTAAAATGAGCGGAAAATAGGCCGAAGTGAGGTTTTTGAGGGTTTTTGAGGGGTTTCGATAAGTTAGAAAAAGGGATTTAAAACCAAATAAAGAGGATTTATAAGGTTTTAAGGGGATTTTGAAGAAAATAAAGGGTAAAATGAGGAAAATGGTCTAAAAACAGTCTTTTTAGAACAACAAGGCTTCTTTGAGGAATTTTGAATGACAAGTGATCCTTAAGGATAAAGAACACAAAGAGGCTTCAAGAAGTCATAGATTTTGCATGAAATTTGTTTCTTGAATATTGAAAGACTTGTTTTAGCCATCATAGTATACAGAAAATTTATAGATGGCTAACAAAGACAACGATGATTTGGGGGTAGGCAAGTTAAAATCCATGTGGTATAGCCCATTTATTGTCAAAAAGGTCTTGAAAAAAGGAGCTTATGCCTTGGTTTATTTTGATGGGAACAAGTTACCGGAGCCCAGAAATGGGCTCTATCTGAAGAAGTAATATGCGTAGGCTATCGCCTAGCATTTTCTTCGTTTGTATATATATTTTTTTTTTTACATGTTTGTTTATCGATTTTTGATGTGATTTTGATGATTTTTAATATGCTTTGGGAGGTGTTTTTGGATGAGATGAGTCATTATGGCTTTGTCGATGGTACTATTAGAAATACCTGAAATATTTCTTCCGCAGCTTGGGTAATTCACTATCCATCCAGTCAATTGCTAGTCTCAAGGGGTGTATGCATTGGTCCTGCTTCCAACATTGTGGTAGACTACACTATAGTGGTCAACCTACTCTGAGAGGCAATATCCCTTGGTTTTGATCCGTTAGTAGTATATTTGGATTCACAACTGGTGGTTTCCTAATTGAATAACACCTATCATGTCAGAGACCCATTTTTACATCGATTATTTTTTAGAGTGCATTTTTTACAACGTTCATTCACATTCCTCATTCAGATAATTGGTTAGTAGACTCATTGGATAATCATGAAATTGATTTTAATATTAATCATTTAATACTTAAAAAAAAAAACATCATTCATAATTATACATTTGGGACAATCACATCATGTAAAATTGATGTGTGTGTATATATATATCAGAGGGTGTTCAAAATATACAAAAATCGGACAACCATGTCCTACAAAATTAGGGCCTATGCTCGATCATGTTCATCATTAAAAAATATTACAGTCATCCGATCAATAAAAATCTATCACTATGGGCCTTGCCCAGGGTTGGTGTTGTGGAAGGCCACTATAGTTTTTGTTACATGGTGGAATAGCCGAACCTAGTCACATGGTACTCCAATCACGCATCTCTACATAGCCTCCGCAAGGTCCTTTATGGCAGCCATAGGGACTTGGAGAGTCAAACTCTCCAAGTTCCTCTGTATCGCATGGAGGGTCCTCCCTGGGTCTTCGTTGACACCCTTAGCTTCTCTTTCGCTGTGCCTATGTCTCAAGAAGATCTCAGGTCTCATTGGTCCCATGTCTGCATCAGGATCCATAAAATTTTGTCCTAACAAAAATAATTTTCATTTTCACATAATTTAAAAATCATAAAAATCATATAATCAAAAAATCATTGTGCTATATTACCAATCACCCACCATGTTGCACCGGGTGGAAGAGCCAAATCGACATCTCCTCTGAAATCCATCCCAGCATATGGATAGTCCTCTACTGAGATGACTTGTTTCCCCCGCCAAAGGAAAAACTCGTCATCCCATGTAATCTAGGGGACCTCACTACCCCCAGTCTCTTCGTCAAGTCTTCCCACCTATCCATTTGTGCATCATGAGGGTTACTGATGGTAGAGATGATCTTGGGGCAAAGCCCTGGAACTCTCTTAAGGAAGAATGTATAGAGAATAATACCATAGCAAAAATGTTTTTTTTTGGCCTGCTGGATTGAAGTGAATTGTTTCTTCAAATTAGCCAATAAGGTTGTGCACCAATCATATAGCATGGTCAATAAATCCACTGCCAGAATCATGTTTCCTCATGAAGCCTGGTGTAAGGATGATGATCTGTCTACCCTCACAATGGTGAACATAAGGATATTCATGTGCATATATCACACATATCTAATAGGGATTTGGGCCCCCACCTTCTTAGTACCCTCAGCACAGTAAACCTCAATATAATCGTCAACATTAAGCCCTCCCGTGGACTTGCCCTGCAAATTTTCTGGTTCACCTCTCCGAGAGAGTCTAGTTATGAAGTAGATGTCTTCAATTTCTATCCTCAATGGAATTTTATCTATCATGAAGCAACCTTCATCCAGATCCCAGTAATTCACTAACATGTCGAGCAATTTTCTGTTAGTTTTCATATTTGGCATTTTGAAGAATTTCAATAATCTGCAACTCCAAAGTATATTAAATGATACTTGATCTTGCATAACCTCATTATCAATTTTGCTATGTTATCTTTTGCTCCATCTGATTTTCATTCTTCACAATTTCATCCATTAACCATTTAGAAATCAATTTTTAAAATTTCTCTCTATGCATACATGACTTCATTTGGACACAGTCACGTCTATATGGGAATTCCTCATTACGACCTTGCGTATACGCAGAGGGAGGATTTCGGAAGAAAAAATAAATAAATAAATAAAATAAAATAAAATAATATATATATATATATATATATATATATATATATATATATATATATATATATATATATATATATATATATATATATATATATATATATATATATATATATATATATATATATATATATATATATATATGTTAAAAATTCCAAAATTTTACTTGAAATGATAACAAAATTGATAAACAAGATGAGTATGAGGCTTAATTGTCTGAGTTTTATCAATTCAGTGGACGATTTCTCCATTTGCAAGAAATGGATTTTTTGCTCCAAAGCACTTTCAAAATTTCTTCACAGCACAAATGACCAAATGTGATTCCAAAAGGCCTATATATTCCTAGAATTAAAAATTTTCATTTGTGTTAATTTTTTGAATTTGTTCATGGCTATTTAACCTTTTGGCTTGTAAGTGTTGGGATAATTTATTTTTCAGGGCCATTCTGGTGATTTTGAGATGATTCCATTTGTGCTTCGGATCCATGACCGCTGACCTGTCAGGGTAGGTATTTTGTTTGGAACTGGCATATAGGTTAAAGAATTCACTTTCCATTACACTTATGCATACTAGCCTCCATTCTGAAATCTTTCCATAGGGTCGACCCCATCATATTATGACTATTTAACCAATTTCACTCACCGATTTTTAAATCATGATATGATGGTAGAGCCATATTTTATATGGGATTCTTAGCTAGTTCCTCGCTATCACTTGTCACCCATGCTGCAATTTGTGTAGGCTCGGGAGTCCTCTTTAGTACCACCATGACTTGTGCGTTGAAGATTTATTCTTCTTCTTCCTCGCTATATTTTTCTGGCCATATACCCCATAGGATCCCATTTTGTTGTTGAGTTGTATTGCTGCATTGTATATTGTAGTTTTTAACCCTATACAGAAATTATCTACAAATGAATCTAAAAATCAAAAAATAAAAAATATTGAGAGCATAAAACATAAAACAAATATACACAGATATTTTCCCTTGGATCCCAAATTGGGATGACTAGCTTGATTTTTCGTTATATTCCTTTTAGTGTTACAACACATATATATACATGCTGAAGCATACATAAACCCAATCCATTAACCCTGGATTAGAACATAACCATAGTTTCCTTGACCGGATGTACAAAATACCAAGGGCCAAAAACCATTATGCCCTAAAACCATGTGCAAACCCATGCACAAAACTGGGGGTAGGTCTATCCCTCGAAAAATAGTGTCCAAATTTTTTTTTCGGGGCACTACCCCGGACCCCAAATGAGGGCTTCCACCCCCAGCGGCCACTACTGCTATACCCTATTTTAGCATACCTTATTAGAGCTATTTCCCCCTCTGTGACCCCAGTGTGTGACTAGTCGTGGAAAGAATATAGCACATACCCAACATATATTAACCATTTGCATATCTTGGCCATTAGCCAACTTCATTTAGACTCATGTTTAAGCCATATTTTGACCATGTCTTTCTGCAAATTCAACCGTGCAATCACTTAGCCTTCGCGACTTGACACCTTTACCCATGGATGGAACATTCCTCTGAGTGTCACTTACCAGTTTTCACCACCTTGGATTGAGCATAAGATTGATCATATCCTAGGAACTAGTGCATATGTTTACCAACACTCGTTCTATCCATTGTACTATAGGCATTATTTTATTCTTTTTAGGCTTTGAAATATGAAAAAGACAAAATAAAGTTAAATATCCCCAAAAGAGCAGGAAAATGACATTTCTTCCATATTTGATGGCAGCTACAGAGTCAGTTATGTTTCCCTTGAACAAAGAAAAAAAAAATATAAAGTATTTTCTCCATTTGGGATGGTTTTAGTTTTGACTTAGGAGAATCCCTAACCTTTTTATTGAGTCATTAATCCCTCGGTTGGTTATCTCTTCCAATCATATGAAGGGTTTGTTTATGCCTCCTGCATGACAAACTTATATAAAGTTATTGTATGCTGCCATTGTCAAAATGAGTCATTCTTTTCTTCAAGGGAAGTTAACTTGAGTCGACCTTTCTTCGGTGTCTCTTGAATCATTTTTCAGTTGACCATCCTGGTCTATCAAAGTCTTGTTATATCACATCGGCTATTTGGTCCTTTACTTGTGCTAGTTTGAGAAGGTCTCCACTGACTTCTTGTCAGTGGGTTTGTCTCTTATCGACTTCGAAAAATTTCTCTAAGAGAAAACCTAGAGTCTCACCCTAGCCCTATTTACATTATTTATAGGTGACCTTGTACTCAACATTTGATCATCATTATGGCTCTTTGACTTAATGGTTTCCCTTGTGTTCGACTTCAGCTTACATTATCACACCTAGGATTCATGTAGTGCCTTGTTTTCCATTTGAACCTATCGATGGATTTCTCGCCTCTTTGTCATCTTTCATTATTGGTTGGTTCAAAGGGTTTCTACCATGAGCTAGCTACATTTTTTGCATGCCAAAAACATGCTTCGAGTTGGTTACTTCAATATTATTCATCTGATTCCTTCCAAAATGTGGCCTGCAGTTTACACTCATGTTGGACTGATGTGGGATGCCTTAATGCCTTCCTTCTAGGAGACCTTTTCCCATTGACTTTGACTCATTTCTTTGAGAATAAGATCTAGAGTCCTTTTTTCAGTACCTTAGTGTTTGCAGTCAATAGCGGCAGACTCCTTCGCTATTGACAATGAGAATACATCAATGTCTCCTGATTGGTATATTCTCTCAATTGTTCGAATTCAGCTCATTTATTCACACTTGTTAGATTTTACTAGGGCACCCTAACTCTCATCATCATTTTCAGTGATTTGTCTCGCATTTTTTAACAGTGTACATCAATGACTGGAAATCAAAATATTTCTCACATGGTCAACCTCAGCTCATTTATTCCCATTGTGTAGAATTGTGCCATGGCGATTGGTGAAGATCTTAGGTTTACAACAACATGCCTTGGCTCACTTTGATAGCACCTTCAATTTTCTGCCAGTGACACCATCCATCCTTATATGTTGCAGTTTATTACAACAACATCTTATATGTTGGTACATGAGTTGCGTGCAATACCTTTTTTCCACCTCCTATGATTTGGTACTTGGAGATTTAGTTCTGACTTCAGTTAACAGATATATTTGCAGCATCATTGATCAGTCTTTTATATGCGATACCTAGAAATTATTTTGATATGTACTTTCGGGTAGTGATCAGATGATTCACTATGTACTTTACATTTCAGTTATGCTTGTATACATATTGGATCCGCTCCATACTTGATATGCAGACATGCTTTAATTTTATTGAGCATGGGTATGCCCGCCTTAGACATGAGCTTTCTTTCTGATTTTTATCACTAGTTTTTTTCAGGCTAAAATCTAGTGAAGTCCTCTCTAGTCCTCGCACGATTCTTTCTTTTGCACACAATACATTTCAGCCATAATGTACCCCTTCTGACCTCATATAATAGGGGGAATCTGTTATAGCATCATTTATCACCCCTATATACTTGATGACTTATACATTGGCCTTGGGTAGCCCTTCCATTCAGACTTGGTCAAACTTATTTAAAAACAATATTTTAAATTCTATCCGTGACTCTGCCCATACTTTTCCGCGTGCAGATGTGGGTCTATCCATAACTGACCCATATATATTATTTAAAATATTAAAAAATACAAAAAATCCCTATTAATGAGGTGGGGTTTACGAGTTTTTCCTGTAACTTAACTACCCTAGCCCATGGCCTAACTATTTCCCAACTAAAAAAACTAATTTCAGGATGTATAAAAGCACCTCAAGGGAATGGACTAAGGGAGGAGAGAAAATTCTATTGATATTATAGTATGTTAGAACCCTAATCAATTTTGATATTTCCTTGTGCCTCCTACACTTCCCAGGTCTAGGAAACCTTTGTTTCCTTTAGATGATCACTTCCCCTTTATGTGACATCTTTTGTGCACCATTTATGGAAGAAGCTTTCTGAGGCTAGGGCTGGACGGATCCAGAGGAAAATTTCATTCAGGAGCCGTGGGAGATCTCAGGTGATTTTTTTTTCTATACATTTTATCAATAAAAAAAGTTGCATCATGTTCTCGATGTCTTTTGTGTTATATGTATCCTATAAATGTTAAATAATGTTGTTTATTTCATGTCATTTTTTGAGATTATATATGCTAACATGCTGACATCTAGGATATATATGTTGTGCAACTAATTTGTGTGCTATGTCTTGATTTATTTGTAGGTTCTCGAGCACGATGATTAGCAGAGGGTTTGCACCCTTCGCGATCGACCCTAGACATAGGACCCATGGCTAAGGTTGTCTATCCTCATTTTTCTATTTCAAACATTAGAACTCATAATTAGAGTGCTTCTTGTGGTGACATGCCTTCCTCTTTGTTAGGTCTTTCAACCCAGGCCTTAGTGTATTTTTTTCCACAATAGCTGAAGCAACAATGGTCCACGTTTTTCTCTTCAGTTGGTCATGATGAGCACCACTGCAAAACATTTGACCTAATGATGAACAATGCTAACCTCTATAGAGTGCAAGCTGAACCATGTTCACCAGCACCTCCCTCTGGAGGTGGAGGATTTCTAGCAAGAGGAAGGGGAGGGGGAAGAGGTGGAGGTACAGGTCGGGGAAGAGGGAAATTAATCTTCCATAATTGTGGAGACATTGGGAACTATGCGCATGACTTCCCAAACCCTGCGCGACAATATTGTAGGTACTGTAGGCAATTTGATCATGTAATTGAAGATTTTCCTGTGTTAGTTGCTAGAATGCACGAAAAGCAATAGCAGACACCTATGCAAAACATAAAAATGGTTAAAGATGAACCACACGATGATGGTCCAAGTGTAAACTTAATTACATGAAGTGGTGCTGCCACTGGAGGAGATCAGGAAAAGAGGGATGATGTAGAGCCACTGATGAGAAAGGCTTATAACAAGAAAGAAGCACTCAACCTGCAGAAGGAAAATGAGACTTTCATTGGAGCCAGGAAGGATTTTGTTGTTGCAGGAGTGTATCAAAGTCTATCATGGAATGAAAGACTGATGATGAATTCAAACCATTCCTACAAGCTTGTATTAAGTTATTGCGTGATCAGAAGGTAGTAGATAATCTTCAGGCCCTGATTGACAGATGCATGAAAAAAGAAGTATCTTGAACTGAAACTAAGGATGTGAATAAGATCTATAAGAATAAGAAGATAACTAGTAGTGAGATCCGCATGACCGTGAAAATTGGTGAATATGAGATGGACCAGGTCATCTTGGACTTAGGATCTGATGCAAATGTTCTACCCAAGTAGACGTGGCAAAAAATGGGAGAAAAAAAGTTGGAATGGTCCACCATTCAGCTACGCATGACCAATCCGCAAAATATCATTCCACTTGGAAGACTTCCACAGGTACTGGAAGACATTGTTGGAGTAAAGGTACATGTTGAATTTGAAATAATAAAATTTTTGGATGATGCAAATCCCTACCCTGTGATGTTAGGGCTATACTGGGCCATTGATATGGGAGGCATCATCAACCTAAAATGAAGAGGAATGATCTTTGAAAATGATGGTATGCGGGTGATAGTACCATTAGACCTGGCAGAAGGAGAAAGATATACATAACCAGTGCACTAAGGAGATGATGTAGACCATATCTACAAGCTAGCTGTGTAGGAAGAGGATTGAATCAACCCTACAGCTGGGGGAATGTTGAATTAGGAGAAGGATAGTTCATGTTTTTTAGATTCAGGTGGAGAGATGGAGAACTCGAAGAATCGGTTGCATGATGTTTATGCACTGTGCTATCTCAAAATCACTAAAAAATTTCGATGTATCTCCTCAGAGGTGAGATAAATACCCTATTTTGATGGTTCTGGAAGTGTCATAGTATTTCCGAAAGAATTGAAAAATGTTGTCTCAGAAGAACGATGGTTCTAGGCACTTGATCTGGCTATGCATGCGACCTGAGCATGTTGGTGGGATACACACAAGGGTGTTTTTAAGGATTGAGAGGAATGTAGCAAAATGATGATGTTGCGCTTTGAGCCTCCCACTACCCCACCAACTAAGATTTTCAATGATTAGGGAGACAGACGCAAGCACTTGGCCATGTGGGTGGATGTTTGGAAGGAAAATACATGGACTGAGTGGGTTCATATGTTTATTCGTTTGTTGGAGCCAGTACCTACCACTTGTTATCTGGAAATGGAGTTGCACCGAGAAACTTGCCATTGGATTACGATGACTGATGATTTCCTATCAACCAATAAGCCTGTGTTAGGGGGGAATATCTATAGATGGTTGTTGTTATTTCAAGAATATGACTTTGAAATAATTGTGAAGCTTGGAAGACTAAATTTTGGACCTGATCATTTGTCACACATCAAAAATGGGGAAGAACCAATGAGTGTAGAGGAGGGGCTACCTAATGCACAACTCTTTTCTATCAAGGTGGTTGATGAGCACTTTGCTAATATTATTCACTTTCTGATCACTAGAAGTGTGCCTGCTGAATATTCATTCAAGAAGAAGAAGGAATTGGTTGTGCGCGTAGCTGATTTTACCCTGATTGTTGGTCAGTTGTATAAGATGGGAGTAGATGAAATATTGACAAGATATTTTTTGGAACATGAGAGAAGGCTACTGCGCAAAATTTGTTGCATGCTCAAATATGGTGGCCCACAATACACAGTGATGCACATGCGTACTGATTTTGATGCATGCCAGAGAATGGGGAATCCCTTGCATAGAAATGAAATGTGCCTACAGGCCTTTGATAAATGGGCTATAGAGTTTGTTGGACCGATCAATCCTCCAAGGAAGAATATTAGATCACGCTATATCATCACTACCACGGATTATGTGACCAGATGGGTAGAAGCCTGGGCAGTTAAGGATTGTACTGTAGATACTGCCACACACTTAATTTTGGAACATATTTTGACTAGGTTTGGATGTGTGAAGATATTGATAAGCGATAGGGGTAGGCACTTTGTTAATGAAAACATTGAAACTCTGACAGAGGAATTTCAGATCCATCACTAGAAGAGTAACCCTTATCACCCACAAGAAAATGGTGCAGTAAAGGATTTTAACAAAATATTTGAGAATGCGCTCACAAAGATCTTTAATGAAAATAGAAATGATTAGGATGTGCATATCCCTTTTGTGTTATGGGCTTATAGGACCACATGCAAGAAGTTGACTGGGAAAACACCTTTTAGGATGGTCTATGGGAAATAAGCAATCATGCAAATGGAATATATCATCCCAAGCCTACGCATCGCATCATTTACTAATATGGTTGAGCTCAAAATCATGGAGGAGTGTCTTGCATAATTAGTTGCCTTAGAAGAGGATCGATTCAGTGCTAACTTCCATCAGCAAGTGCAGAAGACACATGAAAAGGCCTGGCATGATAGGCACATCAGACATAAGGTATTTAAGGAGGAAGACTTGGTCTTGTTATACGAAAATTAGTTTGCGTGACACCTAGGGAATTTTATGAAACATTGGTTGGGGCCATACATTGTGAAGGAAGTCATTAATGGAGGTGCAGTGCACTTGGCCACGTTGTGCAATGAGAATATTCCTGGGTATTTCAATGGAATTTGTCTGAAGCCATATAGGGACAACCTGGTGCCAATAAAATGACTATATGGCCAAAGCATAAGAATCCATTTGTCGGCACTTGGCACCGACCGAATGCATAGACAGGTGGAAAAAACTAGCTATTGGAACAGTGAAACTAGGTGAAAAAGTGATTTTACCGTTGGATGGAGTAAGTTTTATGCTTTTAATGAGGTGATATTACGATATTTTTGACCGTTTTTATGAAGGTAAGTTGAATTTAATGAATATCTAACCATTTTCACCTTGGATTATCTATAAAAGGAAAGGCATGGGTCACAATTGGTTCCTTTGATTCCTGAATATGTTGTGCCCTGAGCTTATCTATGGTTGGCACAGTAAATTTGTTTGTAAGAATTGTATGAATAGCTGAGAGAGCCTATCCAACGTGAGTAATTTGTAATTCATATTTCGCCTAAGAATGACGGCCACTGACCCAGAAAGCGCGCCTACTGAGGAGCACTCTTCACCCCTCACAACATCAATTAAGCCAGGGTTAGATGATGTCCATGAAGTGTTCCCCGAGATTGAAGAAGTCATGTCTATGCTGGATAATGGAAAGGGAAAAGTAATGAAGAGGTCCTCCACCAAGCCATGGACCTATCCTAGGAATGTGGCTTCTGCACACCAAGCTGCAAAAGATAGGTCACCTATGGGAGACCCTACAAATAGGCCAATGAGCGCCACTGAGGAAGCTACATTCGTCGAGCCAATATCATGGCAACCACTATATATCAAGCGACACAGACCCTCCATGCATGCGCCAAATAATTTAGATGTTATACGAGACTAAATTTAGATGCCTCTGGTCTCGCAGATCGTTCCCCTTGTTGACGATATGTTCGCCAAGATAAAAAATATCAAGTTCGACGACTATGATTTGGGGAATGAGGAGACATTCCTTGAGTTGGCACTAGAATATTACCAGGAGCGCGTGCTCTACAACAATGTGATGAAGGTTGAGTCGATGACATGGGCGTGTGGGCTGAGAAAAGCTAGGATCCTCAATCTGCTAAGGATTCCTCATTTTAGGAGGTACCCTATCACCACCATATCCTTGCACCAGCTGCTAAGGATTCCTATGGATTCAAGGAAGGATTCCGATAGACACCGTGTTGATCCACTAGATCAACGACTTCCCAAAGAAAGGCCCTCATTCTATGGCAAGTTTCAAAAAAAGAAATGAGCTCAAGGTCGCTGCCAAGGTAAATAAATATTACCAGGTTGTGCAGGATGACAGGGGATTCTTGGTGCACACAATTACAGAACCAGGTGTGCGCCTTGGGGCCTTAGTCCTAGGCTACAATTTTATGTGCAAGTTCCCACCAAATATAGTCCATGCGCATGTAATTGCGTTGGCAGGCCAAGGCGAAATGGGGGTCAGCTACAACTGGTCCCAATATATTTTCCAAGAGTTAATGGACAATGTGCGCAAGGCAAAAGATGAAGGAAAGAAGTTCTGCTAATATTGGTTGTTGTTTCTCATTGTGCTGGTAGCATGGGAGACCCAAGAAGGAGCAGTCCTCCTAGAATTGGAGTCGGGCGTATGTGAGGGGGTGTGCTATGCAAATATGTAGGATTCCTCTGACCCCAAGCGGGTGAAATAAAACAAGATTTTTTGGGTGTTATTTGAAGGCATGATGTCCATTGCAATACATTCATGACCGTGACTATCCTTGTAGTATATGAGAAGTATAAGAGCATCACATATTTTTAGATCAAAATGCACCATGTGCAAATGAAGGCGTGTAAGGTACCTGTGTGGTATAACTTGCCTTTCATGGTGACTGAAGTAGAGGTCGACCAGGTCATTGCAACCTAGAAAAAAACATGAAAAGTTGGTCTCAGCTCCACCCAGCCCGTTACATCATCTACTTATGGAAAAGAAATAGCTCCATGAGCTAAAGATAAAGAAGTTGAGTTGCGCACTAACAAAGAGGCAGAAACAGGTGCAACAAAGAATGATGGGCAAGATCCTAAGCAGGAAGCATAGAAGGATACAGAGCATGATATTGGAGGTGAAGTTGATGTGGACCCTGGAGGCCTCGATGGGTTAGATTGTATTGTTGCAAAATCTCCATGTGGCACAGAAACACCCACGGGTCCACGAAAGAAGTGGAAAGGATCCAAAGTTGGAGGCACAGAAGAGGTCACTTTGACTAAAGATGACCTTGAAAAAATAGCATATGTAGTCACATCTGCTTTTGAAGATAGGTGTACCGCCATGGAAGAATAGTACAAGGCTGTGGTTGAGGCATTGCAATCTAGTTTTCAAGTACTCCAGCTGAAGACTGAAAATTTACAAGTGAGCATGAATTAAGCAAGTCTGATTCAAGTGAGCCTACTAACAACAATGACAATCCCCACCATAGACAGTAGGATATGCCCCTTTCTGGGTGCAGTAGTCACATTGGAGTAGCTGGAACTACGTGCACATGTGCAGACTTGCCCAGAGGTCGGGATCATTCTCTCCATGTTTCCAAGTGGAATAAAGCTACACACTATTCAAACTATCATATCTTACGAGTTGCAGTGCAGGGAGGTGCGCATGCAGTAACATTTAAGTGAAGAAGAGTAGACATTTGCAGTTAAGACGGAAGAATCAATCCAAGCTCAAGCAACGCAGCAGGCGGTTGTAGAAAAACAACTAGAGCTCGAGCACCTGATTGACAGTTTGTGTTGGGACCTCCCAGAGGTCGCAATTCATGCATCAGAGGCGATGTAGATAAAAATTGAAAGCTTATTCATAGCACTGAATTCTTCCCGATCTGAAGTGCAGACGGTCAAAGTAGAGTTCGAGCAACATATTGCAACATTCTGGGCTAAGGTGCAGCCAAAGACTCCCCTACAGGTGCACACACAATAGGTAGCCTTGGTAAATGAAGCGTGGTATCTCTACTAATGTTGAAAAGGGCTCTGCATTGATCGAAACAACAATGGGACTATGGAAATCTATGAAAAAATGCCCACTAGTCAAGAAGATCTATCAGGAGTTGTGCGCCAAGTACCAGACATTCGAGGACCTACAGGAGGCCTTGCCCACATTTTTCCCTGCTCAGCGCATGACCCTCCTACAGAGAAGTCAAATTCTGCGCAATGAAATAGAGGATCTACGCAAGAAGAAACAGATCATGATAGAACACATGAAGGCATGGGAAGACAAGGAGATGAAGTTGTAAAAGGACCTAGATTCAACCATTAAGAACCTGAATCATACCCTTCAAAGCATCAATCTAGCCGCAGAAGGGCTAACATCACAGAAGCTAGTGGACACAACGCAGAGTGTAGTGGATCAGAACATGGGCATCCTAGTGCCCTTTGCTACTGCCATTGAAGAATTACAGACAAAGATGAATACCCTAGCACCACTGTGACTTGGGACGAGTGACAAGATTGTGTTAGGGACATGTTGGAGCGGGGTACCTTAGGACAGAGTTTTGGGTCAACATACAGTACTTTTTGTAAGTTAAGTTGTGCGTAGCACAAGTCAAGGGGATTTGGGTTGGTTCATAGCCCCTCATGAGTTGTAATGTTCCAAAGGTTAGAACTAGGGGCCACAAACCATAGTTTGTGGATTGTAGATGAGCGCATGCTAAAATTATAAATAGGAGTCTAGATAGAATCAATAACGGTGGCGATAAGTAGTCTGAAATATGCTTTGATGTTTTGAGCAAAGAAATGAACTACGATTTGGGTTTGGAAGGATCCTACTGGCTGTGTGCACGAAGACCTTAGTCTTGTTTTGTGCAGACCGTGTTAGATGTGTGCGCAGGTAGAACTGAAGTGTTGTAAGGAAGATCAGAACTGTGAATGAATAAAATAATGTTTTGAATGATATCTAAGTATCAAATGCATCTGTCTTTCGTGTTATGATTTGTTTCTTCATGTTATTTCCGGTTACTGTGTTATTTGTGTTTGTATCGATTACGTAACTGTGTTTTACCTTAAATGAATGATTAATGTATGGATATATTTCTATTGACTATTATGGTTATGCCTTAAGGACTATTGAAAGGGATTGCGGATCTATAATTGTGCACACGTAGAATAACCTATGTAAATTGACCTAAACCTATCTAGTTAAGATTACTGGTTAGGGCTTTTGTTACGAAGGTTAAATCATAGCGTTTATACCTGAAGGCACCTACATCATTTAATTCTCTCTTAGGGTGTGGAAACCTAGTTCCAACACCCCCCATATTACTGCTTAGGGTGAGACTTTGACCTCCGCAAGTTTGTGATACAATGAGATGAGAGTCTAGATTGACCACAACCTAATGGTCACTTAGAGTTGCAGCCTTGATTAAGAGTTAAATGACAGCACTATATTCCACTATGTTGTTGCTAGCAAGGCCAAAAAATATGCCCCATGATCCGTAAACTATCAAGGATATTCCATTGGATAATTTGTCACAACAACTTTGATAAAACTATATTTAAAACACTAGAATTTACACTATGAGGGTTTTATTTTTGTTTATATTTATGAAAATGTAGATTATGGTTGATTATGTATGCATTCAAATTAAAATTATGCAAAAAATAAAGACAATGGATAAAAATTCACAAATCACAATTGACACAAAATATGACATGGGAAACCCTTCTGAGATAAAACTCAGTTGGAAGGTGAGGCCATTCTTCTCTCTGTATATAAATAGAAAATGGTTGTGAGTAAATATAAGTATGGATTGTGTCTTGTGGGCTACTAAACTATAAAAATATTCTTTTTTTTCTCTATCTCCTATCCCTATCGGCTATTTTTACTCATATGCAGAACAAATTGACTCAAAGAGAATTGCTTGTAGTGGCCTAGTTCTAACATAACTTGATAGCATACTAGTGTTTAGGTTTGACTATCTCAATTGATGATTAGAGTTAAAATATGGAATCTTCTATATTATTCTTCATCACACCAAAGTGTCTATCCCATTTTCCACTAATAATATGGGTTGATGTAGCATCCTCTCACATTATGGTGGTGAAAATAGGAAGGGCAACTTCTGAGTGGAATAAATTTTGTATACAAACTCTAATTGAGATGATCAATGTTTCATTATAAAGTTACATGTGTGTAGAATATGAAAAAAATTGCTACAATTAAGCAACAAATATTTACTCCCAAAATTTTTCATTTGATGCCTCAAAATGCTCCAAGAACGTTTCAAACCCTAATTTTTCAAAATGGGTCCCACTGGTAAAAATGGTCATGTGAGATGATTCCTCCACTTTTTCTACTCTAAAAGAATCTATATGGATGAAAAAAAATAAAATTATCTAATATGGATGACACATCCCCATTTTTTGAGGATTTGGCTCCCCGAAATCTTCTACAGAATGAGGTGACGAAAGTTTTCCTCCACCTCCTCTCCGGTGCACCATTTAACTTTATCTGGAGGTTGTTCTTTCTGCCAAATATACCAAAAGTCATGCTACCCCTATATTTTATTTATAAACCTCTATTAAATTTTTTTATCATCTATCAACTTTGCTTGAGCATCTAGCTCCAAATCTTCCACATAAGGTAAGATTCGTTCCTCTTCCTGATCTAGAATGGAAGGCTCATAGAGCTTCATATTATCCACATTCACAAATAAGTAAATATGCATATGGGGTTAGGATAATTCTATAAAAATTATCTACAACCTTTTCTAGTATCTCAAAAGGATCATATCAAAAATACTTTGTTTTCTTACTAAGATCCTCTAGCCTCTCCTTATTCAATTGTAACCATGCTTTATCTCCCGCCTTGAATGGATTATATGTTAGTTGTTGATCATGCTTGGAATTGTATTTTTTAGGTGACTTATGCAATGTCTATTTTACTTCATATGGATCTGCCTAATATTATCTAAAAAAATTTAGCCCACAAGGCATCCCTTGTTATAAGATCCTCCCTCACTCCTCCTTTCTTCCCATATGAAATATCCAAAGGTGAAGGTGGAAAATATCCAAAACAAGTTTCAAATGGGGAATTATCAATAGAAGTGTGGAATACTATGTTATAAGAGTGTTGTAGATATAACATATTTTCATTCCAAGTCTTCAGATGCTTATGATTACCTCAAAATTTGCACCAAAGTCCTATTGACTAATTTTGTTTCCCCATCTCTCCGAGGATAGAATTTTATAGAAATCTTCAAATTTGTGTCCATCTTCTCCCACAATGTTGTCCAAAATTCACAAAAAAATATTGTGTCCCTATTTGAAATGATGCTCCTTCGTATCCCAAGGTGTACCCAGACTTGTCCAAAGAAAAGAATTGAAACTTATTTCCTACAAATGGTATTTTTATAGGGCATCATAACAAAAATATTGCTAAACCAATACAATACCATGAATAGGTACTCATGTCCCTTCCTGCTTGTTGTTAAACCTCCCACAATTCCATGTAGATTATTTCCCAAGGATTATTGGTTATAGGGAAGGGATGATATAGACACTATTTCCTATTACTATGCTTGTTGGTATAACAAAAAATTCATCCTCTTATGTACCTAGCTACCTATGCTTGCATATTGGGCCAATACACATACATCTACAAGGTGGAATTTTCCCTATACCAAAGTGTCATGCAACCTTGGATGTGTGAGCCTCTCTAATTAATTACAAAATCTCACCTTTAGGAAGACATAGCTTATCTAGCATGTAGAGTAACACATCCTAGATATGGTAGTCAATAGTGCTATCACCATCATGTACATGACTCTAGTACTACAATCATTGAAACACCTCCTTGAAGTCATCATGATCTAAATATGCCTCTATATATGCATCATGGGTGAATGGATCCATGTGCATCAGAGTTCCCAAAGTTGTGACATTTGATATGGGTGGGCTTGAAAGCATGTCGACCAACTTGTTTTTCTTTACCTTATTATACTTTATGACTATATGAAATTGTTGTAGAAACCCCATATAATTGTAATGTTTGGCCTTTTGTATCTTACTCTGGGCCTACATGTACTATAGTGGCTAGTGATCTGTGTGGATTGTTATCTCATTTCCTAATAGATAGTGCTTCCATTTCTTCACAACTTGCACCAGGTCATAAATCTCCTTGCCGTAGGTAGGTTATTTATGAACTTCCCCATTAAATACTTCATAATGGTATCACACATGCCTTCCTACCTACATGAATACCACTCACACAACATACCCACTTGTATTGGTCTCCACCTTGAAGGGTTCCTACAAGTTTGGTAATGCCATAACTGGTGCCTGGTTGATTTTATTATTTAGCTCCTCAAAGGCACTCTGCTTACCCTTTCCCCTCTGGAAACTCTTTCCATTTGTTGTTATAGAATGGGATGTTCCTACTACTGCTAAAAACAAGTCTATAAATTTACTTATGTATTGTTCTTTCCCAATGAAAATCCCTAAGTTTAGAAACATTAGTAGGCACCAATAATTTCATGATGGAATCCATCTTGGCGGGATATATCATCAACTCTCCTCCACCTATCACATACCCTATATATGTCGAACACTATCATGAAAAGTCACATTTCTTGATATATTCCTAGTATAAAGTACTTATTTAATGTCTCCAACACCTACACCAAACATGTGATGTGCTCCTCCTAGGTAGCATTGTTTACCAATATATAATCTAAATAAAAAATACCAAATGAATCTATAAAAGTGTGCAATATATCATTCATTAACCTCATAAAGGCAGTGGTGCATTTCATAGGAAAAATGAAATTACTAACCACCCATACAAACCTCTCCTGGTTTTAAAGGATTTTTTCTAGCTATCTTCTCCTTTGAAGCCTGGAGATATCCAAACTTTAAGTCCAAATTGGTGAAGAAATTCTCTTGGTTCAATTGATCTAGCATATTATCTATCCTGGGTAGGGTTTACCTATTCTTCAGTATGATTTTTTTCAACTCCCTATAATCAATGCATGTTTTCCAAGTCCCATCCTTCTCTATCATAATGATTATGGGTGACCCACATGGTGATCTACTTAGTCAAAAGAAACCTTATTCTATTAGTTGTTGAAACTGTTTCTTCATGACACTTTCTTATATAATATATATCCTCTATAGCTCAATGTTTGGCAATGGGGATTATGACAATAGTTGGGTCTCGTGCTTCACTTCCCTCTTGGGTGGTAACTCTTTATGCTCCCAAAACACATCCCTATATTCTTGTAGAAACTATTCTAGTTGTTTTTTCTATTTCTTAATACACCCCTCTAGGGATTACTTTCCTCTTACAAAGTCTTCTAAATAATGATTTTCTCTTAAAATCTGTAAAACATATTTTTGTTGGATCTGATCAATTTATTAGGATTTTTGGATCTTACCAATGTAATTTTTTACTTGTCATTGTGCGCATTGATGGTGGAATATTTTCCATCCCTAACGAGTTGGAGTTGGTTGGATCTTCACATGAAAATTACATCTTGCAGGTACATGTAAGTACTTCCAAACACAATTGTACATACATCAAGGGGAACTGCATCTAGTTCTACTTCATCTATAAAATCAAAACCAATGAAAAATCTAAAATTTCACTTTTTTTTACCTTCAATTATGCATCCTTATTTACCCATCCCAATGGATATGGGCTCAAATGATCACGAAATTCCAATCCCAATTTGTTTACCAACTCCTCTACATGGGTTTTTATTAGAACGTCCCAAGTTAGGTGATACATGAGCCTTTTCTCTAAAAGGTTCATGGCTTGGGAGCAACTAGTGGTTATTTCATGCATATTATTCATGTTATGGCTATTGACATATTATTTCCCAAACATAAAAATAAATTAGAAACTAAAACAACTCCAACCTATTCTTCATTGATTCTATAACAAAAAAACATTCTTATCATATCTTGAGTTCTTTTCCAGCTAATATATCCAAAAAAAACAAGATTCAATTTTTTGTAATCTGTCCATAACTGTGACAATCCATATTTGGGGGATTTGTTCCAATTCATATCCTTATCTTCTTGTATAAAATGTATGGGTAGATAACAGGTTGGGAGTTAGTATGTAAATGAATAATTTATCTTTAGAAGGGGGTGACATCATCATTCTTAGAATTTTCATATTGTAACTTAATTTCTAGATCTAATGAAATCTTTGCAATTTCTTGGCTAATCTATGAGTTGTGAATCATCAACCCCAATTTAGGGAGGAAGTGCCCTCCTCCTTAGTCGAGGTTATTGTGTCAGTAGAGGTAGATAGTTGTTTATATTAATTTATTTGTATGTTATTTTCATTCATTTATTATGTTATTTGAATTACCATTATTTCAGACTCTTGTTGATACATTTTTACTATTGTTGGTTACTTTACCTTGTAGAATATTTGATGTAGATTTCTCATGTGGTAGCATAGTTATTGGATTTATCCTTACTAAATGTGGGCTATTATTCAACTATTGCTACAAATTTATAATTTGTTGTTGAAACAAAGTGGTATCCAGTTTTTTTTACAATGCTCTATTTAGTTAATGAAGGGTTTATTTTGATTAGATATGATTGAATGGTTTGTGCAATGGATTCAATGATTGATCTTCATTTTCCTTACAAGGGAAGTTTTGATGAATGATTATTATTTTATATATGCAAGAGTGATTTTAATTTCCAACATGGTTTGTAGTGAGTTATTTTTATGCATGTGAGGGTTTGATAGTGACATTGAGTTGCATTCCTGCAAGTATGAAGAGTAACAAATTTGATTCGATTGTGTGCTAAGGTCTTGTGTAAGACAACTTAACATTAGGAAATAGTCAATGCTAGTTAGCAATTTTTTTCTACATATATTTTTCATGATAACCTTGAAATAAGAAGAGTTTCCTTCATTAATAATTTATTTCTAAGTGAATTGATTTATTCTATTAAGATAATTCATTTTCGCAACAAAAAATTCTAGCACTTATCCTTTGTATGGCCGCCATTGTTGTTGTGGTTGTAGTGGTTGTTGGGATATTTGCACTAATGTGCTATGGCTACCATATTTTTATCATTTCCCATTTTCGACTTATTCTTCACCTCCTTAGAAGTTTCTTGTGTCTCATTTTTCTTTGATTCACTTGATTTCCCTTTCTTTATGTTCTCCAGGTATTGTGCCTATACACAAGCCTAATCAACTGATTTAGGCTTGAATAACATCACTTGATTCCATAGATGGTTGTGTAGACCCTCAAAATAATTGAGGAGTACATATGGGTTCCTCGGGAAGATACCCAACATTATGGCCATTTTTTTGAACTCTGTGGTGCACTCCTATATGCTCTTCCTTAATTTTTCCTGAAGTAGTTCCACCCAGTCCATTGGTCCTATACACACCTAATATGATAAAAATATGAATTTATGAGGGTTTTTAAGTTGTCACACTTAGTCACTGGTGGATATTCCTCTAACCTCAATGTATTTATTTAGATTTCCTACCAAGTTATGGCACATGCGTTTAATTTCAGCTGTGAAAACAATTTTTTTTGCTCTTCCTCAATACGATGGAAACTAAAATAGATTTATAATTGTTGCAATAAGTGATTTAGCTCCAGAGCATCAATCTCACTTTTTTATGGATTGATATAAACATTTTCTTACATTTTGAATATGGAATTTGAATGATTCATGACACTCAAATTAGGTTAATATTTTTCAGGTCCTTTCTTTTATTGGTTCTTTTTTTCTTCCCGATCTCCTGATCTCCCCTCTAATGTTTCCTCTGAATTAGAATGCCCATCTTCTAAAAATAACCTAAACTTATTGAAAAATGATCACATGAGGAGATATACATTATGATTTATATCCATGAATTGTGATTCTGGCCATGAAAACCTCTCCTTAGTAGGATCAAGAGGGCCATTCATAGATTCATCGGTCGTGACTAGGGTTTTATGTCTTTTAGCTTAGCCAACCTATATCACCTGAAAATATACACAGTATACCCAAAGAAAATTTCCTTTAATACCAATATTATTCATAAAATCATGTGGATATTCAGTTGGACAATTCGTCACAGAAAATTTGATAAAACTATATTTAAAAATTATAAATCTACACTATCAGGATTTATTTTTCTTTAGATTTATGGATCTGCAGATTACGATTAATTTCATATGCATACAAATTAAAATTATGTAAAAAATAGAGAAAAATAAAATAAAAACTTACAAATCGTGATTAAAAAAATATGTGACCTGGGAAACCATTTCATGAGAAAACCAAGCTGGAAGGTGGGGTCGCTTTTCTCTCTCTCTCTCTCTAAATGAAAAATGGCTACGAGGAAAAATAAGTATTTCCTATGGCCAGTGGGCTACTATAGTGAAAAAATCATCTCTGTGTTCTTTATCTCCCATCCCTATTGGTTATTTTTACTCATCTATAGAAAAAATTCATTCAAAAATCATGGAACCCCTTTTCCTCCAAGTGGCCTAGTTATAGCACAACCTAATAGCCTACTAGTGGTTAGGATTGACTACCTCGATTGTTAACAAAAGTTTCAATATAGGATTTTTTAGAGAATTATTCATCATACTCATGTGGCTAGCCCATTTTCCATGAATAATAGGTGTTGACATGGAGTCCTCTCGAATTATGGTGTTGAAAAAGGAAGGTTGTCTTCTGAGTGGCATAATTTTTGCATGTAAACTCTGATTGAGGTGATTATTGCACCATTGGAAAGGTCTATATGTGTAGAATATGAAAAAAAAGTGTAGAAAAATATCTACAATTTTTTACCCCCAAAAAACGTCTTTTGATGCTTAAAAATGCTATTTGAAGGTTTTAGACTCTAATTTTCCAAACTCAGTCTTACCAATAAAAATGGTCGAGTGATTTTTTTTGTCCACATTTTCCACTCTAAAAGAAACAATATGGATTAAAAAAAATACAATGATCCAATATGGATCACCCTCTAAACTCAAAAATTCATCAATGGGTCAAAATAGCACCCAAGCAATGAAAGTAATATTTCTGGAACTATGGATGGAACCATTGGTATATTATATGTAGATTGGGAGGGATAAAGAAATCTTCAAACTAAGTTCGAAACATGATGATTGAAATATGGCACACATGCATAAAAGAGTAAATGCATACACAAATTACATATGTATATGGAACCATTCCCATAGGAATAGGAATAGTACTTTTCCAAATAGAGCCCATTGCGGGGCTCCTTGAGAGTGTTCCCATCATAGTAGAGAATCACATATGCCCCTTCTTTAACACATGTTTAAAAATGTATGGATCTATCCAAAGGGGTTATAACTTTCACGCACTTATTTTATTATGTTTATAATGGTATACCAAGACCAAGTCACCTTTAGAAAATACACGAGGTTGAAAAGACTTGTCATATTGAAGTTTGATACATTTCTAATGTGCCTCATTGGCTAAAATAACATCATGACATTCTTCATCATGTTTAAAATACTAAAGGAGGAATTCATCCTTATCTATAGTGTTAGGAAGAATTTTAATGGCAAGTTTCAATGATGGTATCTCACATTCAATGGGTAACATCACTTCCACACAATAAACTAGTTGAAAAGGAGTGTATCCCACGGAGGTCTTAGTTAGGGTTCAATAAGCACAAAACTTTGAAAATAACATTAGGTGTCAATTATATAAGTGGTTCTCTACCATGCATTGGATCATATTTTTAAATACATAATTGATGGCCTCGACTTGAATCTTATCTTGAATATAGTAGGGAGAGGACTTATCATGGCGAAATCCCAACCTAGATTCCAATTCATTCATTCTATAATTGCAAAATTGAGAACCATGATCAGTCACAATATCTTTGGGAAAAAAATAACCTAGAGGTTATGTGGTTGAAGAATAAAAGTGGCTTAGTGGCACCATCATTTAAGAAGGTAGGCACAACTCAACCCACTTGGTGAAGTAATTTATGGCCAAAGTGACATAATTATGACCAATGTATAAGGTATGATTAAACTACATTAAATCAATACCTCATTTTGCAAATGGGCCTACAAAAACCACTAGATGAAAGGATTAGGATGGGAATACATCTTAGAGTTACAAATTTAATAGGGTTGACACCTTTGGACCATAGTCATGCAATCCTTGAATATTGATAGCCAAAAGTACCTAGAGAATAATATTTACTAGGAAATAGCTAAGTCGAAGAGATTCCCATCACATGCTCTTGCATGACAGTCATTTAGAATGTGTTCATCCTCTTCATTATTTAGGCATCAACGTAACAAAAAATAAATCCAAAAATGATAAAGTGCATCATCTATGAATATATATTATTTTTTGTTGTGTCATATGCACTAATAGTCAACATGGGACAACTCAGGACACAAATTTTGAGTCTAGAGATAGAGCAAGATATGCCCATACTGAGGGTCAAATGTGCTAACAAGGAAGAATGACTCATAAGGAAATGAATCAATAACCATAGTTACATCAAAAGCATGGGGGTGATAAGATAAAATATTTGTGAAGACTGAATATTTCTTAGATTTTGTGGCCACAAATTTAAGATAAAATTCATGTAAGATAATTGTTGATTTGGAGTACTCACTTGCAAGGAATTTTTTGCTATGAAAATTATGCATGGAGTTGGATTCAATGACGACAATGGTATTACATAAGAGACTGTAATTCCTAAGCCTTTAAATAATGAATACAATATCTAGGGTAAAATTTTCAATGTACGAATAGCATAGTTATACCCCCACTAATGCTCTATTGACATAATAGATGAGATTGTCATGGTTGTACTCATCCTCTTGGAAAAGAAAAATTTTGAGTTCAAATCAAAGGACGTGAGATATAAAATGAAGTCCTTGTTGTAGTTAGGAGGTCTCAATTCCTATTTGAAGGAATTGAAATATCATTTTTTTTGGTCATCCAATATAAAAATTGTATCATTTTTGTTGTCTTGAGGGGTAACTAAATTGTGTCTATCATGTCATAAATCTTATGTTATTTCATCATTATATTAGGGTATGTCTTATTGAGTGTTCATTTGACTATATTATTTCTCAACATGTCCATATAAGTACTAATGCATTAGTTTATTTTTTTGGAAAACTGTGTTAGAATGGAATACCCCACACATATACCATAAAGATAATTGAACATGCATGTACATAAAAAAATGGGATCCATTGCATCATCAAGTAAAAATCAGAACACATATGTACATATGTCTAACATAGTTTGCATACATCATCCCAAAAAATATAATCCGGTAATATAGTGCAAAAATTAGGCTCTAAAACCTAGGCTCATAAGTATGTAACTATGCCACTAATGTCCAAAAACTTCCTTTAAGGAAACATACATAGTCATAAAGAGGTGTCCTATACTAGTCATCATCTTGAGTCTCTATGTTGCCATCAACACATGTCCACCCTTTCTACATGGTGAAGAAGATGATCCATCTTGCTAGAGACACCTACAATGTGGGAATGCATGTGTCTTGGTACATCCTCCAGTTATATGAATGGAACACCTATTTTCAGCCCCTATAGGTTCTGTTGCACCTACCTCAACTCATTGTGGTCATTATCTTCCTCCTCATTTTAATCCCCTTGGGTCGTTAATGTCTCCCCTTGTATGAATGCTCCCAGAAAAGCATACATAGACTCTCCCTTTGTTTTATGTGGTGCAAAGTATGTGCCATCTAACAGGTTAACGATTAGTGAAATGTACAAAAAAGTAAACTATTAAAAATAAAATTTCACTTACCAAGGTCTCGCCATTTCTCATTGGGGGGGGAACTATGTTAGGGTAACAAAAAAAATAGCTCTTTCATACATATAGTCATTGATCCATATGAACTACTTCTCAAACTAGTGAAAATAGTAATAATCATATGATCAAGTCTATTCCCCACCCCCTAACCTTGACATCATATAAGTCCACTGGTCCATCTAGGGATCCAACCTCCCTAACCATGGTGTCAAAATATGTGGTTGTTGTATTGGTACTAACTCAAATAATATAGAAAAAATAATTATGCTATATAAAAACATGGTTTGTTTCATAGTCTTGCACTTAGTCACTATGCTCATTTAAGTTCACTAGTAGCCCCTTAAACTAGTTAAATATTGCTTAAGTCGTGAACTGAATCACAATTTCCACCTAGATTTTGGAGACCAAAGGAGGTCCACTATATCTCTAATTAGGCTCTTCCCAAATGCCTTTTATGTAGTTGGAGTGCAATTCTCTACCTTCACATCCTCCACAATCCTCTCTCCCACTAGTCAGCCTCTAGACACCCTAACAGGAACCCCTCACCTCAATAGGCCCATGAGAAAGTAGATGTCCTCCACCTATAAATTTTCCAACTAATCCTATATTTCAAAGTGATTCTCTGTAGGATCCCACCACTAAATTATCCTCTAAAATATTTTAGGCTTACCTGATCATATTTTGTGTCTTGAATAACCTTAGACGGATATAGGTGCATAAGGCCTCTATTGTCCCAATCTTTGCTAGTGCAACTTCATCATCGACTTCATGTTTTCTTTCCATCCACTCCAAAATATTGCAATATTTACAAATCCATCATAGAAAACATCAAAACACATCCATAGAGAAAAAAATGGGTCCAATATAAAATTATTCTTTCCTAGATATGAGAAAAATTCCCTTCAACACTTTTCCAATAGTCAACGAAGAATTTTAAGAGCCTAAAAAATCTCCATTTGTCACACAGTGGAGCGTTGGAGGGCATAACAATGTTCCCTTTCCTAGAGTGCACTTGACATGGATAGAGGGTCCCTAGCATATGATTTTCAGGGAAAACCAAAATTAAACATGCATCAAATGAAAGAGGAGGTTAAGAGAACTGACCTGGTGGCAATGGAATTTTGTTTCATGACCTGATGCTCCCAATATATGAAAAACAAATTTTGACTACAAAAGGGTTTCACCAAAATTTGTCTCCATCTGGGTCACAAATGAAGGCAATGGTTATAAAATTACTCTTTCTACAGAGAAAGTGGGTCAAAAATGTCTCCTTTCACATTAGCCATACCTCTTTATGTTAGAAATTTAATTCTTAGGGTTCTCTTTCATATATTTTTATCATTTAATCATGTTACTAATGATTCTGTACAAATTTTTTACTATATATTTAATAATAAGATGGAGCATTCACCACATTTATTGTATCCTTAAGGAATGTTGATATAATTATAATATAGAATTAGTATTCATTAATCTTTCCACTATAATTTTTAGCTTTCCCCCATCGTTTCACTATTCCTTAGGGCCCACCCTACTAGGTTGCAACTTTAACCTTGTTTTATTGCATGTCGTAACCTATGAATTATATTTTACCCTTCATAAGAAACCTATAATAACACTCGATTTTTGTTTTAGTGCCCATTGTGCAAAGGATCCTCTTTAGTGTCCTCCATGACATCGAACTTGAGCCTCATGCAGAAATTTAGCTCCATGCCTATATTTGCATATTATTTCTGGCCATTATCACCCTTATAAGGGGTCCCCACTCTTTATATCATTTTATTTTTATTACCTATGTTTATCATATTTAATGTACTACTATATGTTCTCATAATGTTTATTTCCTTCATCTTGCTTGCCAACCTTGCAGCCTCATTTGACCTCTTGCCTTTGAATTATCCTTACCTTCGTCTTGCAACCCATTTGACCATTTCAAATAAACCACTACAATGGGCGTATATAATATTACATAGAATTTTCTACTACCTACTGCTTTTCTTAGGCCAGTTCCATAAACCTCTGAAAAATATGATACCTTTTATACCACTCATCTCTTTGGAATGAACTTTTTTTCCATATTATTTTCATTCTCATTAAACAATTAAAATATTCACCTCCTTTTTCCATTTTTTCATGCTCATTAAACTAACATAAAATATTGAGTTATTTTTATTATTTCCTACTCATTTGTTAAGATGAAATCCAACGAGAAATATCTTATCTACTATGATCCTTACTAAGCCAATTGAAATACACATGTACTTTTATCTCCTTTTTAGAATTTCTATAAAAATAATGAAAAAAACATCAATCTGAGAATTATTTTCATTATTTTTAGGCTCATTAAAATTGAATGAAAAATACACTATCAAGCTCACATGTCTTCTCTTTCATTCTTGTTAAAATATGAAGGGGATAATCCATACAAAACGGGAATGTGAATGAGAGTCTTTTTTTGTGTTTTACAATGGAAGTTATCAATCACCCTTGAACATGGAAATTATTTGAATCATTCTCTTAGAATTGGTATTTTTCATTATTTAGAGTCACACTATTATCATGATTCAAGTCACTTTATTATTTAATTAATATCTCACTTGATTGGTTACCCTTTTATTCTTATGGATATGGTTTTGCCTCCTGTGCTTCCATTGCGTCTGTATGGTATTCTTCAGTACAAGATACCATGTTCACATTTTTGTTGTCATTACATGTTCAAGGGAAGTCCTAGACAATGTTGGCCACTTGGAGTATCATTCTACCTTTGTGTTGGTCATCCCTGTGTCAATTGTGCATAAGTTCTTTAGTTTCCACCATCAAAGACCTCATCTTGGTGTTGGTTTCATGTTGAATGATGAGGGATACATCAAGGCCCTCCTCCGATGGATCTCTTCCCTTCAATTTCAATACCTTATCTAGGATGTAGATCTAGAGACAATATATAGCTTGGAACTTGCAATCATTAGTGATAGGTTTCCTCATGGTTGATAGCGGGTTTTCCTCATTGGACCATGCTGAGTGATTCTACAAGTGATCGAAATAAGCTCATTCATTAAAAATTGCTATATTGTGATATGTACTTTGGGATCCATTTTCATCATTTGTGGTCTCCATCACATTTTTTAATGAGGTTCCTTAATGCATGTTAATCAGATAGTCTCCTTGCATGCTCAACATCAACTCATTCATTCACATGTAGTTGAGTCGTACCATTAGGATGAGTCTAAGATATTTAAGACTGAGTCTAACTCACTCAAGCACATTTCCACCCCCAATATACATTGGAGAATCTATTATGTACATTGAGTGACATCACTTGGGCACTCCTTTTGGTTTTTCTATTGCTACTGATATCTATTGTGACATAGATAAAAATTTTATCATGACTAGTCCTTCATGAAATGCATATGGAGTAAGTTGTGTGGGTTCCCATGCTCTAATATTTTAGTACCAAGTATGGGTATGCCTAACTTAGGGATTAGTTTATATGTATCTTACTATTATTTTTTTAGCCTTTGTAGGTCCTATGTCTGTGGCTCTCTGCCTCCACCTAGTTCACTAATATTATTGTAATGTATTTCAACAATCAGTTTGTCTTCTAACCTCATATAATAGGGAGAATATGTTAGAGCTTAAAATGTCACCCACTTTAGTTCATTAGGGAAGAACTTCATACTACAAATTGGAATGAAAAAATTTGGAATCTTCATAAAAAATATTTTTTTCACCTTCAACACTCCCCATACACTAGAAGACAATATTGTTAGGAATAAAAATTCTCTACATGATTTGAGAAAGAGAGTTGAATGGATAAAAAACTCTCTATTTACACTACAAAACATAGTTGAAGCGGAAATGTGAATGTATAAGAGAAAATAGGGTCAAATTTGATCACTTTTAAAGGATAAGGATGAAAGTACCATATCAAACGTGGTTAAAAAAGTGTCTAGGTGTAATGTGACTGCTCCTCCAAACTATATATGAAAGGGATGCCCTCCATGGGATAAAGGGAGAAATTTTATTGTAACAAAGTGCTGCCAGAATACACACTTGTGGTCTTCCTTGTGATAAGATGTAGATATTATGAGCCTTAATGGTGAGTTGTGGAAAGAGGAGGACCATGGAACGAAGACTATGAAGTAGAAACATTTTTATTACTTTTCTATAATACAAACAATTTACTTTTCTACCAACAAATCATCTCTCTCTATTGATTAATGTGTTTTAGTTTGGTTTATCATGCTACTGTTAATGGGTGCTATCAGGAGAATGGAATTGGTGAATTATTTTTTGTGCATCGAAAATTGACGTAGAGAGCTCAAGAGAAAGGATCTTCGATAACCTATCTAGTTGGCTACATCAAAAATTTTCCTCTAGATAAAAGGTGCACTATAATTCTCCTCCTATATTCCTTTCTTTGCATCTATGTGAAAATGGGAAAATAGATTGGGGAATATATTGTTTGTGACATGCCATAGGCCTGTGGTTATAGAGTACCTTACTAATATAGGGGAAATTTCTCTTAACACTAATGTATTCATCCCTTGATCCTTGGAACTAGTAAAACCAACTAGGTCTTGCCATGTTTGCTCCATTTCAAATGAAATCTTTCGACAAACCTAAGTTCCATACAACTATTCCTAGCTCAAATATTAATCAAAATAGCTATGGGTTGGCTTCTAATCATACCTTCTACCTCTATCATGTGATTTCGGTGATTAGATAGCAAACTAGTTAAGAAGAATTTCAAGATATATTGTGAAAAGTTTTAAGGGAAAATCAAGAAATTGAAGGACTAAGAGATAAATGCTTAATTTATTTCTTAATATAATATAATTCAATCGTATTCTAGTATAAATTTCCAAATATTGGGCATTTTGGAAAATTTTGGGACAAACAAAAATTTAGGAAAGAGGTTTAAAATAATCCAAACTTGGTGACATAAATGATGAGGTGGAGACACCAAGTGGCAATTGAGTTAACACATGGAGGCAGAGTTTCATCGCAAGGGTTAATTGAGGTTGAAGGATATTGTTATTAGGTGAGTGCTTCTATGTTTGAATTGAATAAGGTTCAATGGATCATGCTTATCCTACATTGTTATATCTTTCAAAAATGAGAAGGTTTATTATCAAGGGAGCACCTGAAAATAATATGGACTATTGGATAATTCTCCAATGATCAGATTTGGATCAAGGACCTAAGAGATAGCTCAAATTACAAAGTGTTTGAAAGTGTGTCAAACATGCTCGGCCAGATAGATCTCATCCTCCTGATTCTAGTGCCGCAAATGATTTGAAAAACTGACACCGTATGAAGAAGTTATCGCGATTTTAAAATTCCAGTAAACTGCAATTTTTGACAGTTGACCAAGTTTGGCTGGTTAAGGTACAACTAGCAAAAAAGAATATTATAGGGAATATTCCTTGAAATATTCCTCGAAATAGTCCCTCTGGGCCATTCATATTATGACAAGTGTAAGCATGTTATTTGCAGTTGGATTGTACGAAGTTTTTTGGGCCAATCATAGGCCACCATGTTGCAGGCTCGGAGGCCACCACATGGCCCAGGTTTGGTGTATTAAAATTTTTGGTGGAGCCAAATGGATTCGACCCCGAGACCTCTCGCCTGCATACACAACGCTTTATCATCTCCCCTATGGTGGTTCTTAACAAATATAACCCACACATTTATCTATTGTTTAAACATTGAAGTTTGGGGGAGTGGAGGGGCCATCCCCTCTCCATACGTCTGTAACCCCGGAACCAAGCACCAACCATGAACTATCTGCAACCACCGATGTTAAAATATGTGGTCACATGTGGTGTTATGCTTAATGTGTCCGTGTGGTTTACGTTAACCCCAACAGTTAACCGCCAGCATCTAGAGATATCGTTCACAAACCAATGGTCAACATTAATGTTACGGTTTATCCTAGTGGAAAGGTTGGATCGTGCTCCAAATTTGGGGAATTTTCCTATTTTAACTCTAGCTAACTGAAGTGCTCCATTTTTAGTGGAGTTGATTTAGGGGTCACTAAACAAAAATTGATTAGGCTCTATCTTGTGCTAGTTTCATCCATTCTGAGTGTGTGAATAGTCAATTTCGACTATATCAAACATTCCAGACTCATTGGTGAGGGATGCAGAGCCATCAGAGGGATTTTGAGCAGGTTTTTTCTTCATATAAATTCTAGGGGCCACTAGGGCCAGCAAGAGCCAACAACAAAAAGAGGCCTAGCAAGGGCAACTAGAGGCCTTTCTCAGTAATAAAATAGCCAATTTTTGATGTTTCAGAAATTCTAGAACTAATGGTGAGGTTTGCAGAACTAGTAGAGGACTATAATGTTCCCAATTTTAGCCTCAAGCTAAAATGGAACATTATAGTTGCACATTTTATTTTTGTTTAATAAAATGGGCAAGGAGACACCTTAGCCCTTTTAGATGAAGAAATAACACTCCTAATGTGAAAGGGAGGTGAATAAAGCAACTAAAATAAACACCAAGGGTGTGAATGGAACCCATCTCACTTGATTAGTCATCTTTGACTAAAGTCAACAGCGTTGCCCAAGGAGGAAGGGGCTTCCTAGAGAAGTTGCGCAGTTTTGGAGGGAAGAGATTCACATAAGGGTGGAAACCCTATTTGGTGGGACCTTGGTGGAGAAGAGTTACTTTTTTTATAAGGAGGAGATGACAGCCCATTTGGATACATGTTATGGTTTAGAGTTTTAGACTTGGGTCTGCAAGATTGCATCCCTGGGCTGTTTAGCAGGGTGATGGTGCCCTCGGGAACTAGGGTGTTCCTAGTCGAGAATCCCTACCTCTTCCTCAAGGAAGGATGAGGAATGAGCTGATTTTCCTCAATTTGGAATTGGCCACAGCTACTACCATCAGCTATAGCATTATTTCTACAACAGAGAGGATGTTGTGTTGCTGGGGGCAGCAAAGGAGGAACTCATGGAGTCTCTCTTGTCTTGTTTTCTTCAGTGGAGGAGTGATCTATTAATTGGAGGAGCTGCAAGGAGGATTCCCAGGCTGCATTTTATATCAGTGGCATGAGGCCACACTTCCATCATCTCCCACTGCATAGTCCATGAGAGAAACTGCGTTATTTTATGGAGGCAGTGAGAGAGGGGTTCTTGGAGCTCATCAAGAGGTTGTTTCTAAGACAAAGGGATCAACCCTTTGCATTAGAGACATTATCAGAGGATGGCAATCACATTTCAGGTCTGCCGTGGCCTCATTCATATTTTGTATCAGTTGCAGTGACAACTCAGTTGTCACAGTTTTCTTTTCTCAGACATTTCTAGCAATCCTCATAGATTGCCTAGAAATCTTGTATTTCAGCCCATTTCTCTATTATTGGGTTATTTATTGCATTCCTTCAGCCACATATGTATTTTGTTCATGTTCAGTATCTTATACCTTCATATTGCGATGTCACTTCTCTCCGGCATTTTGTGGAGTTGCAGCAACTCATGTATTTCATTGTTCATGTATTGGAGGTTGGTTCTTAAGGCTTGAGTGGCTTGTCCCTCAACTATTTCTTGTATTTATTTTCTGATATATCATAATATCATGATGGCTATAGCATTTCCATCTTATGATGTATTCATATATGCAGATTTCATGTATATGTTCATATATTGCTGTAAGCTCTCTCATTGAGCATTGTTTTAGAGATCTGGATTGGGGAGATCTGAATAACCCGTCTAGAGTTATTTCTTTAAGCTCATATTCTGCATAGGAGTTGTATTGAGTCTATTCTAGGGCATCACAGTGGTGGTTTGTCTTATTTTTGTAGCATCTTCCTTATACAACGTCCTCAAGGACCCTGTAGCAGAAATTCCCAAGATGGAATATTGCATATCCATAGGCAGAGTCTGTGAAGGGCTAGCTAGCCTCAGGATATCTCCTTTCTTTGGAAGGAGACATATCCTATAAATGCCCCAACATTCAATCTATGAAATGGACTTGTGATAGCTCACTTAAGAAGGAAATTGGAATATCTGAAGATATTCTTGATAGAGCAGCAAGTTCCAGACTTGGAATATTACAAGGACTTCTGAAGGCCGATATGATTCAAATAATTTCTAAGGCTCACTAGCGCCACCAAGTGCCAACAGGAGAATGAGGTTTATCTAGAGCAACCAATATCCATTCTCAGCAAACCAGTAGTCTATTATGACTATTTTGAGCCTTCCGAATCCATTGATGGAGTTTTTGGAAACTTTTGAAGACTTCTGAAGGTCGAGACGCTTTAGGGAAGTTTTCAGTGAACCCAAAGCCATGGGGTGCCACCAGGTGTTGGAGGCATAAATGGAGTAGCCGGAGGCCAATTTATGAAAGTGAATAGTCTATTATGACTATTTTTGACATTATGAATCCATTAAATGGATTTTCAAAGCCATTAGAAGACTTCTGAAGGTCAAGAAACCACAGGGAATTTTTGGGCAGCCTAGGGCCATCAGTGGATGGAGGCATAGTTTGGGGAAGCCAGAGCTCATTTTGAGAAAGTGAACAACCTATTTTGGTTGTTTGATGTATGATGGAGACATTAGAAAAGGTTTCAGGGACAGAAAATGGATTTTGAGGGAGTTAGTGCGAAAGAGAAGCTCAGGGAAGCTTAAGGGCACCGACTCAAGGAGGCAAGTCTAAGGGATCCAAGGTTCATATTCAGAAAGATTTCAGCCATTCCAGGGGTATTATGGTATTCTAATCCAAATGGTATAGTCCAGATAACCATTGGAGTTGAGTATTTTACTTTTAAAATCATTTATACATCATAATCCCAAAGAGCGAAGTCATTTGACAACGGCTCAAGGAGACGTAGCCACGATATTCGGGTGAACTCCTTTATTAAGTTTTATGTTGTGTTTGGATGCTTATTTTATGCACTTTATGGTTTATATACATGCTTAATTTCAACAAAAACAAATGTTCTTAAAGAACTTAAACAGTTAAAAAAAATACACCTGTTTCAAGTATTCATTTCCGCACAGTCATGTATAAGCAAGATATTTTATTTGTTTAACTGAGTGGGAGGTTCTTGCACATAATAATTTCAAGTTATCCACCCATTTTCAGATCAGGTTGGTATTAGAGCACTAGGTTGCTTGCTTTACAGAGCACTAGGTTGTTTGCTTGACATAGCACTAGCTTGCTTGTTGACTTGAAAGGTGTTTTAACAGTGCAAATATTTTGACTGTTTGCAAATTGACTGTCACTTACAAGTTTGAGTTTGCTAGAGGTAAAGGGAAGCTACTATTAGATATGTCCAGAAGAGGAAAATAAGGAAGAAGGTTGAAGGCATATTCCTTACCCAAAGGACCTCAAGGCAACCCTTGAAGCACAAGAGGGTTTGTTTGCAAAAGGTTGCCTGAGGAAGAGCTTCACTCTACAACCATTTTGTTCAGAAGCTTTATCAATTATTTTTTAAATATTTGTGAATTTTTTATTGAAGTTATTTTTTTCATTTACATAATTATGAAAAATTCTTCAAGTGAGGTTTCAGAATCCTCCTCCTTCACAAGATTCTTCAATGAAGAGATGAAGCGAGACTTCTACATCCTGAAGGATATGGTGCAAATTCTGTATGAAGATAGAAGAAAAAGCACTAGACTTCATGAGAAATTGGTTGCTATGAGGGAAGAGAAAGAAGGACTTCTCAAAATAATGCATGAGATGGAGATGCAGCTCCATCAAGCCCAAGAGGCCTTAACCAAGAACATGCTTGAAGCAGAGCTAAAGCACTCAAATTTGTCTTCAATTTCCTCTTCAGAAAGATGTGTAGGTTCATTTGAAAAGCACAGTAGAGGTATAGGGTCCAACTTGATGTTAAAAATGGGCTATGAAGGAAAGGGTCTAGGCAAACATGCACTAGGCATTATTGATCCTATTTTGGTTGAGGTGGCCTAAGAATTTTGGTCTAGGCTATGTTCAATCTTATGGCGAAAACTCTACAACCATGAAGGCATTTGAGACAACTTAAAAAAGAATTTTTTTTACAAGTTCTAAACCACAAACATGTAAAGTTTGTTTTCAAGTTGATTGCCATTGTTTCAAGCCTATGTTGCAGGAAGATATGTGTAGACTTGCAGCTTATAGCGAGCATGAGAGTTCTAACATCTATCAAGACATGAGCACTGATGTTGGTCTACAAAAGAAAGTTGGAACCTCTACAACTTCATCTCCTTATTAAGGTAAAAAATATGGACATGCAAGGAAATATGTGAGGTATAATTCTTCCCATAGTCAAGTTGATTATGTTTTTGATAAGCATGGAAAATCTGCATGCTTGAATGGAAAAGAGAGTTGTTGTTCCTATTGTGGTCTGTGTAACCATGAAGTTTCAAAATGTTGGAAGAGGATGAAGGCATACAGGAAACAGTTGAATTGAAGGAAACTTGAAAAGAAGGTGCAAAAGAATTGCACACATTGCCAGAAGACGGGATATTTTGTTTCTCAATGTTGGACGTTGCATCCAACTAATCATCCCAAGCATTTGAAGCAAGAGGACAAAAATACTAGCGAAATTGGAACCAAAGATTCCATCATTGATGTGAGAACAGATATTTCACATGAAGAAGATTTTCAACAGTAAAAATCTCCATGGAAGTGGCTTGGTAAGAAGTGGTTTGAATTCTTAACCCAGTAAGACATACATTAATTTGTACATATGGAAATTTTAGTTATGTATGCATTTTTGTTGGAAACTTATGGTTTTTTGAGCCACATTGGATCGATGATCAATGAAATGATGTTAAACTACCTTCTATCAATTTCTCACTAGAAATTTTTGGGGGAGTTCAAGGAAGACAATTCTTGACAGGAGGACATGAGCTTCTAAGGAGGGAAAGTGTTGACTACCTTCGAGTTGGGCTCAAAGGCACTAATCCATGAAAGGAAAAGTGTATGGAGGCTATAAAAGTGAGGGTGTTGTATGACTACCTTCGAGTTGGGCTCAAAGGCACTAATCCATGAAAGGAAAAGTGTATGGAGGCTATAAAAGTGAGGGTGTTGTACTCTCATCTACTGAACATATTAGGTAATTAGTATTTTGGGGTCCAAAAGATTCCCAATGGGGAGGTGTGATCAGATTTGGATCAAGGACCTAAGTGATAGTTCGAATTTCAAAGTGTTTGAAAGTGTGTCAAACTTAAGCGACTAGATAGATTTCTTCTTCCTGATTTCAGCGTCATGAATGGTTTGAAAAACTAACACTATATGAAGAAGTTATCGCGATTTGAAAAGTCTAGTAAACTGTAATTTTGACAATTGACCAAGTTTGATTGGTAAGGTACAGTCAGAAAAATTAATATTCCAGGGAATATTCCTGCAATATTTCTCGAAATATTCCCCCAAATATTCCCTCCAAGCCAATCATATTGTGACAAGTGTCAGCATGTTATTTGCAGTTGGATTGTACGAAGTTTTTTGGGCCAATCAGGCCACCCGAATTTGGTGTATTAAAATTTTTGGTGGAGCTGAATGGAGTCGACCTCGAGACCTCTCTCCCACATACACAGTGCTTTACCATCTCAGTTATGGTGGTTCTTAACAACTATAGACCACACATTTTATTTATTGTTTAAACGTTTGAAGTTTGGGGGAGCGGAGGGGCAGCCCCTCCCCATACGTCCGTAACCCTGGAACCAGGTACGAACCACTAACCATCTGCAACCGCTGGCATTAAAATATGTGGTCACATGTGGTGTTATGGTTAATGTGTCCGTGTGGTTTACGTTAACCCTAACAGCTAACTGCTAGCATCCGGAGATTTCGTTCACACACCAATGGTCAACTTTAATGTTACGATTTATCCTTATGGAAAGGTTGGAGCATGCCCCAAATTTTGGGATTTTTCCTATTTTAACTCCAGCTAACTGAAGTGCTCCATTTTTAGTGGAGTTTATTTAGGGGTCGGTGGAAAAAAAATGATTAGGCTCTATCTTGAGCTAGATTCGTCCATTCTGAGAGTGTGAATAGTCAATTTCAACTATCTCAGAAATTCCAGACTCATTGGTGAGATTTTCAGAGACATCAGAGGAATTTTGAGCAGGTGTTTTCTTCAGAGAATTTTGAGGGGCCACGAGGGCCACTAGGAGCCAGCAATAGAAAGAGGCCTAGCCAGGGCAGCTAGAGGCCTTTCTTAGTAATCCAATAGTAAATTCTGGATGTTTCAGGAATTATGGAACTAATGGTGAGGTTTGAAGAGCTCTTATAGGACTTCTGAAGGCCGAGATGCTTCGCATAAGTTCCAAGGGTCATTAGGGCCACCAAGTGCCAACAGGAGAATAAGGCCTATCCAAAGCAACCAATATCCATTCTTAGCAAAACAGTAGTATATTCTAACTATTTTGAGCCTTTTGAATCCATTTATGGATTTTTCAGAAGTTTGAATACTTCTGAAGGTCAAGGTGCTTAAGGGAAGTTTTCAGTGAACCTAGAGCCAAGGGGTGCCGCCGGGTCTTGGAGGCGTAACCGGAGCAGCCGGAGGCCAATTTATGAAAGTGAATAGTATATTATAACTATATTTGACATTATGAATCTATAGAAGGTATCTTTATAACCATTTGAAGACTTATGAAGGTCTAGAAGCCACAGGGAAGTTTCGAGTAGCCCAGGTCCATCAGTGGATAGAGGCCTAGTTTGGGGAAGCTAGAGCTCATTTTGAGAAAATGAATAGCCTATTTTAGATGAATGATGTATGTTGGAGACATTAGAAAAATTTTCAGGGATAGAAAAAGGATTTAGATGGAGTCGGTGCCAAAGAGAAGCTCAGGGAAGCTTAAGGGCACTGACTCAGGGAGTCAAGTCTAAGGGAGTTGAGGTTCATCTTCAGAAATATTTCAGCCATTCCAGGGGTATGATGGTATTCTAATCCCAATGGTACAGTCCAAATAACCATTGGATGTGAGTAGTTTACTTATAAAATAATTTATACATCATAATCCCAAAGAGCCAAGTCAGTTGATAAAGGCTCAAGGAGACGTAGCCCATGATATTCGGGTGAGATCCTTTATTAAATTTGATGTTATGTGTTGATGCTTATTTTATACAATTTATTGTTGTTGTACATGCTTAATATCAACAAAAACGAATGTTCTTAAAGAACTTAAACAATTAAAAAAAAATACACTTGTTTCAAGTATTCATTTCTGCACAGTCATGTATAAACAAGTTCTTTTATTTGTTTAACTGAGTGGGAGGTGCTTGCGCATAAGAATTTCAAGTTATCCAACCATTTTCATATCATCCACCTTTAATATTGACAATTAGATTTAGTCAACCTCAACCATCACATTTGAGGCCATGCAAGTTGGGCATGAAATGATAAAAGGAATGGAATGAAACCCACCCATCATTGTAGTTAGTGATTCATCACTAAGTGGACTAGGGCTAAAGGAAGTGGGACCCTCCCATCCCATCAATGGTTATTAAGTTGATGCATGGACTATAAGGACCAAGTGGGGTTAAATTAAACACAAAAAGTGGAAAAATGTGTTTGCTTGGTTGCCATGTGTTAAGGGTGCACCATGCATACAAAGGTGAAGGCACTTAGTGGAAACCTCATTCAACGTTTTCTCTAATAATGGCCATGACCTATATATCTCCATATACCCATAATGGCCATGACCTATGGTGAGATCCACTCAATTCATGCTATCATGGCAACCTAGATATTACATCAAATTCCATGACATTTGCTAATTTAGTGGAATATTATGTGATATTTCTTAGGAATTTCTAGGTCCAAAAATTCTAGAGCTATTTTGATGCCTCAAACAACATATTTTGGGGGATTTCAAATTAATTTTCATGCCTTTAATTATGGACCTTGGTGACATATTTATAATGAGATATTATGAAAATAAAATGGAGTTAGTATGCAAAAGTTACACTTGGAATAGTGTAGAGTAAAGGATAATGTTTTAGATCGCCTCTAGGAAGTATAAATTCTAGCTCATAGATCAAAATGGAGCATAAGTGTAGTCAATCAAAATTCCTTGGATAGTAGAATATACTCTTGGAATTCAAATTAGAATCTAAGCATCTAAATCTCTGATAATTAGCCAAAAAAAGAAAAAATGTCTAGTAAGATTAAAAGGAAAAAACTAGGAAAATAAATCAAACTTCAATATGACACAATTTTCATGCTAAAGATTAGATATAGATAAATAAATAGAGAAGAACAAATCTAATCTTATAAGTTGGTATTGAGTGATAACTATTTTTTAATAAATTCAAAAAAAGTCATTGAAAACCAATACAATTAGAATATTCATGGTTTTATAAAATTGCAAAATTATATTTGGATATATTTGGATTTGATTTAATGCTGATTGTTGAATACTTATTACAAAGTCCATGTACATACATAATCAACCAGAATCAAGATGAGAATTAAAAACATAAAGTATATTGAAAGTAATATAAGCATAAATAGAGAGTGAATGGAATGGATATTACTTTTGAAAATCTTGAAACAGACATAAAAAGAGAAATTCAAAAAACGACGATAAAGAGTTTCATAATAATTATTTAAAATAATTCAAAAAATAAACAATCCAGTACTTTTTAAAAACTCCCAAACAATCCAACTACTTTTCAAAAATCTGAAAAACACGTTGCCCACCACACGTAAATTAGTCCATGCCTTTTTCCAATCCTACCATTAAAGTAGTCCATGAATCATGTAACATTTGATATTGCCGCAGCCGAAATTGATGATGCATGCTCCAAATAGCCTAATTTTGGTCCACTCACCATCGTAGTTTGTATATCTTTTTTAATTTTTAGATATTAAACAGTGGTCTCTCAATGAGTTGCATTGAAAGGTAATTTAGATATATATATTTTAGTGAAGTATTATATTTAAAAATAAAAATAATAAAATATAATATAATATTAAATTTTATTGAAAATTAATAAAAAATAAAAATTATCGGCGAATTCTAATTTTGTTTTTATTAATAAAATTAAAGATATTTTTTCCGAAAAAAACATATTATGTAATCTATGTTAAAATAAATTAAAATAATCATGATTCATATTTATAATTATCATATTTCATAGTTTTGTGTTAAAATTTAATTAATAACTATGTAAAAAAAATATTTTCTTTTTTAAGGAAAAAAATGCTCACTCTTTCATATATAATCATATAAGTATCTAAAAAAACAATCATAATCAACAACATAAGTCCAGTACTGCTACCAAAAAAATGCTTTCTCTTTCATGTGTAATTATATAATTATCCAAAAAAAAAAAAAAAAAATCATAACCAACAACATAAGTCCAATACTTACCCTAAGGAAGCATAAGGTCACAAAGGAAATTAAAAAAATGCATCATATTGCTGCAAACAAAAAAGCCAACTTGAAATCTGAAATTTATTAAATTTGCTGCAACAACCCATTTTTGTTTAGAGAGCCCATCAGCCACCAAGTTACACTCCCTGACATGTGTACATAAAATATTATCCAACATGTGTTTCGAAAATATTGTCAAATAAGCCAATAAGTAATTTAATGTAGTCCATCCATCCAACTAAGAAGGGAAGAGGATCTCCCAGACACGACTTCAATAGTGGATCTAGAGTCCCCATACACAAAAAACTTTAAAAGTTGAAGAGGTTTAGCAAAAACCAACAACCCTCAACCCTCAAAGTGCTAATAATTCTGTCTTTGAATTCAAACCTAAACCTCCATACCACTAAAGGGAAAAATGATATTTAAAATTTATATGTGTACAACTATTGATATTTAGTATAATATAAAATATAGTTTAGGTGTAGTAATTAATATTATTATAATTTTATATTTCAATTTAATTTATATTAAAAAATTATGGTCAATTTTTCAAGATAAAATTAATATATACCATATTAAAATAAATTAAATAATGATGATTCATAATCATAATATCACACAATCATATTTAAATCTAATTAATAACAATATAATAAATTATTGCTCATATATATATATATATATGTGTGTCAAAAAAAAAATATAATATGTATGTAGCTATATATACTATAAGAATTTAAATGGAATTAGAAATAATAATATGTACTTAAATCTTTTAAAAAATCTGAAATATATAAAAAAATATAAATAGTATTTAAAAATTGTAAATCCATTTAATCATATAAATTAAAATAATGATAATTTATAATTAAGTTAATATTTAAATTCAATTAATAAAACTATAAAAATTTAATATTTACACAATATTTACACAATTTATACTATGCTATGTGTATGACATTAAAAAATTATAAAACATTTCAATGAATTATATATATATATATATATATAGATAGATAGATATAATTAAAAATAAGATTATTTTTATATTTGGAGACATGAAATTTATATATAATATAAAATAGTATTATGAGAATTGAACATATATTCAAGTTATCATGGACTTTCTACACTATTGAGAAGAATCAACATTTTCAAAATGTATTTTTTTAATAATTTATATATGTAAAAGAAATTTAAATTTTAAAGAATTTGATTGGTTTAAATACTAGATAAATCTAATATTAAATAAATTTACACTTATTTATTATAATAAAAAATATATATATATATATATATATATATATATATATATATATATATATAAAAGAATTATTGGTTTTTTTTTGTCTTTTCAAAATTGCCCAATCCATATCTCCAAAACTCATATATATATATATATATATATATATATATATATATATTATATATATATATATAATATTTTAGTTTATTAAATATTTAAAAAATATAAATAATTATTTCTAATTTTTTTTTTGAAAATTTAAAAATTTAGTTTATTATTTTTTAAAAATTTTGATGCTTTAACATATTATTTTGATGCTTTAGTTTATTATTTCATCACCTAATTTTTTTAGTATTATAGTGATTAAAAATTATTTATTTTCACGATTTTTTTTTCAATATTGTGTTTTCTTTAGAAAATCATATTAATCAAGGATTTCATTAAAAAATTATAAAACATTTCAATCAATTATATATATATATATATATATATATATATATATATATAAAATTAAAAATAAGATTATTTTTATATTTGGAGACATGAAATTTATATATAATATAAAATAGTATTATGAGAATTGAACATATATTCAAGTTATCATGGACTTTCTACACTATTGAGAAGAATCAACATTTTCAAAATGTATTTTTTTAATAATTTATATATGTAAAAGAAATTTAAATTTTAAAGAATTTGATTGGTTTAAATACTAGATAAATCTAATATTAAATAAATTTACACTTATTTATTATAATAATATATATATATATATATATATATATATATATATATATATATATATATATATATATATATATATATATATATTAGTTTATTAAATATTTAAAAAATATAAATAATTATTTCTAAAATTTTTTTTGAAAATTTAAAAATTTAGTTTATTATTTTTTAAAATTTTTGATGCTTTAACATATTATTTTGATGCTTTATTTTATTATTTCATCACCTAATTTTTTTAGTATTATAGTGATTAAAAATTATTTATTTTCACGGTTTTTTTTTCAATATTGTGTTTGCTTTAGAAAATCATATTAATCAAGGATTTAATTTAACTAATAATTTTAAGAATGTTTTTGAGTAGGTGGTGTTAATTTGCTTAGGGGAAATCAAATATTTTTTACCACCTACCTATAGAATAATTTGTCCAAAACTCTAACAATATTAATAATTTGAACATAATAAATTACTAGTTGTATAAATTGCATGGTCACAATTCGAACTTACACACATGAATAATTAATCCTATGATTGGGTGCTTGTCATAACATATCTTCATCCCTCGACATTTTAACTGTATAAACTATGCAAGTTTACATTTCATATATGTCATAATGAATTGTTTGTGTGTTAACAGTCCTATTTAATCAATTTAATACTCCAGTCACAACAGTACATACGAATTGGAACTTAATTAATGGTTTTCTATCTACCCCTGTCAGCTGTTAAATGATTTCGGTAATGTAGTGATACATAGTACTATGCAAATCCTCTCCGCATGGTTTACATTATAGCTGTGTGACATCTGTCAACCCTTTGCCCGTCGAATCCATGGTAAAAGATCTACGGCTGGGATTCTTCATTACGTGCTTAGGGTATCGACCACCCTCCCAACACTAACTGTCTTTCTCATTTTCTCTCGTGTGGTTGGAGGTGCTCGCTCTGCAACCTCTCTACCTCCATTGCTACGACTTCTTGTTTCCTTGCTTGCACCCTCAATGAACTTGTTTTCCTTGTGTTCCATGGCCAGGTAATGGAACCATTTCTCTTTTCTTTAAATACTTTGAGATATTATTGTTGTCTATTCGTTGTCTTTCCCTGCGTTTGGGTTTTGTTAACAAGCTCATTTGTTTTACTCCATTATCTAGTTATTTATTTGTCTAGCGTATTCATTGTTCATTCCCGGGGTTTATACTATTGTAGCTCGGCTGTGGAGCGAAGCCCTTGATGTGGCTCACAACTTTCCATTCACCAGTGTCCGCTTCGACTCTTTGGATTCAACAACCTCCAGTAGGTAAAACAAAATCTGTCAATGTTTATATATATTTAGAATATTTCTAGTTTCCTCCATCAGTTCTTAGGTAAATATATCACTTCGTTTTTGTACTTATCTGCATAGGGTTTGACTTTAGACCACCTCGGGATTCATGGCTGAGGTAATACCCATGAAACTTGCCTTTTCTGGTCATTTCGATTCAGATGTTGTTAAACTTAAAACCCTAATATCATTTGTCTCCTCTGCAGGTATTACTTTGTTTTCTTGTTAAGCAAATCTCGCCATAAATAGTTTTCCATTCGACGTCATAATGTTGACTAAAGTCCACTGTCACAAGTACATGGAATTTCGAGTTTGGGGTTAACTCTAGATGCAAAACCACCCGTATTTTTCTTTCTGGATATTTCTGAGAACTCGTAGCTTACACTATCATTGTGACCTTTAATGTCGTTTTATTCGATTTTTCTCTGTTTTGGTTAATTTACCGAGGGCCTTGCCCTAGTTGAGGGTTGTATTTAATTATGTATTTTCACTCTATTTAGTTTAATAATTTGGCCAAAACTTCGAGCCCAATCTGAGAAGGGTTTTGTTCTTGTCCTGATAGGATTTATATACATATATGTTTATATGATGATTCATATTGTTCTCCATTATGGTTCTGGGTTTGTTATCCTCATTTCGGCACATAGCCTGATAATTTTAATGTAGCTTCATATTTTGGTTTGCATATGGATATGTATTTGGAAATTCACATTTCCTTTTGGACAATGGTTCTCAATTCGGTTTCTCAATATATTTATAATGTCTTAGTTTTGTGGATGATTATCTACATTTATTTCTCTCATTTCTTCTCTAGGTCTGTTATGATTCCCACCTTTTCAAAAATATAATTTTGTCTATATTATGCATTATTCTGAGGCTTCAGCTCATGGCCATAAGTATTTACATTGTTTTCTGGTTTATGATTATATATATCCTTTAGACAAAAGTGTCATATATGTTATGGGAAAACTGATATTGTTTAATTAATTAATGTTTGTTGTTAGTGAACTTTCTTTGCTTCAATTTATAATGAAAATGATTTCTGGACCATCAATAATTCTAAGTTACTTTTGTAACTTAGTTCCGTGTATATCATAGGATAGTGAAAGAAAAGGACCTATTTTTTTCCCGGGTTTCTATCCTGGGCTAAACTAACGATTTTCTACCTTATAACAGATTTTGTAGTTTATCTCTGGTATGTTTTCTCCTTTTACCCTAAAACCTGCCTTTCCTTATACTAAAGAGAGTACCCTACCTCTAGGTATAAATTATAGATGTAAATATTTTACCAACAGCCTATTAATCATGGCATCAATAAATATGCACACACACACACACAGATATATATATATTCCAACTTATATAGTTTTCCTGCTATTTGGCTGTAAAAATATCTTTAACCAGATAAGAAAAATGACGAACACATTTACTTCTTCTGAAATAAAACATTCTTTTCATTATATGAAAAATCATCTATGTCTAAACATAATCATTCTTGGAAAGTGTTCCTAGTTCTTACTTTTCAAGCATATTGTTTACTTATCTCACTTCAGAAACTGCTGATGATGTCCTCCCTACCATGAGAGAGGCTATTACGTCCTTGTCTCCCCCTGTGCTCCACACCAGAGTAGGGTTGTTTAGCAATAATTCTGGATGAGACCTTAGGACTTCCAGTACATTACTCTTTTCTTTCCAAAATTAAAGGAAGTTGAGTTTCCACTAGTCACCACCAGCTTTGGATTAACTCTCCCCCTTTCTATCAATTTTTTTTTTTTTTTCAATCACAGAACCCCCTTTCCTCACTAGGATGTATCTTTTATCCTGAGAGGAAAGGTAACCCTTTTAACTTCTTTTACCCAACTACTCTTAGATCTTGGAATACTTTATCATTGGTATTTTTATGGAAAACATTCCACAATTAATTTTACTCAAGACATAATAACCATGTTCATTCATTTAATCTCATTTAAAAAAAATGTATAATCTCCTTTTTAAAAAATTAACAAAATAGTTTGGAATTAATCCAGATGTCACATCTTCCCCCTTTGGAAGTAAACATCATCTTCGGTGTTCTATTCCAACTCAAAAAATATCTCTGGGTATGCCTCACGCACAAATCCTTCATCTTCCCAGGTAGTCTCATCTGGGCCAAAGTGCTTCCATTGAAATTCAACTTGGGCGATGGCTTGCCTCCTATTGATAATATCAGCATTATATTGAAATTTCGATAAGAAACCTCGCTTAAACCTTTCAAAAGCCCTCTTTTTTCCCTGAGAGATTCATTTTATGCTCATCGTTACCTTCTCCCAGCCTCAAAACTGCATAAAAGGGCTGAAATCCTACATTATAATATATTTAAGGCCTAGCACCTTTCGGCCCTAGCCCCAACACCTTTTTCTCCATATGACCGAGTGATATTCATGAAGGCGCTTATCACATATATAGATCGGGCACATTTATAGCCATCGATCTGTATAGATCTGACGACATTCGCAAGTCTTCATCACACCCGTGGCCCACTCCGTTCATCGCCCAAATCGCCCGTCCACCATCCGATCAACTTGAAAAATAAACGACTCACAGTACACACACCTCGGTGGTCCCCGCGTCGTGCATTGTACAAAACCCGCCCGGTTTCTATCGCACCACTTTTGGGTGGTAGGCGGTGTTTTATTTTCTGGAGTGATTCCATACATCGTTTGCCGTGTGTCTCCGCATACGGCCCAAAAACTGTCGTTCATCACGCGTTATACTTTGGCAACAGACGTGGTGCGATATGTGCATGAGCCATCCGATCTACACCAGCCCATCCGACGGCGATCGCTCCTCGAAGCTGCGCAGAGGTTAACACAGGGAAATCATACCCCTGGCCCACCATTCATCGTCCTCCGATGCATTTTCAGCCGTTGATCTCGTCCTGAGATCGAACGGTCCAAGTCACTTACCTCTCCGCTAGTTCACTCCGTACCTCCACGTCACTCGCTCCACATGTGTGTCGCATATTTTTCCTCCGCCCGTTATATACCCCAGTCATAAGTCAAATTTAAATGTTTCGTGTTAAAACCTTTCATGAGTCCATTCACCATCGTTTCAGTGCATTTTCCGTCACACTACATCGTTCCACAATTTCGCCACATCCGCCATCCCCATGCATGGTTTTCCTAACGAGTTTGCAGGTTTTTGAAGGGTTACAGCGGCGTAAAACTGCCATGATTTGCAGTCTCTGTTACTGTAATAGAGAGCACATAAAAGTACCATTTTTCAGAGGCTGTAATTATGGAGAAAGGCTTGGGGAGGTATATCGACAAGACTTCCATTAAAGAAGCAAGGTTAAAATCTGTCAAACCCCCAAAGTCATTCAGAGCACAGATTTTGCAGATGGAGACATTAATGGAGAAGCAGAGAAATATCAGTGAATGATCGATGAATTCAACGTTCATCATTGAATATCTTAAACCATAATTCAGGGTTTTAGAAGGAAGAGGGTACCATTCGCAGAAAAAATACCTTAAAGATTTCTTTTCAGCACCATTTTCTTTCAAGAAAGGATGGAATGTCTATGTGATTTTACTTCTTTGTCGTGTTCCTGAAGAGATTTCTATCCAGTGCATTTATTTCAGTAAGCAGACCACAGGGTACAAACAAAATTACAAATTCGTCAAGCAGTATGGGCGTGCACGTTTCCGCCACCTTGTCTTAATGAGGAAAATTAAATGTTCATCACCTACTCCCTTTTCGAGCTTTCTTTTCTCCTATAAAGCTCCCGAAGAACAGATGATTTAGGGTTCCAGATTTTATCAGAAAATTATGCAGTGAAAGGATTTTTGTATACATTTTGTTGAACTCTTGTATGAAGGCTCAGAGCCCGTAGGGTCTCAGTGAGGAGGAGTTCCATCTGTTAAGAGGATTCTGGTCTTTGGTATTTCACAATTTGTAACTTTCTCTTATATGTGTTATTTTAATAGATCATTTCATTTCATCCACCTTTCCTGTATCATGTTCTGGAATGCGAGTGGCTCACTGATTTTTGGTATGGATTTATCCTAGTTGATACCCATGCTCGGATTAGTCAAGCGCTTTAAATATGGCTCAAGCATGATATTCTGTTCCACTATTCATCTAAACCATACTTCTGCTATATTAGTTTCTTTGGGAGGGTGTTTTTAAAACGCTATTGTCATGTATGGATTCTTAGATTGGTAAGTCCAGTACATGGTGATATTGTGTATCTAGATATCAGCTCATTGACTACTAATATTCTCTCCATATTTCATCCACTAGATACACCTTCTGATAATTTATTTCTGTGAGGTATTTCTGAATTGGCCCTCTTTACAGTAAGCTGTCTCTGAATTGTCTGTTGCTTTTATATTGGAGTTTTGCATGTTGCCTCTGCAGTATTCCTTTCTATGTGTCAGTTTTTGAAGGTCTTGGTCCCATTCAGATTAATATTCCTTGTTTTTCAAGAGATAGCATGAGAGATTTTTATTGATAACTACATCTATAATACCATATGCTCCTTGCTAATATAAGATGTCCTAGGCACTGGTCTATCACAACTCTAGGCTGTCTCTAGGAACGACAACATCTTTTTGGTGCCGTTGTCGGGGAACGAAGTTGAGAAAAATTAAAATCCCTAGGCCTCGACAAAATCTAATTCACTCTTCAAGTAGGTGAGCATGGAGAGTTGAGAGTTGTATATCCCTCACCTTGGCGACTCCGTGTTTGTTATTATATAAATTCATTTGCAGTCCTGGCTCCTCATAAGCCACACCTGAGGTCAGATACGTCGCAGCCAAAGACACCTTCAGTGTTTGAACCAGAGAAGATCATACATAGAAGAAATTGGAGGGAAAGAAAATCAGTCCACTCTGAAATCCATGAATTGTCTATAGAAATTTTTCCATCCTCTTCTTCTCAAGTAGCTCAAGTGTTAGTTCCCGACTCCACTGTGGGAGACACCGATTATTATTCAGATATTCCACCCCGAGGAGGTGCCAGAAATAAATATAATTTTCACCCTACTCCTGAGGTCGAAGAGGTTAAGGAAGTCACTGAAGTATCTGCTATTAACAGACCATTATTCCCCTCAACACCTAGGCCTGTTGTTCATTACATTCCTATTGTTAGTCATACTCCACTACCACCTCCTCTTACTCATCAAACTATTGCACTACCTCCACCCCCTCCAATGGCCAGTGTTCCAGGCTTCTTGCTAAATAAATATGCCCCTCTGGCATTACCCCAAGTGTTGAATGATATGCCACAAGATTATTTGAATATTTTACCCCGATTCAATGGGGAAAATGAGATTGATGCTCAAAAACATCTTGAGGTCTTCTGTGCCTTTGCAGAGAATTTTAATGTGGAACATTTAGATGTGTTCCTAAGACTGTTTTTCCAATCTCTTGATGGTGAAGCTCGAAAATGGTTTAAGACATTGGTAGGTCGTTCTATTACCACTTGGGAAATAATGGAAGATACTTTTCTCAGAAAATGGGGAGAGAAGAAAGATCATGGACATTGTCTTACTGAATTCAATACACTCAAGAAAATACATAATGAGGGAGTGTCATAATTTATCAAGAGATTTGATAAATTGTATTTGAGTCTTCCTGCTGATATGAAACCTCATCAAACTACTGCTAAAGTTGTTTTTGTAGCAGCCTTTGATTCAGAATTTGGTTTCTCCCTCAGAGAAAGAAAGCCTGCTACTCTGGATGATGCTCAGGTAGATGCACTAGAGTTGGAAGCAAACTTTGCCTCCACTGGAAAATCAAAGGGAAGATCTGAACAATATACCAGAAGAAGGGGCAAAGAGGAGGTATCTACCTCCTACCAAGACAGAGACTCAGCTAATGACAGAATTGAAGAAATGAGAAAAATGATTAAGAACCTTTCTGGTAAACTGGTCAAGCTTGAATTGGAAGCCAATAGTTTAGCCTCCAAGAATTTCCACAATGCTCAAAAAAGAGGTTACAATCCTCAGTATAGGAAGCCACCCCTACAAATATTTCCAAGGGAAGCAAAGGAACAACAAGACCAGGTATCACACCCATTGTACTTGGAAGGTACAGTAGATGATCCTACTGAAGACACTGCCTATGGAATGGAGGATGCAAATCTTGCTTTTTCAAATAGTGATGGAGAAGAATACCCTTTGCAAGAAAATGATGGAAGTGAGTGCTCATTGCAAGAAGAAGAAAAGGCCATAGACATAGAAGACGTAGAAATTGATCATTATTGTAAACAATTTGCTGATTTCATGCAAGCACAGTTCAATAGAAGATATGATCTCAGATCTTCTAGGAAGAGGACTCGTACTCAAGATCAAGAAGAAAAGCTACCCCAAAAAGAAGCACCTGCTTAGAAGGAATCAACAATGCAGAAATTCATAGACAAAGGTAGGGGCCCTCTAAACAAAATTTTACAGTCTAATGATCAAATTCCTTCCTCTTCAAAAGCAGTCATTCCCCCTAATACCAAGTCTGTGTCAAAAGAAGTCAAACCCTCAGCTGAAAATAAAGAGTCAAAAGAGGTTGTAATAGAGAAGTCCTCTCCTATCTTCATTCTGCAAAAGGAACTTGAGAAATTCAAAATCCCAGTTCCCTTGACTGAACTATTGAAGCAACCTGCATATCAATCCCAAGTCACCTCTTTTATGATCCCTCCAGAAGCTGCACTCACCCCAGAGAGCCTCAACCTTCAAGAAGAAAGACCCATGGTTGTTTTTGGTCCACATGTTGAGGAATTAGATGCTTCTACTCCTCACTTCTATGTGTCTCTAGTGATTCATGACCTGCTATTGCATAACTGTATGTTAGATTTTGGAGCTTCCCATAATCTAATACCTCTATCAGTCATGGAACAACTAGGATTACAAATCACCCGTCCATACAAGGACCTCTATTCATTTGATTCCAAAAGAGTTAAATGCCTAGGGATGATCAAAGATTTGGTGGTCAATTTGGCCCAAATCCCAGCAAAAAGTGTGGTAATGGACATCGTGGTGGCAAACATCCCAACTCGCTTTGGCATGTTACTGTCGAGGTCCTGGGGAACAAAAATTGGTGGACCAATTAAGTTGGATTTAACATATGCCACCATCCCAGTTTTTGGTGGCCAAGAGAGGAGGTTGTACAGGGAGACTAGATTTGTCAAGATGGTGACTAAGGTTGAAAACTCTGTTAATTCACCAGTCTACAGTAAGGAAGGATATTTCTCATGCTTGATGCTAGAAGAAGATATAGATTTTTCTCAAGAACCATCTTTCTGCCAGATCAAGACCAAGCAGCCCTCAGAGAGCCATGAATCAGGAATCTGGACACTTCATTTTGATGGAGCAAATTCAAGAGAAGGTAATGGAGCTGGAATATTACTGATTTCTCCTACTGGGAAATGGGTCCCATTGTCCTTCAAGCTAGAATATGAAGCTACTAATAATGTGGCTGAATATGAAGAACTTCTGTTAGGATTGCAGATAGCCAGGAACATGAACATACAAATTTTAAAAGTTCTGGGAGATTCAGAACTGGTGGTTAGACAAGTCAGGAATCAATGTCAGACCAAACATCCTCGGCTGAGGGCTTATAGGAATGAAGTTTGGGACATGGTGGAAAATTTCTTCTTGGCATTCAATATCCAGTTCATGCCCCGAGAACAGAATAGGATGGTTGATTCCCTTGCTGTGGCCGCTGGTACATTTCGTCCACCTCAGAACCCTCTTTCAAGATATGAAATTGAGGTACGTTACAGGCCATCAATCCAAGATAACATCAAGCACTAGCAGGTATTTTAGGATGAAGAACAGATGAAGAGATTCCTGGAAACAGTAGGGGAATTCTCCAATATGGAGATTGATGCTAAAGAAGAAGGTGAGTCTGGAGACACTTCAGAAAGAAACTGGGAGAAGAAAATGGCAGGTAATAAAGTGTTGCAATTGAAGGGAAACATTATACCTAGAGGGATAGTGCCTCTATAAAGATTATTTGACAAGAATGATGTCCCACTGTAGCCAAGCAAAGTGGTAGAAGAAAATCAGGTAGAAGACCTGAATCTTGGTATCGAAGCTGACCCCAAAATTGTAAAATTGTCCAAGAAAGTCCCAGAAGAATATAAAAATCTATACCAGAAATTATTTCAGTCTTACAAAGATGTGTTTGCATGGTCCTATTAGGATTTGAAAACTTTTGACATCAGTATAATGCAACACAAAATCCCACTAAAGGGGGATGCAAAGCCTCATAAGCAGAAGCTTAGAAAAATAAATCCTTTGTTGCTTCCTTCTATTGAGAAGGAAATTAAGAATTTGTTAAAGGCCAAAATAATTGTGCCATTGAGGTACTCTGAATGGGTGGCAAACTTAGTTCCTGTCCGAAAGAAGAACGGAGAAATAAGGTTGTGTGTGGATTTCTGAAATTTAAACAGAGCATCCTTAAAGGATAATTATCCACTGCCTAAGATGGATCACATCCTGTAGAAAGTGGTTGGAGCTTCTAGGATGTCAATGATGGATGGATTCTCTAGTTATAATCAGGTAGCTGTATTTCCAGAAGATCAAAAGAAGACTGCTTTCACCACATCATGGGGGACATTTATGTATGCCAGAATGCCTTTTGGATTGATTAATGCAGGGGCCACTTTTCAGAGGGCCATGGACATTGCTTTTGTTGGGGAGAAAGATAAATTTTTGGTAGTCTACCTCGATGATATCACTGTATTTTCCAAAAATGATACTGAGCACATTGAGCATCTGCGTGATCTACCAGGGCTAAGGAACGGGAGCGCTACCTCTTCTACAAGCAACAGCGTTGGATTCCAGGTAAGCCTTCATCGCTAGTTGGTTTATTTGTAATTAGGAACCTGCACCATAGCGTGAATGATTGTTGCTAGACCCGGTCTGGGCTAGTAGGGATCACCTCTGTCTGCAGAGGGGATTTACCTCCAAAACATGAAGGAAAAAGGGGGAAGTGGATTGCTAAAATACAGGAGTATGAATTAGATATCCACCCTACTAAGCTGATCAAAGGACAAGGGCTAGCCAAGATCTTATCTGAATCAAACTATTAGGCTCTGGGTATAAATTTGTCCACAATAGCAGGTGAGGAATCTGAAGAGAAAGAAGAACGACAGGGAATTGGGGTAGCTACTCTGGAAACACATATAAATTACCTCACCAGTCAGTGGTACAAAGAGATAGTAGAATATCTCCTCACACTCATCTGCCCTCCAAGTTGTGATAAAGCTAAATACAGAATGCTAAGATTGAAATCACAGAAATACATAGTCGCCAATGGACGATTATATTGGCGTGATCCCTCAGGCATCCTACTCTTGTGTCTCACAGAGGATGAGGTAGAGAGTATTATCGCTTAATTTCATGAAGGAATCTGTGGGGGTCATTACAGATGGAGGGCCACTGCTCACAAAATCCTGAAGGTTGTTTTCTATTGGCCCAAGATTTTTGGAGATGTTTTTGCCTGGGTAAGAGCCTGTGAGAAGTGTCAGAAATTTGCTGAAAGACAGAAATTGGCACCTCTACCCATGATTCCCGTGCACGTGGACGAACCATTCTGACAATGGGGAATTGATTTTATAGGTGAAATACATCCTCCATCGAGTGGTCAGCATAAGTGGATTTTAACCGTCACTGATTATTTCACAAAATGGGTGGAAGCCATACCTGCGAGGAACGCCACAGATACTGTGATAATAAATTTCATGGAAGAAAACATCATATCCAGGTTTGGCTGCCCTGCCAGAATAGTGATTGATAATGCACAGGCCTTCAAGTCTGCAAATTTTGTGAGCTTCTGTCAGCAGTATAACATCACACTAAGTCACTCTACAGCCTATTATCCATAGGGAAATGACTTGGAAGAGTCTTCCAATAAAAACTTGGTAAGGGCACTGAAGAAGGCTATTAATGAAAATCAGAAAAATTGGAATTCCCAGTTGAAGTTTGCTCTGTGAGCCAATAGAATTACCAGCAAGAGAGCAACTGGGAAATCCCCATATGAATTAGTTTATGGCAAGGTAGCAGTATTCCCTATACAATTAGCCCTACCAGTGGCTCGATTCATGCAAGAAAGTCAAGAAGAGCCTGATGATATGATCAGGAGAATAAATCAGCTGGTGGAATTGGAAGAAACACGCAATCAGGTAAATCAAAGGTTGACTGAATATCAGGAGAAGATGAAATATCTTTTTGATCAGCATGCCAAGGACAGGAATTTGCAGATTGGTGATTTAGTGCTCAGGTGGGATATCCGGAGGGCTGAAAAAGGAAAACATGGTAAATTCGACCCACTTTGGTTTGGTCCTTTCAGAATTGTGGAACAAGGAGGTAATAATACTTTCAAGTTGGAAAATTTACAGGGTGACTTGCTTGACGCCCCTATAAATGGTCAGTTTCTTAAACCCTACTTCCAGTTCTAATTCAGGCAGAGATAGCCTGATGTATCATACTGTATATTAATTTCCTATTTTCCCCGTTGTTTAAATAGTGTGGGTGTCATAATGAATTATGAAAAGAACAGTAGAATTGTTGAAGAGCAGAGTTCACACAGAAGATCATCAGGTGGTCTGCGAAGTTCTCGACACGCTTAGGGATGAACGCGCCGTCCCCAGATGGAGCCAATGTTGATCACATCAGCATTCTATTGAAATTTTGATAAGCAACCTCGCTTAAACATTTCAAAACCCCTCTTTTTTCCCTGAGAGATTCATTTTCTACTCATCGTTACCTTCTCCCAGCCTCAAAATCTGCATAAAAAGGCCGAAATCCTACATTATAATATATTTAAGGCCTAGCACCTTTCGGCCCTAGCCCCAGTACCTTTTTCTCCATATGACCGGAAGCCAAAACTGAGTGCCAGTCATGAAGGTGCTTATCACATATATAGATCAGGCACATTTATAGCCGTCGATCTGTACAGATTTGACGGCATTCGCAAGTCTTCATCACGCTCGTGGCCCACTCTGTTCATCACCCAAATTGCCCGTCCGTCGTCCGATCAACTTGCAAAATCAACGGCTCACAGTACACCCGCCCCGGTGGTCCCCGCACCGTGCACTGTGCAAAACCCACCTGGTTTCTATTGCACCGCTTTTGGGCGGTAGGCGGTATTTTGTTTTCCGGAGCGATTCCATACATCGTTCGCCGCATGTCTCTGCGTACCACCCAAAAACCATAGTTCATCACGCGTTATAGTTTGGCAGCGGATGTGGCGCGATATGCGTGTGAGCCTTCCGATCTACAGTAGCCCATCCAACGGCGATCGCTCCTCGAAGCTGTGCAGAGGTTAACAAAGGGAAATCGTACCCCTGGCCCACCGTTCATCATCCTCCGACACCAAGTCACTTACCTCTCCACCAGTTGACTCCGTACCTCCACGTCACCCGCTCCACGTGTGTGTCGCATATTTTTCCTTCGCCCGTTATATACCCCAGTCATAAGTCAAATTTAAATGTTTCGTGTTAAAACCTTTCATCAGTCCATTCACCATCGTTTCACTGCATTTTTTGCCACCTTGCATCGTTCCACCATTTCGCCACATCTTCCATCCCCATGCATGGTTTTCCTAATGATTTTTTGGGTTTTTGTAGGGTTACAGCGGCGGAAAACTGCCATGATTTTCAGTCTCTGTTACTGTAATAGAGAGCACATAAAAGTACCATTTTTCAGAGGCTGTAATTATGGAGAAAGGCCTGGGGAGTATATCGACAAGAATTCCATTAAAGAAGCAGGGTTAAAATCTGTCAAACCCCCAGAGTCATTTAGAGCACAGATTTTGCAAATGGAGACATTAATGGAGCGACAGAGAAATATCAGTGGATGATCGATGAATTCAACGTTCAGCATTGAAGATCTTAAACCGTGATTCAGGGTTTTAGAAGGCAGAGGGTACCATTCGCATAAAAAATACCTTAAATATTTCTTTTCAGCACCATTTTATTTCAGGAAAGGACATAATGTCTATGTGATTTTACTTTTTTGCCGTGTTCCTGAAGAGATTTCTACCCAGTGCATTTATTTCAGTAAGCAGACCACAAGGTACAAACAGCATTACAGAGTCATCAAGCAGTATGGGCGTGCACGTTTCCGCCACCTTGTCTTAATGAGGAAAATTAAATGTTCATCACCTACTCCCTTTTCGAGCTTTCTTTTATCCTATAATGCTCCTGAAGAACAGATGATTTAGGGTTCCAGATTTTATCAGAAAATTATGTAGTGAAAGGATTTTTGTATACATTTTGTTGAACTCTTGTATGAAGGCTCAGAGCCCGTAGGGTCTCAGTGAGGAGGAGTTCCATCTGTTAAGAGGATTCTGGTCTTTTGTATTTCACAGTTTGTAACTTTCTCTTATATGTGTTATTTTAATAGATCATTTCATTTCATCCACCTTTCCTATATCATGTTCTGGAATGCGAGTGGCTCACTGATTTTTGGTATGGATTTATCCTAGTTGATACCCATTCTCGGATTAGTCAAGCGCTTTAAATATGGCTCAGGCATGATATTTTGTTCCACTATTCATCTAAACCATACTTCTGCTATATTAGTTTCTTTGGGAGGGTGTTTTTAAAACACTATTTTCATGTATGGATTCTTATATTGGTAAGCCCAGTACATGGTGATATTGTGTATCTGGATATCAGCTCATTTTTTTTTTTTAACTGTAACGGATATGTTTTTATTAATAAAGAAAGATTATGGGTCTTTGCCGAGGCAGCCCCTTTTACAAAGCAGAGATCTATCTACTGCATCTAACAGTCAATAAGTACTTTCAAGGCATCTGGATGGAGCTTATGTTGTTTACAATGATCTGCCCTTTCATGAGCGAGCTGCCTTTGTTTTCCATCTCATCTGCTTCATTGTTTGACGTTCTCAAAATGTGATGAAGTTTACACTTGTCAAAGTCTCGGAGGACTCTCTTCAATCTGTCCAGAGTTTTGTTGAGGCTGGCATTGCCGAACGGAGTCTCCATGTTTATATGTTTTATTATCAGTTCTGAATCACCGAAGACTTGGAGCACTTTGATTCCCTTATCTCTTGCCATAAGACAAGCTTTTAGGAGCCCTAGGATCTCAGCGTGATTGTTGGATTTCTTGCCAAGTCCCCAGCAGAACCAATCTTTGGAAAACCCACCAGGAGAGTAAATAACTCCACCCGCACCAGCAGCACCCGGATTCCCCTTGGATGCCCCGTCGAAAAAGATAGTGGAAATGTTTTGGGACCTCCACCAATTTTGAAAAAAATCATCCTCGTCTCTTATGCGCCATTCAGGATTGTTACCTTGCGGGGGTTGAAGGTACTTACGTGGATGGGGCGCAAGCATACCAAGCCAGTGCTTTTCTTCGGGCAGTAGAAAATGATCTTCTTTAAAATACTGAATTTGGGCCGCTTCCAGGAGGAAGGATTTAGCTTTTGCAGCGACCTGCAGAGGGGTATAAAGCAGCTCTTTAAAAATCTTCTGATTGCGGGCCAACCAGATCTGCCAGCATACATATTTTGGAAGCGCTATCCAGATTCTACGCCAGAAAGATTTGGAAGGGATTCGATGGGGATAGTGTTGACTCCAAGAGGCAAAGAGGTCTGCTACTGAGTTCTACAAGGGGGCTGGAATCTGCAAGTCCTGAAGAGTGAGGACCCAAACCTCTTCAGCAAATCTGCACTCCATGAAAAGATGCTGGGCTGTTTCGAAATTGTTACAGCATAACACACATCTGTGAGGCCCAGCTATTTTCCTTTTTTCCAGATTATCCCCCGTAAGCTGCTTGTTATGGACCAAGGTCCAGAAGAAGAAGTTTACTTTTGGAAGGGAAAGCGGCTCCCACACATTCTTCCAAAACTCCTTAGTTTGACTACAATTCCTAATGACCTGTAAAGCATTATACCCAGCTGCGGTGGTATAAACTCCAGACTGTCCCCAGCCCCAGCTATCTTTTTTGGATCTGCAAATAGGTGCAGCATCATCCAACAGTTCGACTAGCAGTGCTTGTTGATGGGAAAACTGTGCTGGCACTCTGTGGAAATCCCATCCGTTCCAATCTCCACGATGGTCCCAGGTCGAGATATCATACAGTCTGTTTACACCTGCGCGCTCCAGCCAATTCCTGAGGTCTGCAATGTCTTCCATCTAAGCAAGTGGCTCACTTCCCATTATACTGTCAATCCATAGATGCGTACGCTTGCCGTTCCCTGGAATCCTGTAGATTAATTTTTTGAAAAAGTTGATGCTTTTACAACATAATTTCCAGACCAGCGTGCTATTGGGTGCACTAGCTGTCTGTAGGTTGGAGAGCGTGTTAATGGGACCATACTTTGAGCGCAGGGTAACACTGATTGGATGAGAGGGTTCATTGAACAGCTTCCACAAAATCTTTCCTCCCAAAGCAAGATTGACAAGCATGGGATCTCTAATTTTCAGTCCGCCTTCAGACAATGGCTTTTTGACCACATCCCAGTTAACCAGATGCATTTTTCTCTCATTGCCTTTCCCTCCCTGCCAAAGAAAATCTCTGAGCAGCTTGGAGATCTGCTCCATCACATTTCTTGGAGCTAGGAGGAAAGCTGCCTGGAAGATTGGGAGTGCAGACAACACCTTTTTAATTAAGATTACTTTACCTCCCTTAGTTAGCCAGTTGCCTCCCCACGCAGCAATTTTGGATTTAATTTTTGAGATTATGTCGCTCCATAACGATCTCTTGTTTACTCCAGAAGTTATGGGAAGACCAAGATATTTAAACCTGTCCCAGTTTGCCTGACCTTTAAACCCAAGAAGAGAAGAGATTGCAGTGAGTTCATTCTGATCTATGTTCCAGCTATATATTTCGCTCTTACTCTCGTTAACCAAGGCACCTGAAACTCTGCAGTACTTTCTGAGGACTGAGTCGAAAGCTCTGGCTATTTTGATGGAGGCTCCTCCGAGTAGGAGAGAATCGTCGGCAAAGAGAGCATGGTTCAATGGTTCAGCTCCATTAGAAGGTTTGAGGCCCGGAATATGACCTGCTATTCTTTCAGCAGTAAGCTTACGACTGAGGGAATCTGCCATTATGATATACAGGAAGGGGGAGAGTGGGCAACCCTACCTGATACCTCTCTGAGCTTGGAAGAAGTTAGCGGGTCTGCCATTAACTAACGGAGCAATCCATGGACTGTCAATGCAGGCTTTTATTAAATGGACAAAATGTATCGAAAAACCAAAGGAGAGCAGGACTTTAGATAGGAATCTATGATTAACTCTATCAAAGGCGTTAGCCATATCTAGTTTAATCAACATACCTTTCTCCTTTCGTTGCTTACTTGAGTGTATTGTCTCCTGAACTTGGATCACGTTGTCCAGAATGCGCCTACCCTCCACGAAGCCACCTTGGTTGCTGGAGATCAGTTTTTTTAACAATGGCTTGATCCGACTCGCCAGAAGTTTTGCCAGGATTTTATAAGAAGCATTGCACAGCGAGATAGGTCTAAATCTAGCAAAGGAGTCAGGATTGGTGTCCTTAGGAATTAAAGCCAGATAAGTGGACTTGGTTCCTCCACCAATCTTGGCTTTCTGCATGAATCCTCTTGTCATTTTAAGCAGATCTTCCTTGATAATGTGCCAGCAGGATTTGTAGAAGTGGATTGTGAACCCATCCGGCCTAGGAGCCTTATCTGATTCCATGGACCAAATAACTTTTATGATTTCCTCCTCAGTAATGGGTCTGCAGAGGTTTAAGTTGTCTTCAGGACTGATAAGGGAGGGAACACAGGAGAGAAAATCATCCACCTCCTCATCATTGCTTTGAGTTTCTTCTCTGAACAAGTTCCTGTAGTGGTTTTCAGCAGTGGCTTTAACTTGATTGAATCCTTTACATACTTGACCCTCAGCTGTTTTGATTTCTGCTATGTAGTTCTTTGACATTCTAGCTCTATATTTCCGGTGGAAGAAGGGAGTGTTCCGGTCCCCGGCCTTCAACCAAAGGCTTCTGGATTTAAGCCTCCAATATTCTTCTTCCTTACGAAAAGATTGGTACGCTGCTCTTTGTGCTTTTACTTCCTCCTCGAGCAACTCAGATGTGATATCTCTGTTTTCCATATCAGTTTGCAGATCCGACAAAGACTGCACAGCCTCCTTTCTCTGATTGATGGGGTTGATATCCGGTGCTTTTATCCAGTCCTTCAGAGCTTGCTTTGTAGCTTTCAGCTTTTGCTCCCAAACGTAGCTGGAGGATCCGGAGATTGGTTTGACCCAAGCTGCCTTGACAGTCTCCAAGAATCCATCTCTCTCGATCCAGAGAGGGTTGAATCGAAAAGGAAGCGGACCCAAGTCTTCTTCATCTTCCAAATGGAGCTGGATGGGTTTATGGTCTGAGGAGAGCTTGGGCAGAATTTTGGTGGTTATTTTCTTGTTCATCATAATGGAGCTTTGTACCAAGAAACGGTCTAAACGAGAAGAAATGTGCTCCGTACCAACCCGATTATTAATCCAAGTGTAAATGCCACGAATGGGCCTGAAATCAAGAAGGTCCCAGAGCTGGGTGATCTCCTCAACCTTGGCCAACATAGGGTCACTGGAGCTGTTCCCCCCCCTCTTTTCTTTTGCTTTCAGAACAATGTTCAGATCCCCGGCTAGTATGATATTGCTAGGATTGGTCTGTTCAAGAAAGGCCTCAAGTGTATCCCAGCATTCTCGCTTTTCAGAATAAGTCACTGGAACATAGAGATTGAAGAGAGAGATGGTCAACTTACTTGCCTTATGCTTCAGCTCCGTGTATATCCAGTGTTGGGTTTCATGGGACCTAAGCAGCTGAAAGAGGTCATCCATCCAAAGTGTTGCCAGCCCTCCAGAGGTTCCCCTTGAGTTGACTGCTTTTCCTGCTTTTTTGTTCCACTTTGTTCTACCTAACTCTAGAAGGGCCTACCCTTCTATTTTGGTCTCCTGGAGCATAAGAATGTCTGAGGGGTCTGCTTTCAGTAGGTCGCTGACTGCTTCTATTCTAGAGGGGTTCCCCAGACCTCTACAGTTCCAAGAGACGAGATTCATTATTTACAAAGAGGGGGATTGGGGCCTCCCTTGGAAGGCCTTGGTCTGATATTTCGCCCAATAGACATTTCTATTGTGGATTGACTTCCTTGAATCTTGAGTCTTTCTGCCTCTTCTTCCCTCTTCTCTTTACGAGATTTCCTTCCTACTTTTTTGGAAGGGCGCTCGTAGAATTCATCTTCGGAAGAACTAGAACTAACCACAGGTTTTTTCCTTGCTATTTCTGCGTAGGAAGGATTAGTGGGAGAGCCTTGATTTTCCTCCAACTGAATTGTTTCCTCTCTCTCTTTATTTGAAGGGGAAGGGGCCGGCTGTTCTTCATTCTCCTGATTTAGGTTGGCTTGTATGTCCTGCTCTCCTTCTGGTGCATTTGGAGGAGCTTCTGCTTCTTGGTTGCTTTTGGAGCTTGGTTGACCTCCTGTCATATTTCCTTTGCCTGCGCCTTTTTTTGAGTTAGTGTTTTTCTGGACTAGGGTCCATTGTTCCCCATTTTGTTTATCCGCCTGTTCCTCCGCCTTCTTCTTACAGTGCTTTGCGAAGTGACCGTGCCCGTGGCAGTGCCTACATTTAAAGGGCAGTTGTTCATAGTCCAGCTCTTGGACATGCGTCCACCCAGCAACAATGAGCTTGATTGCTTCCGGTAATCCTTCTTCGAGATCTACTTCTACGCAGATGTGGGCACATGAGTACTGATCCTTTCTTACCGCCTGATCTATGTATTTTCCCAAAGCATTTCCTATGGTCTGGAGAGAATTTGGATTCCAACAGTGGAGAGGCAGGTGAGGGAGTCTAACCCAAACCGGGACAGCCGAGGGAACATCCTGAGTAGGGTCGAAGTCAGGGGACCATTTGTTTAGGTAAAGGCCCTGAGGGCCCATGAAGTATGGTCCGTTTCTGAAGATTAATCCTTTGTCTTCCGGGTTTTCAAAGACAAACACAAAGAAACCCTTACCTACGAAGTAGCTATTGACTCCCTCCTTGATCAGAGGCTTCCAGTTCCTTTGAGTCCAGTCCTCAACAGATTTGGGAGAGGGCCAGAGGCCCGTGAACTGGCCTATGAGACCCCTCTCCGCCAGATTCAGAGCTGATTTGCAGGTGTCTCCTTCGGGGAGAGCCACTGTGGGGATTGAGTCTAGTTTTTTCACAAATTTCTGCTGAGACTGAGATGGAGGGCGTTTGGGAGAATTTGCAATCATTGCCCTAAAAGCCGAAACCTCCGGAGGCGGAGGGGGATCTGGGGTCCTGCGATCTTCCATGGTTAGATCTGACGCAGGGCAGGCCGAACAGGACGAAACTGGGGCGCGCTGGAGCTGCCAGCAGCCCAGGCGCGATCAGAGGGCGCAGTGGGAGGCAGAGCGGAGCCAGAGCCAACGCGTGCAGGAGTTTACTATCTGGATATCAGCTCATTGACTACTAATATTCTCTCCATATTTCATCCACTACATACACCTTCTGATAATTTATTTCTGTGAGGTATTTCTGAATTGTCTGTTGCTTTTATATTAAATTTTTGCATGTTGCCTCTGCAGTATTCCTTTCTATGTGTCAGTTTCTGAAGGTCTTGGTCCCATTCAGATTAATATTCCTTGTTTTTCAAGAGATAGCATGAGAGCTTTTTATTGATAACTTCCTCTGTTATACCATATGCTCCTTACTAATATAAGATGTCCTAGGCACTAGTCTATCACAATTCTAGGCTGTCTCTAGGAACGAAAACACCTTCGAAGCATGATTTCTCTCTGATCAAGAATACATTGAGGTTCTACCAGAAATTCATTGTCCGGTACAACCTGAATGTTTTTCCAATGTATTACATGCCTCGGATCATGCACATATTGTTTTAGTATTGATACATGAAACACATTAAGAACCCGAATATGACTGGGTAATGCCAATTGATAGGTTAGGTCCCACTCTTTCCAAAATTTGGAAAGGTCCACAGAACCTGAGAGCCAATTTGGCAGAAGATGCCCACCTTCGAGTACTTTTCTTGGGTTTTATTTTCACATAGACATGATCACCAACTTCAAATTCCTGATAGGTTCTCTTTTTATCAACATACACCTTTTGTCGATATTGAGCATTTTTTAGGTTCTGTCTAATATTTGTCACTTATGATTCCATTTCAGCCAAAATCTCTAGCCCAAGCATTAATTTGGTTTAGGAACTACTCTAATTAATGGGAGTGTGACATTGTCTCTCGCACAAGGCTTCAAATGGACTCATTTTAAGAGACTCTTGGTAACCATTATTGCATGTGAATTGCACCAGATGTATATAGTCTTCCCATTTCGTTAGTTGTTGCATTACAAACATGCGCAACAAGTCCTCCAGGATTTAATTTACTTGCTCGATTTTTCCATCCATTTATGGATGGTAAGCAGTGCTGAAATTAACTTGTGTTCCTAATCCAGTAAATAGCGCATTCCAAAAAGTTGAAGTGAACTTCAAATACCTATATGAGATAATTGTTTTTCGGATGCCATGCAACTAGAAAATTTCTCTCATGAAGATATCTGCTATCTGTACTATTTTGTAAGTGGACTGCATAGGTATAAAGTGGGTTGCCTTAATTAGCCTATCAACCACCACCATTATGAAACCATTATGCCTTTTTTTATCCTGGTAGACCAGTAATAAAATCTAATGATATAACCTCCCACTTCCATTCGGGTACATGTATGAGCTCCAATAATCCTATTGGATGTTGATGCTCCACCTTAACCTATTGAAATTCTAGACATTTGTTTAAATATTCAGCAAAATGCCTCCGCATACTTGGCCAGAAATAAACTTTCCTTATTGTTGTCAACATTTTATGGTATCTTGGGTGTCCAGAATAATTATTGTGGTGATATTCATTCAATATCATCTCTTTCAAACTCATCCGAATTGGAATATATAATTTTCCTTTAAAAGTTAAAAGTTGGTCCTTGTTAATTCCATAATCCGATGATTTTTCTTGTTTTTCGGTTTCCTCCACTTGCTTCTATAGGAACTGGTATTCAGGATCTTTCTCAGCTTCTTATTTTATCTGATCCAAAAATTTACATTCTACTTGATTAAAGAATATTTCATATACACAATGCAGTTTTCTGCTCAAGGCATCAATGATACGATTTTCTTTACCTTTAACATGTTGTATATCAAAATCAAATTCACTTAAAAATGCATTCCACCTTGCCTGGTGAGTGTTCAAATTAGCTTGCTTAAAATAGCTGGTTAAACTACTGTGATCTTTCTTCAACACAAATATTTTCCCTAATAAGTAGTGTTTCCACACTCTGAGTGTGTACACTTCTGTTGTCAGCTCTAAATCATAAGTTGAATATCGTTGTTCATGCTCCTTTAATTTTCTTGACTTGTAGGTAAAAACCCTTCCTTCTTCAAATAAAATTTCCCCTACTCCTTCCTTACAAGCGTCGATGCATATCTCAAATTCCCTATTGGGATTAGCTACCCTCAACACCAGAGCAGTGGTCAACAAATGTTTTAACAATTCGAAACTAGTCTGACATTCACTGGTCCATATAAACACTTTTCCCTTCCTCTACAAGGATGTAATAGGAAAATAAATAATCGAGAATCCTTCTATGAAATGTCTATAATACCGAGCCAATCCCATAAAAGAATGGATATCTGCTACGTTTTGGGGTACTCGCCATTCCATGATAGTTTTGATTTTCTTTGGATCAACTGCTATCCCTTCAGCCGAAATGACATGGCCTAAATATTGTATTTTTTCTTTGAAAAATTCACATTGCCTGAACTTGGCATAGAGTTGATGTCTCCTTAACATATCCAACACTAGCCTTAAGTGCTCCTTGTGCTCTTCCATGTTTCTTGTGTAAATCAAAATGTCGTCAATGAATACATGAACAAACTTGTCCAGAAAAGGGTGAAATATGCCACGCATCATACTCTTGAATGTCATTAGTGCATTGGTTAAGACAAATGGTAATACCACGAACTCATAATGCCCACATCGGCTGTGAAAGGTGTCTTGTAAATATCATCATATTTGATTCGGATCCAGTGATATTGATATCTTAAGTCCATTTTCGAAAATATAGTCACTCCCTTCACCTGATCGAATAGGTCATCTATTCGTGGAAGTGTGTATTTATTCTTGACTTTAAATTTATTGAGCTGCCTATAATCCATGTGCATTCACATGGTTCCATCCTTTTTCTTTACAAACAACACCGATGGTCCCCAAGGAGATACACTTGGTCGAATATACCCCTTGTCCAATAATTCTTGTAGTTTCATTTTCAATTTGTTAACTCAAGTACACTCATCCGATATGGTCCTCTTGAAACTAGTGTTGTATTGGGCATTAATTCAATAGTGAAGTCAATGTCTCTTTTTGGGGGTAAACCTGGTACATATTCTGGTAATACATCCATAAAATCTTGCACTACTAGTATATTTTCCAGCATAGGGGTCTTTTCCTTAGAATTAGAAAATCCCACTTGAATGGCATAAATCTGGCATCCTTTTCTGATGCATTTGTTCAACTGAGATGTTATGATGGGACGTAATTGTAAAGGTTTCTTAATTCCTTGTAATTCTTAGCGTGTCCCATCCTCCGCTCTGAAGTATATAATCTTTTCTTTACAATCCACCAGAGACCAGTGTCGTTCTAACCAGTCCATACCCAATATTATGTCATAGGATCCAAAAGGTAGAATATTGAGTTATATATTGAACTGTTGTTCTCCAATTTCCAAAGAACAGTTTGGAACCTTGGCACAAAATCTTCTCTTCACCCCAGTAGCTACCTATACTAGCGAGGGGTTTTAAATTTTTGACTCTCTAATTTACAATTTTCAACTATTCGGGGGCTTACATAACTTAAACTAGCCCTTGGGTCAACGAAAATAGAAACAGTTCATGAAAATAGCTTACCTTCTAATTCTATCATTGTTGGTTGGTAGTCTTTCTCCCAGTCTTCCAGGGTTGCATTAATTATGCGTATATTTCGAGCCACATCTCCCACTGTAAAAGATTCTTGCAGGTTAGTTGTTTTTTCATTTCTTCCCCGCTAAGGGCAGTTCTTGTAATAGTGTACCTTGCCACACCCCAAACATTTCAGGGGAGGTTTCTAGGCTTGTCCATTTTTTGCCTTAATGGAACCCTCTGTGGGTCGTTCCTCTGTGGGCCATTTTGTTCTTTGATGATTTATTCCAAACTACTGGCTTGCTCAATTTCTTGCAGAATTCTTAAAATTACTGGATTTGGTATTTTTATAATTTGAATTGTTTTTCTGTCCATTATTTGGGCGACCAGTTCCTTCTTATTTCTCATTTTTCCTTGGATTGTTGGTAGCACATTCATTCTTTTTGAATTCCCTCTTCCATTGTCCTTGGATTCACAAATTCGATTCATTCCTTCATGTGAGCCGGTAAACTTCTCAAGAACCACTTAAATTTAGCCTTCCCTTCTCTTAGGTAAGGCACATATCTTAATATGGATGTGAAATTGGTTATGAATTTATCCATTGTCATTTGTCCCAGTATTAAATCATGAAATTCCCTAGAATTTTCTTCATAGAAACATTCTGTTAAATATTTATCTTTGAAATATTGTTGGAATTCATCCCATGTCATATTCTGATCTTCGACACTTCGAACATTTTTTACTTCCTCCCACCACGAGGTAGCTCTCTCACTCAACCGATAAGTGGCCAAACGAGATTTAAGGTTACTGTTATATCCATAAACCTGAAAGTACTTGTTCATATTAAATAACCAAGCCTCAACCACTTCTTCAGATTCCCCATCAAAAGTAGGTTGTTTGATTTTTCATACCTCACCCTGTAGTTCCACATTATGTTTCTTTATCTCTTTTTGATCGGACACATTACCAAATTCAGCTTCATTATAATTTCTATTCTTATTACTTCGTTGTGAATGACTCCCTTCTAGTCTGTCATTAGTTTGTCATTGTCATTCATTTTCTCCCTGAGTGTCCCTTTCAGGACTGGGTTGCACAACTCCTTGATTCTACTCGTCAGAAAGGCCTTTGAGTCTCCTATCTTGTTCTTGCATCGATATTTCATTGTCGCTCCTTAACCAGACAATTTATTCCTATATTTTCTGCATTGTACTCAACAATATACTTGTTTTATGTTGTTGTTCCTCTAGTATTCTACTAGTCTGTTGGTGTTGGTATACACTCAATTGTATCCACATTTCCGTATTCATTTCTAGATTGGTTTGGGGAGTAGGTTCCCCTGGGTTATGGGGTACTTTATGCGTTTGTTGAGCCTCAAATTTGTGCTTTCCTTCACCTCATTTTACCTCATTTTTCCCTTGTCCATTTCCATTTTAAACCCAATTGATCAATAAAAATAGTTAAAATTACTTCTAGAATGGTTTATATGGGATCGACTTGTTGAATTTTGTGATTGTTGCCATTGTTAAGCATTTTGACCGGAATTAGCTGCCGCGAAATGCAGCATTCCCGTAGCTAACCGGCGATTCTCAGCCTACCTTTATGTTTTCGAGCATGTTCCCGGGTGGCCTCTTGAGGAAAAACGCATAAGGGCATGATCCACGTCGTGCCTACATGGTGTGTTGCTCGTCATGGCAGAGGAAATGAATTACTGGGATACGGTTATGCACGTGGGAACACATTTGTGAAAGAAGACTCCTACTAGGATCACATTACGCTCCCAGTGCTTTCTTTCTTTACGCAGCCACCTCAAAGACTCCTAAAAATGATTTGGATTAGGAAGACATCATTCCTAAATTTTTGTAAATATTGTTACTTGAATTTACTTTTATAAACTCTTGAGTAGGCCGAGAGCTTAGTTAGAAATTTTGTGTAGATTTGCTGCTAGATTTTGGTGTAAACTCGTGTTTCAGCTTTTAAGACACGGGAGCATTATGTTCAAACTATTGCATCATTAATGGAGCGAGACAAAATTATCTTGAAGGCATGATTTAATTGTGAAGTCGAATGCCGTCAAGTGGTAGAGGGCCCCCGCCCCCTTGAACGGATTTCCTTAGCGTAAACTAGATAAGTTTTTCCTAGTTTGTCTTTACGTTACGCATATTAAATTAGTAGTTGTTGTGTTTTATATACTCTGTGGTCGTACTCATTCCAGCTTCTTCCATAAGAAGACATTCTTCCAACATGCACCAAAATGATGAATGATTGATGACTATGGTACTTGTAGGATAGGATTTGTATTTGTTCTTAACTAGCTACCGTAGCCATAATTGCTCCAGCTTCTTCATGAAGACACTTTTGCCAATAAATCAAAAACGATGAATGTTTAATGACTATGGTACTGTGAGATAGGAGTTGTATTTTTTTTAACTAGGAACCGTAGTTATATTCATCATAGTTCTTTCACAAGAAGACATTCTTCCAATAAATCTTAACAATGAATGATGAATAGCTATAGTGTCATAGGAATTAGTTGTAGTTTTTAGTCTTCACTATCATAGTTGCACTTGTCCTAACCACTCTTCCACAAGAAGAAATTCTTCCAAGACATCCTTAAGAAGTTCAAGATATGACTGTGATGTGACAACTTAGTTTCATTTGCTTTCGGCTCATTTGCTTTCAATTGCATACAAGTCCACAGTCAAAATTGTTCTACTCTTCCACAAGAAGGAACTCTTCCAAAATATCCCTCATGATGAACAAATCGATTATGTAACTTCCTAGAATAGTGCATGTTAATTAGAATGCTCCCGAGTTTCATTTTTTCATTTAATTCATGTCCGAGCTACTTCATTTCAAAGTTTGATGATGGCTTATGGTTTAACATTGTTCTAGTTTAGAAGCATCTTAAGCTCATGTTTAAATCAATTCATTGCACTCATATCTCATAGTCATACTCGTCACCCTTTGCACGAGATCACTTTAGTTGATAGGATTCCTAAGACATGACCTTCATTATTTACAAATATCTTTTTGTTCGAAAACCATCGTTGATCCATAACTTTAGGAACGAGAAGATAACATCATTACAAGGTCTAAATATCTCGCAAATTCTCACTACAACACGAGCACTTCCTCAACAGAACTACCTTTGAAAAAGGAACCAATAACTCTTGGAGAATAGACTCGAATCTCTCAATTGAAATTGCAGAATAGAACTAGGAATTAGTCATGGAATAGATGAGTTTAGAATAGAATGTTGCATCATGATTAGTGTCTAATTGTCTAGTTAGAAAACTTGCATATTTAAGTGATCATTTCTCAAAGTCTAGTTTGTGTCATTTGCTTTTAGAAGTCATCATTAAACTCTTGTTTCTATTCAGTCATAGTTTAGATGTTGCTTCAGTATTTTTGATTACATTTTCCATTCCATACATTAGGCTCAACCGTGTTCTTGACCACCAATTTCTTTTTCATTAGTTTTCTAGACATTTCCATTGTAAACACAAAACTTCAAAAGACCAAAAACATCATAAATCAACATAAAAGACCAAAACATCACAAAACACTACACACAACGCACTAGGAAACAAGCACCTAGGTACATATGGTACATTTCACTTCAACAGTTTACAAATCTCGGTTGACAATTAAATGAACTCGGCTTTAGGAGACTAGATTGAGGCACAACATTTTGGGCGCTCGTTGCCGGGAAGTGAAAACTAGGTAACCTTTGTTTCTTAGCATCCAAAAACAATTTTATGCGTAGGGAGAGAGATTCAAGAGGAAGATTTATAAGCAAGAGAGAGGCGTAAGTTTGACATCTAGAACACCACTTGTTTCATCTAGATCCAGAACTAGTACACCTTCAACTCAAACCCATCTTCCATCCTTTACCGATCCCTGGACTTCTAGAATATCTAAGGTCACCTTTTCCATTAGAGAAACCTTCCACTTCATCCATTGAACTCGCCATAGAAGAGGATCCAAAAACTTTTGTTGAGGATACAAACCTTTCTACTTCCACAGGGAGAGTCAACCATGGCGTAAGAAGGAGGAGGAGGAGTTGTTAATGGAGAAAACACATTTGGAGGAGGTAGAGGTAGAGGTAGAGGAGAAGGAGGAAGAGGAGGTAGAGGTGCAGATGGAGGAAGAGGTAGAATAGGGAAGCTCTTTTGGGTTCCCTATACTTGATGGAGAAACCAATACAACCATGAAAAACATTTCACCTTCTGTCCTTCCGAACTTCTATGGACTTAAAACTAAGGATCCCGAAACTTTCTTATTCGAATTTGAAGTACTCGTGTAGGACTTATGACTACCTTCAAGATGCCCAAAAATTGAAATTATTTCCTTCAACTCCGAAAGGAGCAAAGATTGAAGTGGTTTATGAGCTTGAGCGATGAGTTCCATTAGGACATGGGAAGACATGAAACAAGCATTTCTAGAGAGATACTTGGATTATTGTATGCCAGGGTTAATCATAAGGAAGAAGTGTTCAAGATGTTACAAAAAGAAGATGAAAAACTTAGAAGATTTGTTGGAAAGATTTAAATACAACATAAAAAAAGGGCACAAATGGAAAAACCTAGATCAAGACACTTTAAAATCTCTTTGTTGAAAACCATTAGGGATGAATGGTTGGATATCCTTAACATGATGGGAAAAGAGGGGATATATCACAACTCACATTACCCGAAATATCCGAGTTATGTATCAACCTTTCCAGAGGGAAATCCAAACTCGTCAAAGGTCCAAGAGATCCTGCTCTTGCAAGAGCAAGTAACTGCTTCTCGAGGGACAGTAAGTAGATCAGAAATAGGACACATGCTTCGATGATTTTAAATCGACATCTTAGGGAGTCTTAGTGAACAAATAGACACCCTCAAGATACAAAACAAGCAAAGGTCTAATCTGATGCCTTGGCAATCTTTTGTCCCAAATGTAGGAAGAAACATGCCTTGAGAGAGTGCCCTTTGGATGTAAAAAGTTGTAGAAACTCTGTGTTATTTGTTGCGAGAAACATGAGACCAAGAATTGTCCTTCTCTTTCGGTCTCAAGGTCAGTTTTTTCAAGAAGAAACCCTGCTGATTCCACGAACCTCTTAACTTTATCTAGAAGACCTTGGCAGTGGGACCCTCGATACAGTGGATTTCATGATCAAATGTATAATCAACCTCCACCTTGAATTCTTGCTAACCTTGGCCCCAATTTCAAAATCAATCTCAAGCTTGGGCACAAGGATCACAAGGTTCCTATGGAAGATACTCTCCATATTATCGTATCCACCATCCTATCCACTCATATCCACAAAATTTTCCTCAAAATCTTCAACAAAATTTTCAACAAAATTCTCAACAACATCATCACGAACCAACCTCATCAAAATCAACCACTTCCATTACCATTCCCTCAAAAATCCAATCAATTACCACAATACAAAGTTTCATACCAAACCCCTATAATAAGAATCCTCGTAATACATACATGATGAGAAGGACAACAATTTCCAACTTATTTAATTACTCCTCTAGACCTTAGTGATGTTCAACTTAGGTCCGGAAGGATACTTGAGAAGAGGAAACCTTCCGTGATCATACAAGAACAAGATAATTTCGAGGAAGACTCCCTACGGGTTAATAAAAGTCTTGAGGAAGAAACATCCAGGCCAAAAACATTGAAAAAAACTGAAAACAAAAAGATCCAATAAGCCCAACTCCGATATTAGAGCAACCATCCACATCTACTTCTATACCTCCCTTTCTGGGAAAGATTACAAATTGACAAAGGTGTAGAAAAACAAATAATGGTGCCTAATTATGATTTCTTGGATGAATTGAGAAATGTTTGCATTAAAATTCCATTATTGCAAGCCATCAAGGAAATCCCAATTTTAGCCAAACAATAAAGGAGTTGAGTATGAAGACAACAAAGAAAAGAATAAGAGAAACCAAGAAAAATTCTAAATCTGTAGGACAAATAGCGTGATATTATGATGGGTAAGATTATTGTTCCCAAAGTACTCGATCTCAGAAATCCAAATTTGTCAAAATTCACATCAATGGAATTGAAATTCAAAACACACTCATTGACTTAGGAGCAAAGCAATAAATATCATGAGTAGACAAATCATGGACAAACCGAAACTTCCTAATCTTCTCTTTACACCCACACTATTACAACTAGCTTGATAGATCCCGTGATCGTACTCGGATGGGGTAATAGAAGATATCTCCAGTGTCCCTAGATTCTTGGGAGTACCCCGTGGATTTCATGATCCCGACACCCAAGAATAATTTAGGAGGCCATCCTATTATACTAGGAAGACCTTGGTTGGCTACGACTCGATGATTTTATTAGTTGTAGGTCCGGTGATATGTATATTTCTGATGGAAGTTCAACAAAGAAATTCACTTTATATCCTCCAAATTTAGGACAATTACTAGATCTAGATGACACTCAATGGATAGAGGATGAAGAATATTTGCAACCACTCTTCACAATTTCGAAATTAGTGAAGATAATCAAATTCTGAATACTCTAGAAAATTTTGAATCTTCTCCAGAGCACAAACAAGAATCATTTCAAGAGAAATCCAATATTGAGTTCTTGTCATCTAGACGATGTCTCTTCATTCTATGGACAAATTTGGCGAGTTCTACAAGTGAAATTTTCTCCGTGCAAAACCTTGAACATAAACAAAAATCGGAAAAAATCTCAACAAGAAGAACTAGTCAAAAGTATTACGAGAGACATTCTTCCCGCGATATGCATGGGGAATACACTGCGATACTGAAAGGGATAAGTCCCAAGACTTGTACTCATCATATCTATATAGAGGCAAATTGCAAACCAATCGACAACCTCAAAGACGGATGAATCCAAATCTTAGGGAAATTGTCAAGGAAGAATTACAAAAATTGTTAAATGTTAACTTCATCTATCCTATTTCGGATAGTCGGTGGGTTTCCCCTTTAGTAATTGTACCTAAGAAAAAATGGAAAAATGGAGGGTGTGTGTTGACTAATGAGAACCCAATAAAGCTACTCTTAAAGACCATTTTCCCTTACCTTTCATAGATCAAGTATTAGATACATTAGCAGTAAAAAGTACTTTCCATTCCTCGGATGGATTTAGTGGTTACAATCAAATCCAAGTAGCACTTGAAGACCAAGATAAAACCACATTTACTTGTCCTTGGGGTACTTATGCCTACTGTAGTATTGCCATTTTGGATTGTGCAATGCACCCGCAACATTCCAAAGGGCGAGATTAGGGAATTTTTTTTCCGATCTAATACATGATCGTGTAGAGGTGTACATGGATGATTTTCAAGCTTTATGGGGATACATTTGAAGAGGCTTTAGAAAACTTGGAAAAAAGTCTTAAAAAGATGTCAAGAAGCAAACCTTTTCTTAGTCATGAAATTTTTTTTATGATGTTCATCGAAGGTATTGTTTTAGGGCACCACATTTCAGGATGGGATTAGAGTTGATGAAGCGAAAGTTGAAGTTATTTCTAACCTATCCATTCCAAGTTGTCAAAGAGATGTAAGAAGTTTTCTAGGATTTACTGGGTACTATCTGGAGATTTATAGAAAACTTCACCAAAATAGCATCTCCTCTTCAAATTACTCACCAAAGATTGTGAATTTAAGTGGACTTCGATTGCCAAATTAGCTTTTGAAACTCGAAAACCAAAATTTCGAAGCACCTATATTAAGGGGACCTAACCCTGGAGTTACCTTTTCATATCTCGACAGATGCTCGATAATGTACTTCGGGAGCGATGATTGGGACGAAAAGATTTTAATTCCCTATGCCATCTATTATATCGATAGAAAATTTGACTCCTACGTAGTTAAACTATACTCATAATCGAAAAAAAGAGTTTTTAGCCCAGTTGTTCATGCCATTAACTAAAATTTAGACACTATATAACGTGCTATGAAACTTTTATTCACACTGATCATTCCCCGCTTTCATTAGATATTTAATGAATAAATCAATCACTAATGGTAGAGTTATAAGATGGTTGTTATTATTGCAAGAATTCAACATTACTATTCTAGATAGGCCTGGAAAACAAAACACCGTGGCCGACTTCTGTCTAGAATTCAAAATATCAAAGATGACACTCCGCTTGAAGATCAATTTCCTCGATGAATATCTTTTTTGCGCTTCTACTCAAACTCCATGGTTTGCTGATATTGCTAATTATTTAGTTTCGTGAAAATTTCCTTCAATTATGAATGCAAGGGATAAAAAGAAAAATCATTAATGATAGTGCAAGATATTCATGTGGTCGCTAATGAGTTGTACAAGACAGTTCGAGATTTGATCATTAGAAGGTGTGTTCGTGAAGATGAGATGCCCGAAATTCTCAAGGCATGTCATGATGGAACCTTGTAGCTGACACTTTGCAGATAAGAGGACAGCTCTATAAGATCCTTAATTTAGGATATTATTGGCCATCTTTGTTTAAAGATGCAAGGGAGTATGTCAAAAAGGCGTGACAGCGGTTGCAAAGGGTAGGGAAACCTTCTCCTTCGTGTGAGATGCCATTACAACCTCGAGTACACATTGAACCTTTTGAAAAATGGGCCTTGGATTTTGTAGGACCTATTAGTCCTCCATCAAGACAAAAGAAATACATATTAGTTTGCACTGATTATGTTACTAAGTAGGGTAGAAGCTAAACCATTACTTGTTGCTAATGAATCATCTGCAGTTACTTTTTCTTTTGAGGATATTTTACTCGTTTTTGTGTCCCAAGGGAAATTGTTACAGTATCAAGGAGCTCAATTTACATCAAGGCTAGTGGAGCAAATGATGGAGAAGTACAAAAATCAGACATAGAACATCTACTCCTTATCATCCACAAGCAAATGGTCAAGTGGAATCCACTAACAAAGTCATTGAAGGAATCCTAACAAAAGATTGTTCATCTACATAGAAGAGATTGGGTAGATAGGCTTCCCTGAGCCTTGTGGGCCTATAGAACTACATGGAGAAACACAACAGTGCCATACTCCTTATGAGCTTGTTTATGGAAAGCAAGTTTTGTTTCCTATAGAGTTCCAAATCCAAACATTCAAGATGGCGCTCGGGCCTAGGACTTGATCTAACTGGAGGCACAAAAGCATAGACTGGAGCAAATTAATGAATTGGATGAGATCTGACATAAGATGCGAGTCGAAAACAAGTCTAGTCCAACAAGAAAGGGCTAGATGGCATGACAAGTACATCAAAGAGAAGAAATTTAAAGAGGGTGATTGGGCTCTCTTGTTTGATTCAAAATTCAAGGATTTTCAAGGGAAATTTCGGACACATTGGCTTGGGCCATATGAAATTGTTCGAATTTTTGATAATGGGGCGATGAAAAATCGAACTATAGATGAAGAGGAGGTCATTTTTCTTGTGAATGGCCACAGACCTGAAGCTATACCCTACAAGCCACTCTCAAGAGAAGAGTTTGTCAAGAAGTTCCAAGGAGAAAAGGATGTGAAGTTAATGAAGAAGAGTCTCTCTTCTTCATCAACTCGATTAAATTTTGCAAGCATTTCTCTTTTGAAAAAAAATAAAAAAAATAAAAAATATATAAAATAAAAATAAAGGTATAAACATGAAAACCAATCACTCGATTGGCATGTTTATACAGTAAAAGATAGGGTGAAAATCGAGTCCCTCCGACACTCTAACTTTTCCCATTTTTGTTTCTAAGTATTTGCTATAAATCATAAGTTCAGTGCCATAGTACTTATGATTCATTTCATCTCACTCCATTCACTATCCATCCATACTTCATCTCATCCATCATTCACATTTCACTCCATTCCATTTCATTCATTTCACTCCATTCCATTCCATTCATTTCACTCCATCTTCCATTTTCATGTCAAAACATAGAATTTGATATCTTGCCGCAAGCGAATAAAAATATGCCATGAATTGCAAGATGTACCCTTATGTTCCTTCATTCCATGAACTCGAATCCATTCATATTCCATTATCCACTTCATAATCCATCATCCATTTCATCCATTTTCATAAACATTTCACCCATCTTCCAAAAACATTTCATTTTTCATGATTAAAGTGTTCTACAGGGAACATTCCGTAGCTCGGTGACATTCTGCACGTTGATCACCTTTCTAACAGCTCGGGCAGTCTTTTGGCGACTACAAACCCCCGAAGGCATCAACCAAGAAACATCGTAGTTACAACAAAGCCGATCCAGTGAATTCATGAATCAAAGACATCAAGAAAATAGTGAAAGATTCCTCCAAAAATGAGCAAAGAAGACAAAGGCTACGAAAACATCAAGGCGTAGGTAACAAATTTCAATTACGATGGCAATTCATGAAAATTTAGCATAGTTTAGTTGTGAAATTATTCAAAGAGTTGTTTTAATTATTTTATTGATCAAACACCAAACAAAACCCTCTATAGACTTTGTATTAAATCTTCCAATTCAAATTTTCTATCCAATAGCATTTGAGCTATGGAACGGCCAAATCATTTGAAATTCCCACGACTCTTAACCAAGTTCTTTAATGATGAAGATTTTTCCCCGCCAGTCGTAAATCCTCCGACTGTCTCCTCAAATCATTAATGCAATCCTCCACCTCACTTCACCACTCTATGCCGTGACCATTTTCCATAACGTCATTCCAGTAGCCGATATTCCATTCCGAAGCGCAGGAAGCATTATTATCATCGGGAGCGGAACGTGAAGAGGTACATTGGAAGCATAACGGTGTGAGAGCATATCACTGAGAACAAAGTTTGGAGCATTTTCACTATTGTCAACACGCATCTGTGGCGCGTGTAGAGTTTAAAGCCCCTGTTGCTACCGAGTAGACGTAGGTGCTAAAATTGAAGACTTTGCTACCAAAGACAGAGGTGTGGTAGTGACTAGTTTTGAAGTTGTTGTTACCCGAGACGGAGAGGTCGTAGTGTTGAATTTGAGCATACCATTTGCTATCGTAGACGAGAGGTTGAGTTTGAAGTCCCGGTGTTACTAGAAACAGAAGCGTTTTTCGATTGATTGAGTTTGAAGTCTTCTGTTACCAAAGACTGAGGTATTGCACAAAAAGAAATTTGAAATCATCTACCACTGCCTCATCGGAGACACATTAGCTCGAAAATTGAAATTGCTTCCATATCATTCCAAAGTTCAACTGAAGTACATCACCCAAGGATTCGAAGGCATTTTTTCAAACAGAGGCATACAAACCGGAGATTTTTAAGACTCGATAGCTATTTCAAAAGGTATGTTCTTCCAAAATTGAAGCCATTTTTATTTAGAGCTTGAAGCCATTTTAATCCGAAAGTAAAAGCCATTGTTTTTGTGGATAGAGAAGAGTGTTAATTGATAGTGAAAAATCATGGGTTTCATCGTAAGGATTGAGCCTATAGGATCAAAATATTTAGAAGGTTATCCACAATGCAAGGAGATGCTACAACAAATAGGATGGCTCCAATTCTTGGAAAAGTTTAATGGTTGCTATAAGGAAGTTACCAAAACATTTGCTAGATCATTCCAAGGCACTCGAGGTTGAAATAGGAGATGTTAAGTTTACTGTTAATGAAGTTTTTATAGCAGAGGCTACGTGATTATCCAGGAGTCAGGGGAAAGATAGTTTAAAAAATAGGGAATTCCATAATGACTCATGGAAACAAATCTTAAAATCACCAAACATGGATGTTAGTGTGTTCAAGAAGGGAATTCCCAGACAAACATTGAAGAGCAAATGGAGGAATACACTACTTTTTACAAAAATTTGTTACATGTGAGGGTAGATATGGGACATTTTATGTCTACCATATGAGACTAATGTTGCATTTTCTAGGAGAAGATTTGAATTTACCATATTTCTTGTATCAAAGTCTCAAGAAAAATGGCTTCCCGTGTTCGTAGAAGAGTTCGATGGAAACAACCTCGTATCATCATGGGTTAGTCAAAATTTTAGTTGAGCATCATCTATCCAAATCAAATGATACATGGGATGATTTCTTAATAAGAAATCATTTTGAGGAAGCAAAAGAACTATCACCGAACCACGGGCCACAAAGAGAAGTAGGAGATGGAGGACTCAACAGTAAAATTGACAAACCGGTTCAAGAAAGCGATGAAGAAGTCATTCTCGGAGAAGTTGACTAGAATCAAGAGTCAACTCAAGCGCGAAGAAGGTAATCAAGGAATACGTATGAGAAAAAGGGGAGGGTTCCTCTCAACTTAGGAGAAGCCATGATTAAAAGGAAAATGAAGAAAAACATCAATCAAACAAACAGTGGGTAATCAATATTGAAGATGAAGAAACATCTATGGAAGAGTATGATGATGAAGATTTTTTATGAAGGCACCCTCGAGATTGATCCTACTCAACGAAGATATCTATGATTATGTGGAAACTCTAGAGAGAACAATGTGAAAGAGAAGAGAGAACCCCCAGGTCCTCCACTAACTGAAATTGATATATTGAGGAGGGATAGGTATGAGTTGGAAGTGTTAAATAGACACATCAAAAATGAGAATGAAATTCTCAAAGATCAAATCAAGCTCAAGACTGACATGAACTCAACCTTATCCCCTCGCATATAGACAAAGTGGAGAGAACCAATGAGAAGATGAAGACAAGGAACAGAAGTTGATCGTAAAGCACTCACAAACCTCGAGTTCAAACTTGTGATCGTGGAAACCCGAAGGCCTTTAGCATGCAGACAAAGGAAAAGAAGGGGATTAGATGTCCTCGTAAGCCTCCCAAATTCATAGGATAATTTGCATGAGGACATGCAAAGAGACAAAGAAGTGGGGGGTATGTTGAGCCTCAAATTTGTGCTTTCCTTCACCTCATTTTACCTCATTTTTCCCTTGTCCATTTCCATTTTAAACCCAATTGATCAATAAAAAATAGTTAAAATTACTTCTAGAATGGTTTATATGACTGACTTGTTGAATTTTGTGATTGTTGCCATTGTTAAGCATTTTTGATCTGAATTAGCCGTGCAGAGTGCGCATACCTGTAGCTAACCGGCGATTCTGCGACTACCTTTATGTTTGAGCATGTTCCGTGTGGCCTCTTGAGGAAAAACGCATATGGGCATGATCCACGTCGTGCCTACATGGTGTGTTGCTCGTCATGGCAGAGGAAATGAATTCGGGATACGGCTATGCACGTGGGAACACATTTGTGAAAGAAGACTCCTACTAGGACTCATATGTCCCAGTGTCTTTCTCTTTACGCGACCACCTCAAAGACTCCTAAAATGATTTGGATTAGGAAGACATCATTCCTAAATTTTTTGTAAATATTGTTACTTGCATTTACTTTATAAACTCTTGAGTAGGCCGAGACTTTAGTTAGAAATTTTGTGTAGATTTGCTCGCTAGATTTTGGTGTAAACTCGTGTTTACGTCTTTTAAGACACAGAGCATTATGTTCAAACTATTGCATCATTAATGAAGCAAACAAAATTATCTTGAAGGCGTGATTTAATTGTGAAGTCGAATGCTGTCAAGTGGTAGAGGGCCCCTGCCCCTTGAACGGATTTCCTTAGCGTAAACTAGATAATTTTTTCCTAGTTAGTCTTTTACGTTCCGCATATTAAATTAGTAGTTGTTGTGTTTTATATACCGTGGTCGTACTCATTCAGTTCTTCCATAAGAAGACATTCTTCCAACAAAAGACCAAAATGATGAATGATTGATGACTAGTGGTACTGTAGGATAGGATTTGTATTTGTTCTTAACTAGCTACCGTAGCCATAATTCGTTCCAGCTTTCTTCCACAAGAAGACACTTTGCCAATAAATCAAAACGATGAATGTTTAATGACTATGGTCACCGTAGGATAGGAGTTGTATTTGTTTTTAACTAGGAATCGTAGTTATATTCATCATAGTTCTTTCACAAGAAGACATTCTTCCAATAAATCTTAACAATGAAATGATGAATAGCTATAGTGTCATAGGAATTAGTTGTAGTTTTTAGTCTTCACTATCATAGTTGCACTTGTCCTAACCACTCTTCCCACAAGAAGAAATTCTTCCAAGACATCTTTAAGAAGTTCAAGATATAACTGTGATGTGACAACTTAGTTTCATTTGCTTTCAGTTCATTTGCTTTCAATTGCATACAAGTCCACAGTCAAAATTGTTCTACTCTTCCACAAGAAGGAATTCTTCCAAAATATCCCTCATGATGAACAAATCGATTGTGTAACTTCATTGAATAGTGCATGTTAATTAGAATGCTCCGGAGTTTCATTTTGCATTTAATTCATGTCCAGCTACTTCATTTCAAAGTTTGATGATGGCTTATGGTTTAACATTGTTCTAGTTTAGAAGCATCTTAAGCTCATGTTTAAATCAATTCATTGCACTCATATCTCATAGTCACACTATCACCCTTTGCACAGTAGATCACTTTAGTTGATAGGATTCCTAAGACAGCCTTCATTATTTACAAATATCTTTTTGTTCTGAAAACCATCAGTGATCCATAACTTTAGGAACAGAAGATAACATCATTACAAGGTCTGAAATATCTCTGCAAATTCCTCACTACAAACAGAGCTCGTCCTCAACAGAACTACCCTGAAAAGGAACCAATAACTCTTGGAGAATAGACTCTGACCTTCAATTGAAATTGCAGAATAGAACTAGGAATTAGTCATGGAATAGATGAGTTTAGAATAGAATGTTTCATCATGATTAGTGTCTAATTGTCTAGTTAGAAAACTTGCATATTTAAGTGATCATTTCTCAAAGTCTAGTTTGTGTCATTTGTTTAAGAAGTCATCATTAAACTCTTGTTTCTATTCAGTCATAGTTTAGATGTTGCTTCAGTATTTTTGATTACATTTGCCATTCCATACATTAGGCTCAACTGTGTTCTTGACCACCAATTTCTTTTCATTAGTTTTCTAGACATTTCCATTGTAAACACAAAACTTCAAAAGACCAAAAACATCATAAATTAACATAAAAAGACCAAAACATCACAAAACACTACACACAACGCACTAGGAAACAAGCACCTAGGTACATATGGTACATTTCACTTCAGCAGTTTACAAATCCTGGTTGACAATTAAATGAACTCAGTTTAGGAGACTAGATTGAGGCACAACAGCGTTGATCCCCCTCTCATTTTTCTTTTATACTTTATGTGCACAATTTTACACGTGTTGATTATTATTTAAGTGACCCATTTGGGTCCTGCATATGAACGTTGCTCTGATACCACTTGTAACATCAACATACATAAATAAATAAAAATTAATATTTACCCTTATTGACATGATTCATTCCTATCTAAGAAGGATTATCTACTTGAAATTATCATGGATATTGTAATTATTATTATAAATTACATATGTACTAGTTGTATAAATTGCATGGTCACAATTCGAAATTCCACACATGAATAATTAATCCTATGATTGGGCACTTGTCATAACATATCTTCATTCCTCGGCGTTTTAACTTTATAAACTATGCAAGTTTACATTTCATATATGTGATAATGAATTGTCTGCGGGTTAACAATCCTATTTCATCAATTTAATACTCTGGTCACAATAGTACATACCAATAATTGGAACTTAATTAATGGTTTTTGATCTACCCTTGTCATGTGTTAAATGATTTGGGTTATGTAGTGATACGTTTACATTACAGTTGTGTGACATCTTTTGACCCTTCGCTAATCGAATCCATGGTAAAAGATCTACGACTGGGATTTTTCAATACCGGCTTAGGGTATCGACCACCCTCCTAACCCTAACTGTATTTCTCATTTTTCTCTCACGTGGCAGGAGTTGCTCGCTCTACAACCTCTCTGTAGCCATTGCTATGGCTACTTATTTCCTTGCTCACGCCCTCATCGAACTCGTTTTCATTGCACTCCATGGATAGATAATGGAACCAATTCTCTTTTCTTTAAATACTTTGAGAGATGATTTTTGTCTATTAGTTGTCCTTCCCTATGTTCATGTTTTTTTAACAGGCTTGTTTGTTTTACTCCATTATCCGGTTATTTATTTGTCTAGCAGGCTCATTGTTCACTCCCAGGGTTTATACTGTTGTATCTCAGATGTGGAGCGAAGCCCTTTATGTGGCTCACATATTTCCGTTCACCGGTGTCTTCTTAGACCCTTCAGCTTCAACAACCTCCGATAGATAAAACAAACTTTGTCAACATTTATATATATATGGCTTATTTCTAGTTTCCTTTGTCAATTCTTAAGTAAATATATCACTTAATTTTTGTATTTATCTATGCATGGTTCGACTTTGAACCACCTCCATCTTCATGGCTGAGGTAATACCCACGAACCTTTCCTTTTCTGGTAATTTGATTCATAGGCTGTTAAACTTAAAACCCTAATACCGTTTGTCTCTTATGCAAGTATTACTTTTTTTTCTTTTTATGCAAATCTCTCCATAAAAAATTTTCCATTCAACTTTATAATGTCAACTTAATTTCGCTGTCATAGGTACATGGAATTTTGAGTTTGGGGTTAACTCTAGATGTAAAATCACCCCTGTTTTCCTCTCTAGATATTTTTGAGAACTCGTATCTTACACTATCATTGTGGCCTTTAATGCTTTTTTATTCGAGTTTTCTCTATTTTGGTTAATTTACTAGGGGCCTCACCCTAGTTGAGGGTTGTATTTAATTGTGTATTTTCACTCTATTTAGTTTAATACTTTGGCCAAAACTTTGGTCCCAACCTGAGAAGGGTTTCGTTCTTGTCTTGAGAGGATTTATATACATAAATGTTTATATGATGATTCATATTATTCTTTGTTATGGTTCTAGGTCTGTTATCCTCATTTCAACACAGAGCCTAATAATTTTAATGTAACTTCATCTTTTAGTTTTCATATGGATATGTATTTGGAAATTTGCATTTCTATTTGGATAACGGTTCTCAATTTGATTTCTCGGTACATTTATAATGTCTTAGTTTTGTGGATGATTATCTACATTTATTTCTCTCATTTATTCTCTTGGCCTATTATGATTCCCACATTTTCAAAAAGATAATTATGTTTATATTATGCATTATTCTGAGGCTTGAGCTCATGGCCATAAGCATTTACATTTTTTTCTAGTTTATGATTATATATATCCTTTAGACAAAAGTGTCATAAATGTTATGGGAAAACTGATATTGTTTAATTAATTTTTGTTTGTTGTTAGAGAACTTTCTTTGCTTCATTTTATAGTGAAACTGATGTCCGGACCATCAATAATTCTGAGTTACTTCTATAACTCACTTGTCCGTGTATATCATACGATAGGGAAAGAAAGTGACTTGCTCTTTCTAGGGTTTCTATCTTGGGCTAAACTAACAATTTTCTACCTTATAACAAATTTTGTAGTTTATCTCTGGTATGTTTTCTACTTTTATCCTAAAACATGTCTTTCCTTATACTAAAGAGAGTACCCTAACTCTAGGTATAAATTATAGATGTAAATATTCTACCAACAACCTATTAATAATTCCATCAATAAATGTGCAAATATTTATATATTCCAACATATATAGTTTTCTTGCTATTTGGCTGTAAAAATCTCTTTAACTAGATAATAAAAATGAAGAACACATTTACTTCTTTTGAAATAAAACATTCTTTTCATTATCTGAAAAATCATCTATATCTAAACAAAATCTTTCTTAGAAAATGTTCCTAGTTCTAACTTTTCAAGCAGGCTGTTTACTTATCTTAGTTCAGAAACTGCTGATGATGTCCTCCCTACCATGAGAGAGGCTATTATGTCCTTGTCTCCCCCCGTGCTCCACACCAGAGTAGGGTTGTTTAGTAGTAATTCTGGATGATACCTCGAGACCTTCAATGAAGTACTCTTTTCTTTCTAGAATTCAAGGAAGCTGAGTTTCCACTAGTCGCCACTCACTCTGGATTAACTCTCCTCATTTCTATCATACTATTTTCTTTTCAGTCACAAAAACCCCTTTCCTCACTGGGAATGTATCTTTTATCCTCAGAGGAAAGGTGATTGTTTTAACAACTTTTTCCCAAATACTCTCAAATATTGGAATACTTACCCTCGATATTTTTATGGAAATCATTCCATGATTAATTTTATTCAAGACATAATAACCATGTTCATTCATTTAATCTCATTTTTAAAAAAAAATGTATAATCTCCTTTTAAACAAATTAACAAAATAGTTTGGAATTAATCGAGATGTCACAGTATCTACTACAAAATTAAAAAACAAAAAACTACAAGTAGGAATTTCAAAAATTAAGAGTTTGATGAGGTAATAGGTGTTGAATTCTTTGCACTGGATTTTGGGGGAGTTGTGGTAATAAAAACACACGAAATTCCATGCTCAATATGATCTAGCCTAACATTCATTCTTTTATATATATATATATATATATATATATATATATATATATATATATATATATATATATGACACCTTTAAGGATTGCAAAGATATTATATATTTCTTTGTGCTTTTTCGTTAGGACCCTGCCCAACAGGGTTTTCATTTACCAGTATAATGATATGACGTTGAAACATTTATTTATCATTTCCTTAGTATGATCAATGTCAACAATCAATTGCACAACTTATTCAATTATATCTTAGTCTGAGAAGGCATGTCTATCTCTATCTCTTAGGGTTTCCAAATGATGAATTTCATTTTGGGTTTCTGAGGTGACAAACAAACGAAAAGTACCGAGAGCCTCATGGGCCTACTGTTGGAATCATTTTTAGCCCCACCGGCCATAACCTCCCTCCCAACCCCCCACGCCGACTTCTCCTCCTTTGGAATTACATATTATGAAACAAGATTCTCCTCCTGATTTTAATACTAAACTGAAATAGAACATATTTTTTATTGCAAAAGTGAAACAAAGTCAAGTTTGTTGAAAAAAAGGGATGGTGAAACCCAAAAGGAAGAGGGTGCAACTCTAGAATGGGAAAAACCAATAACAGGTGATAAGGAAACATGGGTAAATGCAACGACTAGAAATTTGAAAGGAAAAGTCACCACAACATCGGGAAAAACCCTGATGATACAACTAGGAGGAAGAGACAATGTCAATGCCACACTACTAAACCATGCAAAATCACTTTCACGCCAACACTAGAAGCCAAGAAAAATGCAAGCATCTAAATGATTATAACAAGAGGGGTTTAGAGTTACCCACGTTGTGGTGAATTCTGTGCACCAAGGGTGAATAACTAGAGAGGATCCCTATGTGATAAATGCTTTAAGAGCACCCAAGACATTATGGTCTTTTGTCAGAGAGTTTCTAATTCTCCATGCGTTCTTTCGTATCCCCATGCCCTCAGTACTAAAACCAAATTCTTTCACACACGACCTACTCGACAAAGCCACTCTTTTTTTAGTTCTCTCTAGATTCAATCTAAGGTATGACAAACATTTATTACCCTTATTCATTTGTAACTAATTGGTTGCAGTAACCCAATAATTCTCACAAACATCTGGCTAGACCGCCTTCACCAAGATCCATAGTTATTTCCCATTAGATCTACATCTCAACGGGACTAAATGACTCACTTTCTTCCTTTGTACACCACATCCGATGGTTGATTAGTTAACAAATTCTTGCATGCTTATGCATGCATTAGGGTGGATGTGCCACCACGTCCATACTTATGAGATTTTATTTTATGTTAGCTTGTCCAAAATTATGAGTTTAGTATTTTGGTTATGAATATGGGGACCACACTTAAGTATGGGCCACACCAGCCTTTAATATAAACCATTTGGATTTTGTTAAGCTTCCTCTTAACAAAATATCTTTCCTACATCTAGTAAGTGTCCATAAAAAATTATTCATATTTTCATAATGTTAATTTAATTTTTTAAACAAATATATCTATATATATATATATATATATATATATATATATATATATATATATATATATAATTTTGATCTTTTAACTTAATATTAATGATTATTTTATTTTTCTTCTTTTCTTATAACTAATATTTTTATATTATTGATAACTTTTAAAATAGTATCTTACTTTTGACACTTAATATTGTTAATATTGTTTAGTAAGGAAACAACATTATTATGGTTTATTAAACTTCAAGTAATTGAGCTTTTAATTGTTCATGTTAATTAATCTTTTATACGAAATGGAAAATGTTTAGTTTTTTTTATTGGATAGAAAGTAAAAAAAAAAATTATCTTAAAATTATAAATAGATTTTGAATTTAGTTAATTTTCTTCGAGTTTCCAAACCTTGAATTTAATAGTCACAATGGATAACTTAAACTTTATTTTTCTCATGTAACAAGAAACTCCTCTATACCTTGAAATATAATTTCTTATTTATTAATAAATTTTTTCACACTATAATTTGTATACTAATAACTTTTTTTAAATTATAATTATTAAGTCCAGGGGTTTTTTGATAGAGGGTGATCGGATTATCTATTAAGGAACTCCTTTGTAAAGTTATTGGTTCAATTCAATTCGGATTATCTATTAAGGAACTCCTTTGTGAAGTTACTAGTTCAATTCAATTCTCATTCAATTCTCTGCCAGATTGGCGTGATATATTAGACATGATGAAGATCTTACAAAAAAAAATTATAATTACTACTAGTAAAATTATAATATTTTTTCTTCATAATATTAATTTTATCAATATTAATAGAATTTTTTTTAACAATTGTTAATCACTTTTCTAGATTATAAGCATGTAAATAAAAATAAATAAATAAATAATATAAAGAAAATAATAATAACCCTATGTTGAACCAAATTGTTTCTTCATTTTTATTTTTTTATTTATTTATTGGTTGTTTTTATTTTGACCATTGAATGTGTTTGTATACTTCTTTCTATCTTTATGGATTTTATTTTATAAAATATGTAATATTTATTTTTAATATTTTTTTAACGTCTATTTTTGTTCATTCATTAAAGATTTTAAATTGATTCTAAACAAGTACGTACTATAATTTTCTATATAATTTCTCTAAAAATTTATTATAATATGATATAGATCATAAAAATTTACACTTTTAAATAATGAATATATTTTTTATAAATAAAATATTCTAAGTAAATTTATTACATTAAATCTAAAATTATTTCATATAACCTTATCTTTATCATTGTAAAATATAATTAATGAAAAAAAAATAGAAAAATCTCTAACAAAATCTATAATTTAAAGTCATTTTAAACACTAAGCGAAAATATAAACGATCAGAAAATCATTCGAACAAATCATTACTTTACTTTTAAGATTGAAGAAATAAAACCACAAAAAGAAATATGAACATCTAAAGAAAAAAATATATATATAAGCCAATCTTGTCTTCAAAGGACATAGAGAAAAATAGAAAACACCTAAAGAGAGAAAAAAAAAAAAATCATCTTAGTGCTTTTCGCAGCAATAATAGAAAATTTTAACATAATTTATATTATTTTGTTTGCTTACTTCAAATATAGATGATTATTTAAATATTTTATATATATATATATAATTTTTCAATTTCTATTATGTAATATTTGATATCTAATAATATATTTTTTTTTTAACGGATATAATTTTTTTTAGTATTGTAGAGGAACTCAACAAGCCTAACATGTAGTTATAAGTAAATTTTTAGGGTTTACAATCTTTCTGTAAACCTAGTCATACTTTTGAGATTTGAATCTTGGATCTTTTAATATGATATAATTTATTTGTTAATGCTGATTATCTAAACTATTAAAATTATGTCTTTTTTTTTTAATAAATTACTAAATTAACAAGTATTCCTCATCAGCTTGGTGGTCATTTACTAAATCTATACAAAGTAGGTCATGAGGTCGAATAGCCATGGACATGAAAAAAGACAACGCGGTACTATATAGTACCCAATTAATTTTGATTATCAAACATTAACAAAAATAATGATTAATTAAATGTTTTGAAAAATAAGTCTTGATTTTTTAATTTCACTTTAGTAATCTCTTAATAACAAATTAACTTTATTTATTGTTTTTCCATTATTAATATTTTTATAAATTGTGTCTATTAAATATTCTAATGATATAGATAGAAAACATTAAGTTTATAATATCTAGTTTAATTGGGAAAGAACTTATTTATGTTATCAGCTCTTAAGTCTTAAGTAACTTTTAATAAACATATAAAAAAAATATAAGAATTATTAATGTTAATTATCTTACTTATGTACATGAGGATCCTTTTCATAACCATATTTTCAATGGTTGAATGTCCATTTTTTCACAAATAGTTGGCACATAAAGTATAATAGCCATGGACATGAAAAAAGATAACGCTGTACTATATAGTACTCAATTAATTTTGATTATCAAACATTAACAAAAATAATGATTAATTAAATGTTTTGAAAAATAAGTCTTGATTTTTTAATTTCACTTTAGTAATCTCTTAATAATAAATTAACTTTATTTATTGTTTTTCCATTATTAATATTTTTATAAATTGTGTCTATTAAATATTCTAATGTTATAGATATAAAGCATTAAGTTTATAATATCTAGTTTAATTGGGAAAGAACTTATTTATGTTATCAGCGCTTAAGTCTTAAGCAACTTTTAATAAACATATAAAAAAAATATAGGAATTATTAATGTTAATTATCTTACTTATGTACATGAGGATCCTTTTCATAACCATATTTTCAATGGTTGAATGTCCATTTTTTCACAAATAGTTGGCACATAAAGTATCACTCTTATTTGAAGGTTATAAATTATAAACAACGTTTGAATTGCTCCATTTTTTTCTAGGTTTTTATAAAAGCATTGCAATCAAGTGTGATTTAAATTGGCTCATTGTATTATTTGATATCTATCTTGATGCTTTTAGAGTGAAAAAAATTGGAGGAACCATCTTGAAAGAAAATTTTAATAGTGGGTCAATGTTTAGAGAATTGGGGACTAAAAGCTTCCAAAACCATTATTTTTATCAAAATTCTAGTTCCATTATATACTTAAATTCCTTTCCAATGATGCATGAATCACATCAAATAAAGTTTGTATGCAAAATTTATGACTCCCATGAGTTGATATACCACAGTATGAGAGAATGTGCTATCATCCCTAGTTACTAATACATATAGGGCTAACCACACGGGGAATTTGAAAAATAATTTAGAAGGTCCAAAATTGTAACTCCACTTGAGGGTTGAAGGAGTCAAATCTTAGCCCTAATTGGTGATCAAGCATCAGGTTGCTAAGAGGAATAGGGGTTTCATTCTAGTCTATTGTAGTTTATTTTAAATTTGAGTACACAAACTAGAAGTGGGATGTTGGAGAGAAAAATAAAGAGAGATAAACTTTTGTAGCAACCTTATAGGGCAAATGACTTAGGTAATGCCACAAAGCGTACATATTCCTTTGTAATTACTTGTTTCCATACTAGAGAAAAGAGAGCAAAGTGACATTGTCTGCTAGCTATTGTATGACTATTATAGATATTGTGTGTCTTTATTTCTATTCTATATTTCTCATGTTTTAATTAATGAATTAATATAATCATAAGAAAAAAAAATCTAATATTTAAAAGGAATGAAGATTCATAAGTAATATTTTAGTAGTTTTATCATATATGTTTTTTTATTTTCTATTTTTTTTTTAAATAAATATTTTATTCCTAAAATTTGAGTGTTCATCAAAATACTCTGAATTTCATTCTAGCTTGTTACTTTGGAAACCATATGAGAGACAAAACTTCAATTTTAGCAATAAACAAATAAAAATTTTATTGATGTTATCCGATATACAAAATCTGCAAGGCCTATAGGGTCATTCTTAATTTTGAAAACATACAATCATATGGATGGGAATAGAAAAAGAAAACAACATAGAAACTGCCATTCATACTTATTTGATTAAAACTATTATACTATAATGGGCTAATTGTTGTTAACTTGAGAGCAACCTAGGTCACGGGGAATGATCATATGAGTCTCCAAATTTCGAACTTTCGATCCATGGATGTCATATGCTACTAAATCTCATCCAAAAATAATAAATTTTTCTCTTTGGATTCATTCATGTCAAGCAAAACTCTTCATAACATTAAATTTAGATTTGATATATATCAATAGTGTACATGTATTTGTTGTAGTGGCCACTTATGTGGCCCATGTCGAGGACCTAGTCTGACTCCTCAGCCACCACTCCCAAATTTATTAAGGAATGATGCTTGAAAACTATTTCATGCTCCATATATGCTATATCATCATGGATTGGCTCAGGGGTGTGCTCTTAATACCTAGAAGCAGAGATATCCACCCATTTTTGGGTGCAAGAGCTCCCATGCTCATGGTAATACGTTGTCAAACATCAAATATAGCCTATAAATAGTGAATTATAACCCAAAAAGTAAGGTAATATTCTTTGCCACTAAGAAGGAATTTCTTTGGGAAAGGGATAACATGAGACACAAAATTAGGAGGCTATGTTAGAAAGAAAGTGGGAAAGTAATGCTACCCATAAAATATGTTATAGATTTGATGTTATTTTGGATTCCAAAACATTGGATTAACCTAAGAAGCCCTAGGAGACAAGAATTTTGAAACCATATCTAGGGAAATAGGAAATATGAAAGAAAAATTCCAACCTAGCCAGCCAAGCCTAGAGACCAAAAAACGGAAATCACAAACAAGACCATTGAACATGCTATAAGGCCTAAGAATTTTCATATCCAAAAAACATTAACAACAAGAGATATAAATGAAATCCATCACAATACCTAAAGGGTAAACAATTGAATTGAATGTGTCATAGGCATGAATAACCACAATTTAGATTTGAAAACTCCTGGAGATTCATATCATTTTCCTTATGTATAGGGTGGATTTATTAAGAAAAATTAGATCCTCCAACCTATGGAAATGACCAATACGTGTAGGCAATTTTAGATATAATCTATCATGCGACTATTGAGGATGATTCATCCTTTCATCCCAAGATGTAAAAAGTATACACTCAATATCTTGCATTAATCCCACATTGGAGTGTTTACCTTTCCCCATAAAAGCATGTGATGAATTCCCATACATTTCCATGTAGAGGAGGATGTTGTCTCATTATTGTCATGGGGAGGTATGCCACCACATCAACCCTCATTAATAATTGGTGTTTTGGTGATAGTACACCTCCCACCTGTTGAAAAATTCCCATTTATGGAGTTTTATCACATCTATTTTAATGAAATATTCTAGTAAAGTAGCTATGAAAGTTTACCAATCATCTTGGTATTAGAGCCATGTTTCTTTGAGGTATTTTATGGGAAATTTTAGGGATCCAAGAATTATTTTAAGGAAAAAATCATGAAACCCTAGTCCTAGATGATTAATCTATTCATAATAACCCTTAGGGTCTAATAGAAGAGATATTTTTGAGGTTAGAATCACAAGTAGAAAACATTAGTGATCCAGGAGAATATTGGTGGCCACCCACCTATTCCACTTGGGGCCCCACCATTGTTTGTTTCAGTTTTTCAGTTTCCGTAATTCTAGCACAATTTACTATTTTTGGCAGTTTTTGGGTCCTGAACTTTCGGAGCCATTTTAAGGTCCTAAATGGCGTTTTTTTTTTTTTTTTTTTAATATATATATATATATATATATATATATATATATATATATATATATATATATATATATATATATATATATATATATATATATATATAGGGAGCAACATGAATGTTCCTTTGATGTTGATCACATAAAAATTTTTAGTCCTCGAATAGATGTTTCTAACGAGGTATTATGCATGTCAAACAAAGATCGCATGCCAAAGTTACGTCCTTGGGAAGATTGATGTACCAATTTACCCAAACAGGGCCCATAGTTTTGTCGCTTCATTTCCTAGGGTTAGGTTTTTGGATGTTTAGGATTATCCATTGTTTCTAAATAATAAATAGTCTCGTGAGCCTCATTTTAACACAGTTCAAAGGCCTATAGCCACCACATCACTTCTCATAGATAAGCTACCAACGCCCTAGATAGTTTATTTTCATTATGTCTATAAGCATATTTCAATTATTTTTAATTAATGAAATGAAGTTTTATTTCTATTCGATATTTTATTTTATGTGTATTTTTGTATTTCATTATGTTCCTACATAAATCTAGGTCAATGGTATTAGAGTGGTCTGCTCTTTCTCGATCCTTCTTTGCATGTCCCCAATGAGGTCGGGGTATAAGGAGTTAGGGCTCGAGCTGGTTGAACCTTTGCAAGATCAGCCTCGCAAAACTCGATGGCCACCCATGGGGGAAGAAAAGAAAGATGAGGGAGAAGGAGATCCTATAAAAATATTTCTCGAGGAGGCCCTTGAGAAATAAAGGAACACGCTGATAGATAAATTTTCCCAGACCCTTCAATGGCTACCCACTGGTGACAGATCTACATCCAGTAGTCACTCTGGAGGTGCCACTCCTTTTAAGTATCAAGTAAAATTTTACATTCCCATATTCGAGGGCCAAATAGATGCAAATGTCGTAGATAAATGGTTGAATATATTAGAAGGATATTTCTCATTTCAGAATTTTCTGACTGGGAGAATATTATTTTTGCACTCCTCAAAGCTGTCCCCCATGTCAAGGATTGGTGGGAAACTTACTGTGAGAAAAAGGACAAGGGGTAACCCTCTCCATTCTTGATCGTACCTACTTAGAGTTCTTTCTGAGACACCATCAAGGGAAAATATTACCTCGTGGGGAGCTATGAGGACAAGTACATACAATGGACTACGTGGCGGAAACAAGGGGATCAAGATGTGCATGAGTTGACGAATTTGTTCCATACCCTGAGAAAAAATTTGGGTATCAAATATTCAGAGAAAAATTTGGTACTGAAGTACCACAATTTTCTGCACAGATACATTTAGGAGGAAATGGAGTTCCTCAACATCTCCTCTCTTGGTACGACATACCGGTATGCTGCCAAAATTGAGCAGAAATTGAAACAGAAGAAGTGAGACTTTGGATCTGCGAATAAAACGCAAGGGAAATGTGCCCCGAAACTATAGAACAAAGGACAAATCCAATGCATGGCAGCCCAAGACAACTTGCCAAAACTACAAGCAAATAACAACACCGCATATATATATATATATATATATATATATATATATATATATATATATTACTTCATCCCTTGATTATGAGTTCATGATATTTAATGCACTGCATGATTCTTATCAATCTACCTAACCAATCATATATCGGTTGTACAGGATTTCATGGTGTATAGTCCTATTGTATCATTTATAATTCTTTTAAAACTCAATGTAAATCATAGTAATATTTAAGTATTAATGTGGTACCGAACGATATTGAGTTTTTGCATTAAACATTTGGTTTTAGTATGGTTCAACGATTGATTACAATATGTATCGTATAATATTCAATGGGCCTTTAATGCCCAAACTGTCCATACAACTCAAGTGGCTTTTAACTACTCCTCGTGGCATCCCATTCCACTGTTCAAATTTTTCCATCAACAACACTAAACCCCCTTGGGATTCACCCTCAGATCACTGGTCGAGGCGAGGAAAATCGACAGTTTGCATCATTCCACATGTTTTAGTGTGGTATAATCCCTTCCCTCTTGAGCCATTCTCTCATTCTGTCGAGCTGTTCACTCAATCTACCTTTTCTTTTGCAAGAGAATACAATCAAAATGCTAGGTTTGTTGCTCCATTGTTTACAATGGCATGCAATCTTTCGAATGAGCCCAGATACCGACATATGTCGCTTAATTTCATGAATTCCATTGAAAATGTTTGGTAGTTTTTTTTAATTTCATTATGCAACCCTTAAGGTCTCGGTCCTCTTGCTTCGTTAGTTATCTCAGTCTCTTATTTTAACTATTCTAACAGGTTTTTTGCTGTAGGTTTCGCTCTGTTGTCCCTTGGGGAAGAAAGATACCCTACTTCGCTCAGGTTTCAAGTGTTGTACCTTTATTATTTCGTCATGACAGGGTTGTGGTCTGCAACAGACTTCATGGTTGTTGCATGGGTAACACTTAAATTAGATACATTGGTTAATTTATTAGTGATATGGTACTCTATTTGACTCTGGTATCGTCTAAAGTATGTCGGTTTTCCTCTATAGGAAAACCCTGGCTCAACCATTTTTGGTTCCATTCTGGAACCCGATACAGGTGTCGTTGGTCTCTTGGCTATAGGTTTTATTGAAATGAGGTCGGGGTTAACATTGCGTTATATATATTTCCACCCAAGATCTCGGGTTTTAGAAAAACTGTGTTATATGATATTTTAAGGGTCTATTTCTGTAATTGTAATTTATTTCTGCCTCCTGAACAAGATTTTAATTCTATGTTTTGCACACAGCCTCCTCGAAGCCTCTCAGCTGAGAGTCTCGGGTTGACATTTTTGGATAAAAGGACTTACATTTTTATTTTTGGCTCTATGTATGATTTTATCTTTCATTATCTCATTAATTGGTCCAAATACTAATTAAAGTTTCCTTAATACCACAATTTACTACTTCAGGTAATAATTATATGATATTTGTGTTTTTGGCTCGTTGTCTGCCTGATACATGCTCTCTCAGTATTTAATATTTTTATACAGAGGAAATATATTGTTTTGTTGTCAATTTGTTGTCGCATTTATTTTGTTCCAAAGAGAATACCTTTATCGTAATTGAATAGATAATATGGTTCTGCAAAAAAATGGATGGTTTCTGTTGTTTTGTGAGTTTCTTTACTTATACCTTTTGTTATGAGGGTTTCTAAGTTATTTTATCCCTTTCGGACTATTCAGTAGGGCCAGTTCCAGCTAGCCCTCGGGACTAACCCAGGTGGCACATATATTGTTTATATGAAGCTTTTCTGTCAAGTTCCTCATATGGCTAATATTTACTCTAAATAGTTGTTCATCTGCATACAAGATTACTCGAGTATTTTCCTATAAAAATTCTAAGGAACCATTCTTTTAATCAGAAACTATAGTAAAAATATTACACAGTGATACATTACAAGAGACAATTGTTTTAACAATAGATTTACAGTAATTATATCTTGGCAATATCTCTCTTTTAGCCAAAACTGCAAGCCAAATTTCATCATAGTTCAACAGTAACAATAGTCATACCATGTTTTCTCAAATACACATTTTATATCAGTGTAAAAAACTAGTTACAAGTCATTGGTCAGATATGATACTCCACCCAACCTGCGAGTATCAGGTTGATACCTAGTACCCCCCCCTCCCCCGAGCAACCCTCACACCCAAGCAGGAGGAAAATAATGGTGTCATTCCAACCACCTGGTCATTACCAACTATAGTTAAGGATCTCAATCCATCTCATAGATCTATCAACTAATATTTGATCCATTTCATTTCTCTTTCTTTGCCTGCCTCAGCCCTTAGGTTCATCCAACCCTATTGGCTTCCTTATTTTGTTGTTTTATCTGTCCTTTGACTAACTGGTAACTACTAGCGTAACCGTTTTCCTTAACTGTATTGAGTGTGAGACTTCCTTCATGTATCCTATCCTCTGTAACTTGAAAACTGGTTTTTATTCTTTTCTTTTCTTTATAAAAACATGTTAAATACATTATTTACTATTTTCATCCAAAATTATTAATTCAAGTTTATCACTTGTCTTTATCCCAATTACTACAGTGAAAGTAAAACAAATAACCAAACTAAACCAATTATCTGGGAATATTACATCTCCTTCCCCTCATGAATAACACATTCCTTGGTGTTTCCTTGCATACAGAACATACATGGATATGTTTCCTTCATGATTTTTTCATTATGCCAGGTAGCCTCCTCCGGGATAAAGTGTTGCCACTACACTTTAACCTGGGGGATGACGACGTTTACACAATGTTGTTTATCTCCGGTCGAGAATATGCACTAGCTCAACCAGAAACTCCCCGTGTGGCTCAGCTTGTAACAACGCAGTAACATTGGGGTTGTAAAAATCATATAAAAAATAAAAATAATATTTTACATATGCACATGTATTTTACCATTACTGATACCTACTGTCATTACATGTACACTTTTCCAATGTACTATATTTCTATGGTCATGTATGTATTTTTTTAACAGTGATACATGAAACATGTTGTGTACACATATGTGCTTAGGTAAACCCAGTTGGTAGGCCACTGGCCCAATCTAGTAAATAATTTGGAAGGGCCCGAGGGGCCAGAGTTACCTTCCTACCTCAAGGTACTTCATTTAGGTTTCACCCTTACATATGCATGATCCCCTACTTGGTATTCACGATAGGATCTTCATTGGTTTGCATAGTTCTTATGTCGATCTTGGGAAACCTTCAGGTTAGCTCGAACTCTTTTAATTGTGCCTTACATATCTCGTAGAATATACGGCCCTAGGATCCACTTTTCCTTTAGGTTATTCTAATTGATAGGCACTATACACTTCCTTTTATATAATACTTCGAACGGGCTCATTCTTAATGACACGTGATGTCCATTATTATAAGCAAATTCCACCAAATGTATATATTATTCCCACTTTGTGGGTTGTTGCATTACGTACATCCAAAGCATGTCCTCCAATACCTGGTTCACCCTTTATGTTTGGCAATCTGTCTGTAGATGATAAGCCATACTAAACTTCACTTAGGTGCCGAGACTAGTGAACAACAATTTCCAACAAGCAAAGGTTAACTTAACATCTCTATCAGAAATAACCATTTTTGGAATTTCGTGCAACATAAAATTTCCTTTTATGAAAATTTCTGCTATTTGCTCTTCCTTATAGGTTTATTGAATGGGGATGAAGTGGGCCACCTTACTCAGCTTGTCCAATACTACCATGATTGAGTCATTCTATTTTTTTTACTTGGGAAACCCAGTTATAAAGTCCAATGTTATAGTTTCCCATTTTCATTTGGGAATGGTTAAAGGTTATAGTAGAATGACTCAATGCTAATTATCAGCCTTTACTTACTAGAATTATAAGCATCGTGCTAGATATTGTGTTGTTTCTGATTTCATTCTAGGCCAAAAGTAGTATTTCCTCACAGTGGTGATCATTTTCTAATAGCCTAGATTGGCAGCATATGAAACTTTGTGGTATTCATCCAATATGAACCTTTTAATAGCTTGTTGATTGGGTATGTAGATTCAACCTATGTATGTTAACATGTTTTCACTGTTAATATTATAACCTAGCTTCCTTTTGGATTTGTCCTCCTTCTGATCTTGTTTCCATAAAAACTGGCATTTCGGATCTTTTAGTGCTACCTCTTTAATCTTTTCTAAATAGTTAAACTTAATCTCAGTAAAAGAAATTTCATAAAAATAATTAGTCACCTGCTTAAAGCATCTGACACTCGATTTTATTTACCTTTCAAGTGTTTAATTTCAAAATAAAACTCACTTAAAAATGTAGTCCATCGTGCTTGGCGAGCATTTAAATTTGGCTAGTGGGAAACATTGGTTAGGCTTCTATGATTGGTCATTAATATAAACCTCTTTCCCAACAGATAGTGGTGCAAAACCTTCAAAGCATTGACTACCAAAGTGAGTTCCAAGTCATGGGCTAAATACTGTTGCTCATGATATTTTAACTTACGAGATGCATACACCACTACTCGACCTTCCTACATGAGTACGCCTCTTATGTGAACTTGACATGCATCCGTGCAGAGCAAGAATTCCTTATTTGTGTATGTTATTCAAAAGACTGGTGCTGTGATCAACAGTTGTCGCAGTTGATCGAAAATTTTCTAACACTTAGGACTACACTTAAATTCTTTCCCCTTCTTTTGTAGGGATGTTAATGGGTGAGTGAATTTTAAAAAAAAATCTTATAAAATGACGTTAGTATCCTGCTAAACCCAAAAAGGATCGTATGTCTGTAACGCTTGTAGGAACTTACTATTCCATAAATGTCTTGATCTTTTCGGGGTCTATGACAATACCTTCCGTTGTTATAACATGTCCCAAATATTATATCTGTTCCTTAAAGAAGTCACACTTGCTCTATTTTTCATACAACTGATGTTCTCTCAGGGTTCTTAAGAGAATTCATAAATGTTCTTAATGCTCCTCCATGTTCTTAGAGTAGATTAAAATATCATCAATAAAAATCAGTACAAACTTATCAAGGTAAGGGTGAAATATTCCATTCATCAGACACATAAAAGTGGCTGGTGCGTTAGTCAACCCAAAAGGTAAAACTATGTATTCATTATGCCCATAATGGGTACTAAATGTTTTTTTACAAATGTCTTCTTCTTTGATTTGGATTTGGTGATAACCGGATCTTAGATCGATTTTTGAAAATATTTTGGCACCCTTCACTTGGTCGAATAAATCATCAATCTAGGGTAGTCTATATTTGTTTTTTATAGTTAGCTTATTTAGTTGTTGGTATTCTATGCACAACCTTAAGGTGCCATTCTTTTTCTTGACGAAAAATACTAGGGCTCCCGAGGGAGATACACTAGGGAATATGTAATTCTTGTCCAACAATTCTTGGAGTTGGATTTTTAACTCCGTAAGCTCAGGTATACTCATTATATAAGGATCTCTAGAGAGTGGAGTAGCTCCTGGAATGAGTTCAATAGTAAAATCCAAATCCCGCTTAGGGGGTAATTCATGTATCTCTTCTGGAAACAAATCTATGAACTCCTAAATCATCGATAAGTGTTCTAACACTACTGCTTTTCCATTGAAAATTGTGTAACCTACTTGTACTACGTAAATGAAACATTCGTTCCTTAAATGTTTCCCCAGCTGGGATGGAGTAATTTGTCTCAACTGTACAGGTCATTTAATCCCTTGCATTTCACACTTGATACCATCCTCATTTTGATAAATAACTATCTTTATTTGCAATTTACTACTGACCGATGGGTCTCTAACCAGTCCATACCAATTAGGACAATGTAAGAACATAAGGGCATAATATTTAATTTTACTTTCAAGGGTTTATTTTCTAATTCAGTCAGATATTTTTCTACTTTAGTTGTTACCCATATTTTTTCTCCTGTGGCTAGTTGAACCAACCAAGATTGTTTAAATTTGTGAGTTTTAATTTGACATAAATATACCACCCTAGGGCTTATATAACTCAAGTTGGATCCCAAGTCCATTAAAATGGAAACAATGTGATTTAACACCTTACCTTCCATTTCAACCATGTTGAGTTGGTATTCGGTCAGGTGGTGCTCGAGTGCTGCATGAATTTTGGGTAGGCTTCTAGCTACTTTGTCCACAGTTGATCCTTCCTGGATGTTATTGACTGGTTCCATCTTCCCATAGTGAGGGAAGTTCTTAATAAATTGGGGGTTCCCCACAACCCCAACACTGTAGTGTGGGTTTCTGAGTCGAATTTCTTTCAATTTTGCTATAATATTCTCTTGCTTTTGACTTATTCTGAGAGTGGTTGTTCTGTTGAATTTTTTCTATCATCCTCCCCTACTGCCCTTTAAAGGTATTTCTAAAACCAATATGTCTAGTATTTTTGCTAGTTGGTGCACCCTTTTGTCTTTTATTATTCAACCAGGACTTGTTATTATCCTTCTTTTTTCCTTGCTGGTAACAGAGGCGTGATTTTCTCACAACATCTTCCATTGTTTTCAAGTATTCAAACTAAATTTGTTTTGTGATATACATGCGTAAGCTGCTAATAAGCCTTTGAACTTTTGTCTTCTCCTCACACAGATAGGGCAAATATCACAACAACGAGGTAAATTTTTCCACGTATTCATCAATGGTCCAATCATAACTCGTTAAACTCCCTGGATTTTTCATCATACAATCATTCGGTTAAAAAATTATTTTAAAATAATTCTTAAAAACTTCCCAACTAACCATCTGCTCATCAATATTATGTATCACTTTAGCTTCTTTGCACTAGAGAGTGGCTTTTCCCTTTAGCTAGTATATGGCTAACCGGGCTTTTAAGTTTTCATCCTAACCATAAACTTAAAAATACTTTGTCATGTTAATTAACCATGATTCTACTAGTTTTTTCGCTTCACGATCGTAAGTTGGGGGCTTAATATTTTTAAAGTTGCCTTGTAATTCAATTTTTAGCTTCTTTGAATTTTGGCGTACCTCACTACCATAGGTATCTCCCGATTATTTTTTTTTGGTTTCCACCATGTGTTGGCAATATGATGCAGAGTGTTGTCCTTGATGGCAACCCACTGAATGAAGATGAAGACATGAGATTGTTGGCATGTGTTGTCCTTGATGGCAATACACCTGATGAAGTTATTCTTGACTTGATGGACTTGGTAAATGATGTAAATCTGATGTGATATGATGTTTGTTGACAATATGATGTAGAGAGTTGTTCTTGAATGGCAACCCACCTGATGAAGATGATGGCAACTTACTTGATGAAGTTGTGCTTGATAGAATATGTCTTGATGAACTTGTTTAAAGATGAAAATCTGATGTATCTACAGAGAGTACAGAAGGTAATGAAGAAAGGAATTCAATATGTGCTAGATCTATGATGAAAAGAGTATGTCTCAAGGCATACGCGGATTTTCCTAGGAGAAGTCGCGTATGCACGCGGTAAAGTACATACCAAGTCGCGTATGGGAAAAAGCGCTCATAAAGTGCAAACCGGGGGTAACCACCATGGTATTGACCCATTGTATTGGGTAATGATTCGTCTAAATGACCCCGTCCGGGGAGAAGCTACCATCGGAAGTAATGTAGTTTTAGGCTCCTTAATGGTATTGTTTTGGCTCATGGTATTGAAAAAGGGCTCATGGTATTGAAAAAGGGTAAACCTATATAAAGAGAAGAAATTCATTGTGCAAATCATGAGTGTGGGTGCAAGATGTCTGAGCTTGAATGAATACTTCTCTGTGAAGTATATCTGTATGGAAAGGGTAAAGGTTTGATAATAGATCTGAAACTATGATGCACCTATGAAGAAATGATGAAGCGGAATATCTAGATCTGGAATGTATTTGTATTTGCTAGATCTGTTTATGGAAGGCTTAGATCTGAGATGAGGTGAACATCTGTCTGAAGTAAAAGGGTAAATCTGAACTGAATATCTGATCTGAAGAAGTATGCTGCTCTATAATGGTTGAAGATCTATACGCTAGTTCGCCGCAGAGGAACGCGTATATACGCGGCTTTGCTGAAGAGAAAGTGCGTATGCACAATGAAATGAGCTCTGTAATATGTACAGAGGTATACGCTGGTTTATGTGAACAGAAGTGCGTATATACGCGACATCAGAAAAAGGAAAGCGCGTATGCAAACTAGGGTTTGCTAAAGTCTGTGGTAAGAAATGTCTGATCTGTTCTGCTGGTTTACTGATATCTGTCAGTGAGTTATATGTATCTGTTTCATGGTTGACTGTGTTTAAAAGTATGGAGTGGGTCCAGTCTGAAAATATGATGAAACGTGGCCTGCAAGTTGTGTCCTAAAGTAAGCTTTAGATCCAGTGTGAAAATTGTTGAAACGTGGGTCCATTGAGGTTGAGGGTAGCCTTCACAGTGGGTTGTAGCTCCTTCCAGTGAGTGTGTCGGTAAACGAGAGCAGGGTCGTAGCTCCTTCCAGAGAGGCCGGTAAACGTCGGTGGGGTTGGAGCTCTCTTCCAGGAGAGGTCAAGTAAACGAGCGTTGGTGGGTGCCTCGCGCACCGGTAGGAGTCTCGCACTAAAGACATATGTTGTAAGATGTTTTCTCTATAATAAAATATTGAAGGCTACAAATCGCAAATGCAAGGGTTTTCTCCCGACTTGGGTTTCCACCTAAAAATCCTGGTGTTCATGTGTGTGATGCTTTGTGTGATGGTTTATTCTGTTGTTACTACACATGTTTACTGTTAACATAACATCAGATGAATGAATAGTGCAAAGAACTAAGTTAATAAATCTCTGCATATTTAGATCTCTGCTAATACGCGAGTTGTATGAAGGATATCCGCGTGTATATGTGATTTTACTAAAGGAAAGTAGCGTATGGGTTTTAGAAAGTGAAAAATTTAAAAGTTTTGAATATGCAGTAAATACTGATTCACCCCCCCTCTTAGTATTTTTCCCAACAATTGGTATCAGAGCAGGTTCTTCTGCAGAAGCTTGATCGCTTGAAGGAGATCCATCGCAATGGGAAGTCAAGAAGGAGTGATGTCTATAAAGCCACCTCTATTCAATGGAAGCAATCTGATATTCTGGAAGGTACGAACAAAAGCATATCTGCAAAGTCTTGGTGCATATGTATGGGCAATCGTGGAAGAAGGTTATCAATACCTAGCAAGTATTCCTACTGATGCAGCGGAAAGAAAGAAGTATGAAATCAATGCCAAAGCAGTGAATGTCTTATTGGGAAGCATGTCTGAATCAGAATTTGCTAAAGTGATGCAGCTACATTCAACAAAAGAAATATGGGACAAAATCATTCTAAGCTATGAAGGAGACACAAAGGTAAAAAGTGCAAAACTCCAAACTCTTAGAATTGAATATGAAAATTTGAAGATGCATAGTGATGAAAGTGTTGCCAGTTTATTTCTTCGTCTAGATGATATTGTAAATCGGATGAGAAATTTGGGTGAAACCATGGCTGATACTACTCTGGTAGAAAAGGTCTTAAGATCTTTGACTTCAAAATTTGACTCTAAAGTTTCAGCTATTGAAGAAAGGCAAGATCTGCAATCGCTTACTATTGTTCAATTACATGGCACTCTGACTGCTTTTGAAATGAGACAAGGAGGTCCTTCTCAAGTAAGAGAAGCTGCTTTTAAGGCATCTACAAAAGGAAAGGAAAAGGAAGTTGTCAAAGAATCCAGCTATATATCCGATGAAGAAGAAGCGAATTTCGTGAGAAAGCTCCAACTAGGTACTGGAAGATTCAAAGATAAGCTTCCTTTCAAATGTTTTGAGTGTGGAAAAGTTGGTCACTATGCTGCTAAATGTCCTTATAGAGAAAAACATGGTAAAGGGAAACAATTTGAAAAGAGGAAGAGTTTTTATACAAATGAAGATGATGATGAAGTGTCCAGTGAAGATGAAGAAGATTCTGACCATGATCTGAAAGTGATCATGGCAAAGAAGCAAAAGAAGAAGGCTACTCGAAGCAAGCAGATACCTCAGAAATCATGTCTAGCAGAATTTGAAGGAGATGAAACAGGTATTAATCGTTGTTCCTGTATTTTACTTAACTGTATATGCAAAGGTAATGATAGTGAAAGTGACAGTATGGATCTAGAAGAAGCTGTCAAAATTAAAGATAAAGAAGATTCTGACCAAGATCTACAAGTACCCATGGCAAAGAGGAAAAAGAAGAAGGCCACTCAAAGCAAGGAGATGTCTCAGAAAACTTGTATAGCAGAAATTGAAGAAGATGAATCAGATAGTGATTGGGGTCCTTGTAATACTCTTCTTTGTGCAAACAATAGTGAAGAGAGTAAAAGTAAAGTTGTGGATCTAGAAGAAGCTATCAAGATCAAAGTTGAAGAACAACAAAAGGAAATTGATAAGAAAGATTCTATCTACAAAGAGATGATCTCTCAAATGAAAGAACAAATAGAAATACTGAATTGACAGGTGGACAAGTATCAAAGGTTTCATATTTATGCATCCAATCGAATTAAAGGACTAGAAGCAGAAATCAACGATCAAAATGCAGATCTCGAAGAATCACGCAAGAAGAATGAAGGACTTGAAGCTGCAATCATCTCTCTACAAGCAGATCTTGAAGCATCAAGTAAACCTCTACAACCCTTTGAAAAGGAAGGCCTTGAAGCAGAAATCATCTCTCTCAAAGAAGATCTGGAAAAATCAAATAAGAAGAATGAAGAGCTGCAAAAAACATGTGAAGAAAACGAAAATTGGTTGAAAGAAGAGATTCTAGATCTGAAGGATCAAGTAGAAGATGGAAGAAGGAAAGAAGAAAGCATAACAAAGCAATGTCAAGCCTTGGAAGTTGAGGTAAACATTCTCAAAGGTAAATTAGAAGAAAAGGTTAAACTTTTGAGGTTTCAAGATAGTACTAATATCTTGGACAATATTCTGAGTAATCAAAGGTCTCCTGCTATCAAACTTGG